>JASVEL010011943.1:0-430615 GCA_032618575.1 Nicotiana noctiflora
GTGCAAAAACTCAGAATTTCATCCAACGGCCTATCAAATCTTTACCCGAGCTCCCCGGCTCCAAACCAAATATGCACACTAACTCAAAAATATCATACGAACTTGCTCGCACGATCAAATCGCTAAAATAACATCAAAACCAATGGATTGAGCCTTAAAACTCAAGAATTCTTTCAAAATTCATAATTTCCAAACTTTCCAATTTAAGGCCGAAATGCGTCAAACGACGTCCGTTTTCAACCAAACTTTACAGGAAGCGCTTAACCAATATATATGACCTGTACCGGGCGTCGGAACCATAATACGAGCCCGATACCAGTACTTTTTAATCAAAAATCAGTTTCATTTTCCTTAAACATTTTCAGAAAATAATTTAAGAGAAAAATTCTTTTACCGGGGTTCTAGACCTCGGATTTCAATTCCGGGCATATGCCCAAGTTCCATATTTTTCTACGGATTTTCTGAGACAGTCAAATCACGGATCCGGGTCCGTTTACCAAAAAATGTTGACCAAAGTCAACTATATCAATATTAATATCAAAATTCTTCAACTTTTTCACATATTTCACATATTTCAACATAACTATTTTCCAGCTTTGTGCTCGGACTGTGCACGCAAATCGAAGCAACTATAATTGAGGTTTTCAAGACCTCAAAAGCTCGGAATGATTAATAAAACAAGTGATGACCCTTTGGGTCGTCACACATACTGGGAAATAAGGATCAATAAAAGAAAGATTTTTAGTAAAATAACCTAACATACACCTTTACTTGTCCCTGTTGACATCCGGACCTGTACCATCGAAGTTTCGTTAAGGCAACTCAACTTGCTCAAAAGAACTCATATAAACACCTTTTATCATTGACCTAGTTTATATGGCGTTATTATTTGACTCAAAATTTATAAAAATCTTTTTGAACAAATCAATCAAAGATGAAGGGGTAAATTTTAGCACTGATCGAAACATTAGTAATTGTATCACTAATCTCATATAAGACGAAGGGGCATGGTTGATGTAATTGAGATTCATCATTGTCTTTCTCGTCAATTGATGAGAAAGTAAATTCACATGTATTCTTTGGGGTTATTCCCCCGTTTTCCAAGATACAAGAAAGGATCTTGGTTCTCTTTTTCTCGGGAGGATGGAGAAGCCCCCTGATAGAGAGCTTTTCTTGATTATATTTTGTCGAGATCTCTTTGCATGTTGCTTGACTCGGTCGTTACTTTATGTGTTACTTTAGGTGTTACTTTTTCGATTTATTGGAAGTCTCAGAGGAGAAATGGAGTGAGCTTTATTGATTTTCACAGCCTGATTACCGAGGCGAAGTGTCGGACAATTAGGTCGTAATAGTCAGATATTGATCAATACAGTTATGCTGGATGAGTTAGATGAAATATGTAGAGCTGTCAATATGGGTCGGGCCGGGCAAGCCCAGCCCACATAGGCTTTAGCAATTGACGGGTTGGGTTGGGCTAGCCCACCATTTTGATGAGACTTATAATGGTTAGCCCACTCGGCCCTATGTGGGCCACGGGCCCCCATGGGCCGGCCCATCATTTTTAAAAACATAATTTTATATATTTTTTTAAAGTTCTGATCTAAAAAAGATAATTATTTAAAAGTTAAAAAAATATCTTATTGAGAAATATTTGCAAAACTTAATAAATTTTTAAATTGTTCCAATATATCATAATAAATACTAATAAAAAGTAAAAGAAAAGACTATATTTCATTCACTAAACGTCAAAACATAAAAGAAATTATTCAAGAGAGCGTTCATGATGCTTATGAGATATCCAACACATCATCTTCATCAAACACATTTGAATCCGCTTGTGACAAGGTTGTCTTAACTCTTCACTTTCATCTATAATTCATATGCAATATTAATTAGTTAAACATTAAAAATAATTAAATTTTAAAACTTATTAATAGTTAAATTCAAATAAAAAAAATATTTCCATTTTGAGTTTGAAAAAACTTGTGTAGCCAATTTCGAGTAGTAACAAATGTTTGGACATTTTCATAATAAATGCAACTTCTGTACTTTGTAAGAGCACGCCACCAATGCTAAATGTTGATTCCGATGGTATAATGGTAATAAGAATACTAAGTAAATCACGCACCATCATTGAAAGATCGGGATATTTTCTAGAATGGTGCTTCCAATACATGGCAACATCTATCTCTTGAACTTCTCAAGATCAAGTTTTGGTTCCTCTTAGTAAAGATCCAATTCTGACTTTTCATCTCTAAAGGTAATATATTTTTTATTTTTTATATATTTAAAATAAATATTTTATTAGGCCCACGGGCCGACTCGGCCCAGCCTCAATAAAGCCTCACGGGCCACGGGCTTACTCGGGCAGACCTTAAAAGCCATTCCAAATGAACTCCAAAAATTCTAGCCCAACCCCGCTAAATCACGGGCTGGATTGGGCTGGCCCAACGGGCCAAGCCCATATTGACGGCTCTAAAAATACGTGATATCTACATATAAGTGATTAGAAACAATAAATTTAATTAAGAATATTAAAACAAAAATTTAAAAACAATTGCTATGAAATATTTCTCATCCCTTTCCTCGTATTATCCATCTTAATTATGCCGTTCGTACTCTTCATCCCCCCTCCCTTCCACATATGATTCTCGCGTCCATTTAAGCTTAGATCAAATAAACATGAGTTTTCTCTTGTTAAATAATTCTATTATTATTAAAATGCTTGTCACGATCCAAAATTAAAGTTGACCGTGATGGCGCCTATCAGGGATCTAGGCAAGGTGAATATTCCCAAAACAATTCGATATTCATTAAAAGATAAATAAAAGCCTTTTTTATACTGAAATTTAAAAAAAAGAGTTCAACTCAAATCAAATGCGGAAATAAATGGCCCAACATTGCGGTGTCACTAAGTTATGATCATCTACAACTCTTTTAGAACCAAGGTTTTACAATAATCCGTCAATTGCTATAAAACAGAAAGAAAGATAACAATGGAAGGAAAGACAAGGGTTGCGAACACTGGGATCTATCTCGTATATCTCCGAGCAGTCAACTACACACAAGCGCAACGATCCCTAAATTCGGTCTCATCTGGATCTGTACACAAGGTACATAAAGTAATGTAAGTATTTTCAACTCAGTAAGTGACATAAATAAATAAGAAACTGATATATATATAGAGCTATGCAAATACAATTATCTCAATATCTTTCAAGTAAGAACAATCATGTTTTTCAAATTCTTCAATTTGGATATTATCAGTTCGTACAGAAGTATCAGTTATCAAGTTCTCCAAAAACTTGTACAACAAGGACAAATAACAAAGAAGTACAATAATTAACTGTAAGTAAGTACAACCTCTCAAGGTCATAGTCACTCCGCTCATCTCAACAATTCAATCACTCAGCTCTCAGCCTTCAATAATCATATTCAATAGGTATCTGTGCTCATTGAGAGTGTGCAGACTCCGGAAGGGCTCCTTCAGCCCAAGTGCTATATAACTTCGACGCGCAGCCAGATACAATATATAAATAACTATAAGGCTCATTGCGCATGCAACCAGATTCAATATAAATAATTAGTCTGAAGGCTCGTTGCACCGTGCAACCCGAGCCAATATATATACATATATAGCCCCGAAGATCGCTGCGGCGTGCAACTCGATCAGTATACACTCATATAGATCCCACCTCGGTACTCAGGCCCTATCTCAGTCACCAACCTCACCAGTCTCTCGGGCTGAGAAAACATAGAATTCAGCCCAAACAAAAATAATAACATGTATGAATGATAAAATATGAAGTTGACGGAGGTAAAATACATAACTAATATTATAAACGAGAAAAAAGTAGCAATTAACAATTAATTTACCAAGTACGGGACCTCATGGGTCTCAACAAAGATAACATACGCCTAAACATGATTTTAAACATGATTTCTAGCATGAAGTACAATCAATTTCCATGAAAATAGAGCGAACATATATTAAACAGTAGGCTAACTGATTCCATAGTCTAACGGGATGGACCAAGTCATAATCCCTACGGTGTACGCCCACACGCACGTCAAATAGCATGTGCGTCAACTCCAAAATAGTCATGTGACACGATAGTCGGGATTTTATACCTTCAGGACTAGATTTATAATCGTTACTCACCTCAATCCGAGTAAATTCCTACACCGTGGTGCCCTAGCCTCTCTAACCAGCCTCCAAATGTCTCGAATATAGCCAAAAGTAAAATATAATACAATTAATATAGGCGAAGGAACCAATTCCATAAGAAAATTACTTAATTGGACACAAATCTCGAAATTCACTCAAGCGCGGCCCTCGGGGCCACATTTCAAAATTTGATCAAAGTAATAAAACTTGAATGCCAATCCACTCACGAGTCTTCCCATGCCAAATTCCTCAAAATCCAAGCTTATTTGGCCCCTCAAATCCTCAAATTCATTCTCAAATTTTCAAGCCCGAAATTCCCAGCTAGATGATGAATTAAAGCCATGTATTCATGAAATTTATACCATTACAGGTTAGAATCACTTGCACCAAAGTTGCACCTTGAAATCCTTCGAAAAATTGCCTCACTCCCGAGTTCTTCAAACCCAAAATAAAAAATGGTGAAAAAAATCTCGAGGTGGGGTTTTTTGCTCAGCAAAATCCTACCTGCGGTCTCATTTTCGCATCTACGAGACCGTATCTACGAAGAGGGTTTCGCTTCTGCAGAATTTCATTAAAAAGTCTATTTTCGCTTCCAGGATTGCCTGACCGCATCTGTGGTCATCGCATATGCGTGGTCCAAGCCGCACCTGCGCCTCAAATCCTCTTTTGGGAACCTCGCACCCGTGGTTCCCACTCCGCAATTATGGTTAAGACAGAACCAGTAACTTCAACTGTATTTTCCAAATTCCAAACTCTCTGTTAACCATCCGAAATCATCCCGAACTCATCGAAACTTCAACAAAACTTACCAACAAGTCATATATTAACATACAAACTTAGTTGAACCTTTGAAACACTCAAAACAACATCAAAACACCAAATTACCCTCAGATTTAAACCTAAGAACTTCTAAATTTCTAAATTCCGCAAACGACGCTGAAACTTATAAATCACTTCTGAATGACCTGAAATTTTTCACACATGTCAAAAATGACATCAAAAACCTACTCCAACTTCCAAAATTCCATTCCAACCCCGATATTAAAATTTCCAATGCCCACAAAAATTGCCAAATTTCTAGCTTTAACCAATTCAAGCTTAATTCTACCACGGGCCTCCAAATCATATTCCAGATGCGCTCGTATGTCCAAAATTACCTAACAGAGCTAACCGAACCATAATAATCCAAATCTGACATCGTTTACTATAAGTCAATATTCGGTTGACTTTTTCAACTTAAGCTTCTAAATAAGAGACGAAGCGTCTCATTCCACACTGAAACCACTCCGGACCCAAACCAACCAGCACAATATGATACAATACAGCTGAAGAACACAAAAGTAAGCAAAGATGGGGAAAATAAAGCTATAACTCACAAAACGATCGACTAGATCATTACAATGCTCAAGATCATATGGGTCTTTTGTTGAACAGGATATGGAAATTATCATCAGTATAATCGATGTATCCACTTGAGAAGTAGGAATTGCATGGCTACAAATTTTTTTTGGAAGTGTTGGGGGAAACTAGTAAGGATTTTAGGAATGCATGATTAAATTAACTATTTGTTTTTTTTTCTTACTTTCTTTTGGCTTTTATTTGTTAGTGAACTTCTGAAAAATGGTTGCTCGGTGTATTTGGGACAATAAACTGCTAGCGAATTTTTGGAATTATGAAGATGGATTAATAGAGGACAAGAGTTTGTTTGGAGTTAGGAAGGCACAAGTGGATAGTATGAGAAAAATGGAGAGAAAAAGAAAATCAAATAATATTTTTTTTGAAATAAAGTAAAAAATAATGATGCGGTATAGATAATTAGAGTTGGATACTGATGTGTCAACCACATCATATGTTTTAAGAGCACACAAGGTTAGAGGGATGTAAGAAAGTTGATTTGAACGATTTAAAGTGTCCGAAAGAAATTTCCTGAAATACGGGAATCACATATCAAAACAAGATAAGTAGGAGTGTCTATTAGACTATTATGCCCTTCAAGAATAATAATCTATTTTATTTCTTGTAAGTTTGTAAGCATATGGTAGATTATGCTCATTTTGTCGTGACCCATTTTTATTATAGATAGTGATGGCGCCAAATACCATTGTTAGGCAACCCAACAGTGGTCAACTAGTGATTTTTTACTTAGATAAATTTCTAAATAATAGCTTTTTCCTTATTTAAAAAAAGATTTGGGAGTTTTCAATTTTAATATAAATAAATAGAAGCAAATAGAAATTATCGTAATCATATGAGCAAACCAAAACCATAAGTCTACTAGGGTGTGCGCTAAGACCTGGTATCGCAAATATGTGAGCAATCTAGTAGAATATATAAAACAATGCCAGCCTACTGTCTGAAAGGAAATTAACAAAAAATGAAACAACATAAGAGAGACTCCAATTGCTGCAGAACGGCTCAAAAGGAGAGCTCACCAAGAAGTCTCTAGCTGAGAAATTAGTCTACGCACCGTACTGCTGGCCAGATTGATAAGTTGGTTTTTTTCAACTTATCTCCTCTTAATATTTAAACTTTTACAACACAAGGAAACTTTCTAAGGTTTATTGGTAATTTTAGGTGTCAAGTGATTTGGAGAAGAAACGGAAGAAACGAAGTCAAAATGTCAAAAATGGAGAAAAATAACTGCTGCCAAAAACCCTTCGCGATTGCAAATATAGGAATGCAATCGCATAATGCTAAGAAAATATATATCGTGATCGCATGGGTGATTCCGCGAACGTGATGAAGAAAGTAGCCACTGCCCAGGAAATATTCTACGAGAACGCAAGATGCTTTACGCGATCGGAGTAGTCATCATCTTAACTCTCCGCAATCGCAATCGGTATTACGCGATCGTGATTCATTAAAACTGGGCTAAATCTGGGCAGAAATGGAATTTCACATTTTTGATCCCCAAACCATTCAATACATGACTTAGCTAATCTTTGGGAATATCTAAATATTCTGAGATTTTGCCTTATTTTCAGTTCCTAGAACCAGAGAGAACAAGGTGGAAGCTAGAGTTTGGCACACACACTTTGGTCTTGCAGATTTGAAGCTTGTGGTTAAGGATTTCTAACCCATTTATGTTTCTTTTTTCATTTTATTGCTTTGTATTGTATATCTAAGTGTGTAGTATTTTATTCAAAACTTAAATCTTGTTTATGGAAATATTAATATTTAACATGTGGATTAAATACCTTTTTGTGCATATGTATTGAATGATTTTTAACCTTTTACAAAGTGAGTTATTATTATTTTAACTAATCTTGTTCTTTAATGTTTCTAAAGGGATTAGCAAACCCTAGGACTCGCCCATTAACTCCGAATTGATTTTGAAAAAGATAATTTGGGGTTGAAAAATATTAATTACCAAGAACCTAAATTTTTAACTCTCATTTTATAGATTCTACATTGGGATAGGATTGAACTACTTGTAGCCATTTTGGATGTGCTTAATCTCCTATTTGTTTTAGGGATAATTCCATTAGGAAGTCTTGTTAGTCTTCGGAAGAAGCTAATATAAAATTATTATCCGTGGCTAATTAACACAAACTCGCTCATATTTGTAAAATAGTGAAATACATTGGATTATTACTTGAGTGTAATTCCCGATGCATTCATACTTTTAGCCATTGATCATTTTACTTTCTTTCGAGGTTAGTTTACATCCGTATTTAGGTAGAAACATTTTCAAAAAACCAAATTCTTAGTGTTTGGTATTGCGCGATAAATGATAATTCTCTTACATTCCTAATCCCCTACATATTATTCTCTGTGGGATTCGACCTCAACTCATAGTTGGGTAAATTATATTGTATGTGACCGTGTCTATTTACTTTTTAATAGTGGATTTGGACTTCATCAAAATTGGCGTCGTCGCCGGGGAACAATTTGGCCTAATTTAGGTTGTTTGACAAATAAGCGTAAGTGCTTTGGTCCAAACTTATGAATATTTGTGCAATTATTTTTCTTGTGTGTTTCTTGTTTATTATCTTAATTTTGAAAAGTGGCATCATTTAATGATAATTGGTCGGATGGTAGTTGTTCATACTTTAATCACCCTTGTCCTTATTATGGAGAAATTGTTTAAATTCTTCCGGGGGTGGATTGTGCGCACAATCTCAAACCCATGAGTGAAGTATTTCTGATAAGTGTGGTTTTGAAAATGGGGAGAGGTGATTAGGCCCAAGAGGTATTGGGGAGAGGTGATTAGGCAGGACATTACTATAATGCGGATTTCCGAGGACATGACCCTTGATAGGAAAGTCTGGAGGTCTAATATCAAGGTTGTAGGATAAAGGCTTATAGTATTTCACGCTCTTCTTCCCCGGGGTAGGGCTGGGATTGGGGGGGTTTCCCATATAGGCTTGGTGTATTGTATTGCATGCCATTCTATTATTGGTTTATGGTTTTGAAAGTATTTCTGTGATATCTGCTGGAGTACTAATGCCATTTGGTCTTGTTGTTGTTATCTTGTTCTTCTATATGCTAGATTATCTATGGTCTATGTTTATACAACTATTTATGTGATTTATCATGGAGTCAGTAATGCTTTGTTATTTTTCTTTTTTTTTTCTTTTCTTTTTCCAACATCGATGGTCGATTGGAAATAGCCTCTCTGCCCTATCGGGTAGGGGTAAGGCCTGCGTACATATTACCCTCCCCAGACCCACCCTGTGGAACTATACTGGGTAGTTTTGTTGTTTGTTGTTGTGGTTTTCAAAATGGTCATTGAGTTGATTGTGCTTATTTGTCCTTCCCTTCCCTAAGCCCCCCGCTATGATGATTCTTGTGACGACCCAAAGGGGCCATCACTTATTTTCTTACCCATTTTGTATTTTCGAGGCATTGAAAACCTCATATGAGTTTGTATCGATTTACGTGCGCAGTTCGGGCGCGTAGCCAGAAAGCTTATATATGAATTCTGTGAGAAAAATACTAAATTTTGATATTAAGTTGAATAAATTTGACTCCGGACAATGTTTTGGGTAAACGGACCCGGATCCGTAATTTAACGGTTCCGAAGGTTCCGTAGGAAAATATGGGACTTAGGCGTATGCCTGAAATCGAATTCCTAGGTCGCAAGCCCGATAAATAAATTTTTGTGCGGAATTGTTTTATGGAAATAATTAAGGAAATTGGAAATGGCATTTGACTAAAAGACTATGGTATCGAGCCCGTATTTTGGTGTCGGCACCAGATACAAGTCTTATATATGGTTTAAGCGCCTTCTGTAAAGTTTGGTTGAAAACGGACGCCGTTTGACGTATTTTGGACTTAAAATGGAAATTTGATATTTTGTGAAGAAATTGGAAGAAATCATGAGTTTTGAGGCTTCATTCGATGTTTATGATGCTAATTTTGTGATTTGATCGCGCTAGTAAATCCGTTGGATTTTTTTGAGGTTGTCTGCATGTTTGGTTTGGAGCCCCGAGGGCTCGAGTAAGTTTTGGATAGGTGTCGGAGTGCTTTTTCAACCTTGGAAAAATTGCAGCTATAACTTACCTATAGGCTTCACAATTGCGAAGCCTTGATCGCAAATGCGAGCTAGCAATTGTGAAGGGTTAGCTCGCAAATGCGAGAATGTGCCAGGCCTGAAGCTATCGCAAATGCAATATTTAACCTCACAAATACGAATGGTGAGGTTTCACAAATGCAACCTTATGGTTCGCAAATGCGAACCTCCCAATTTTCCTCATAGTTCGCAAAAGCGAACAAATGTTCACATTTCCCAAACTTGGTCGGAGTTCACAATTGCGAACCCTAGTTCACAATTGCGACATTAGAGACTCAACAATTTCATACTTAACTGACTTTTCACCATTTTTCACCATTCTTTCAAGACCCAAACCAGATAGGCGATTTTTCAAGGACAAAACTTCTTCCAAATCATTTGTAAGTTGATTTTTTACTTAATTCTTTCAATTATTTACATCATTTAACATGTTTTCCACTTTCAATCAATAAAATTTATGGGTTAATTATGGGTTTGGGGTAGAACCTAGGGTTTTCTAAAATTTGGGATTTGGACCTCAATTTGAGGTCCGATTTCAAAAAAAATTATATATTTGGGTTCATGGGGAAATGGGTAGCATGATTTTGGTTCGAACCTCGGGTTTTGACTATGTTGACATGAGGGGAATTTTGGTTATTTTACCTAAATTTGCATCTTAGCTTTAAATTAAATAGTGGAATTAGTTGCTTGAGAAGTTATTTATGAGATGTAATTGAAATGAATAGATTTGGGCCATTTGGAGTCGGATACTCGTGGCAAAAGTGTGGTTTCAAGTTGAATTTGGAGCCGATTTGAGGTAAGTGTCTTGTCTAACCTTGTGTGGGGGACCTTTCCCCTTAGAATAATGATATTTGGTAATTGAATGCCTTGTACGTGAGGTGACGAGCGCCTACTTGAGCTAATTGTTGAAAACTCGAGTTTTACTTAAGATATTGAGACTGAGTTTGTTTCGAATTTGCTTTATTCTACTTGCAATTATAACATGTGTTAGATTAGAAAAGCGTGTTTGGTTGTTTTAAATTGCCTATTTGCTTAAGTTGCATTAACTTTACTACGTGAAGCATGTTAGGCTGGATGTTTATATTTTCTGTACTTCATTTCTGAATACCTTCTGGTTGTGGTTGCGCATTTACATTGGGACTACGGATGTGGGATTCCAGTAGCTCCCCATTTGTTTGTTTACTTTGGGATTGCGAGTTTGATTCCTGATAGATCCCCCTAAACCTTTACTTTGGGACTGCGGGTTAGATTCCCGATAGATCCCCCCCATGCACATTGATAGTTGGACTATGGGACAGTATCCCGCGAGATCCTTCGGATATACTCATATGGTGGACTGCGGGACGGTACCCTAGGAGCTCCTCGGACAGTTGATGAAATGGACTACATGACGGTATCCAAGGTGATCCTCGTTGTTGGTACTGATATTGAGCTGTTTCACTTAGTGTTACCTTATTCTCTGTGTGCTATTTTTGCTTCGTATAACTTATCTTACTTCATAATTTTATTAGTTATTTCTATTTATTTTATGTTGTTGCAAGGTTTATTATTATATTTTATCTTAGTAGGGACCTGACCTTCCTCGTCACTACCCAACTGAGGTTAGGCTTGGCATTTACCAAGTGTCGTTATGGTGTACTCATGCCCTTCTTGTGCATGTTTTTCATGTGGAAATTCGGGTATCTCTACTCAGGTGCACTATCCTTGAGGCAGAGAGATCTAGCGGAGACTTCAAGGTATATCTGGCGTGTCCGTAGACCAGGAGTCTCTATCTTATTCCAGCTTTAGTAGATAGTCTATCATTTTCTCATAGTTGTTTAGACATTCTGGAGTTAGAGTAGTGTATGACATTTCTATTAGCTTGTATTTCCCATGAGTTTCTGGGTTTTTGGATGATATTGTAGACTTCCGCATTTGAGTTGTATATGCCAAGTGGCACTTATATACAATTTTCTCTTATTTTTGCTTAGTTTAATTAATTGGTTTCGCAGGTTATATTATTTTTTCATTGTTAGGCTTACCTAGTCGTAGGGACATGTGTCCTCATGACATGTTCACGGTTGGTGAACTAGGGTCGTGACAAGTTGGTATTAGAGCTCTAGGTTCATAGGAGTCACATAACAGGAAAGTTTATTAGAGTCTCGCTATCGGTACGGAGATGTCTGTACTTATCTACGAGAGGCTATGTAACCATTAGGAAAATTTCACTTTATTTGATTCCCTATCGTGCGAGATTTTTGACATCACAATCTTAAACTTCTGCCTTCTATTCTCTCACAGATGGTGAGGACACATGCTACTCAAGATTTTTAGGCACCTACACCCCTACTGCAGTCGTTAGAGGCTGGGGCTAGGGTAGAGGTCGAGGACGCGCACGTGGTACAATAAGAGCACCTGCGCGATCTGTAGCTGAGGTACTATCAACAGATCCAAAGAGTTCATGCACCTGGCACGCCTATGGCTACTACTACTCAAGATCTTCGGGAGTCTTTGGCACAATTTCTGATCAATGTTTGTTATGTTGATTCAGGCGAGATTGATTCAGGTTGTACTGACTACTTCATAGATAGGGGGAGGGACCCAGACTTCTGCCGCCCCCACTCTAGAGTAGCAAGTTTCCATTGGTTAGGTTCTAGGTGTTATGGGGACAGAGCATGTGGTCCCAGTTCAGCAGGTGGTGAGGACCTCTCGTCGAGTAGGGGACAAGTGGGTCTAGGAGACAGAGGATAGACGAGGTTATGCGGGAGAGTATATAGGAGTAAGTAGACCTCGTAGACCGGGGATATGTAATGGTCCTTATGTTGGAGGCAGGGTGCATTATGGTAGAGGTTTTATGAGTCAGCCAGCTCAGTTTGCATCTCAAAGTTCCCATAGAGTTTCAGGTATTCAGGGGTATTGGAGTACCCGTACCGCACAGTTCCCACTACCACGTTAGTCGCGATATTGCTTTGAGTGTGGTGACATATGCCATGTGGTGAGGTATTGCCCTAGACTCGGGAGAAGTGCACCTCCAAAGACTTCTCGGCGATAATGTGCCCCGTAGAGTTCTCAAGCTATGGTTACAGCCCAGTTGCTATCCCACCTACCTGTAGAGAGGTTGTTTCCTCCGATTTTGTCATCACAGGTATTTTCATGGTTTGTTATAGAGGTGTATCGGTTCTATGCGATATAGGCTCTACTTGTTCTTATGTGTCTTCTTATTTTGCTCCACATTTGGTGTACCTCGGGATTTCCTTGAGTCTTCCTGTTTATGTTTTCTACTCATATGAATGGACTCTCTTGTTGTCGACCGCGTTTATCGGTCATGTTTGTGTTATTATTCGTGGTTTGGAGACCATAGAACATTTATTGTTACTTAGTAAGGTTGATTTTGATATTATCTTGGGCACGGACTAGTTGTCTCCCCATTTTTCTATTCTTGATTGTTACGCCAAGACCGTGACACTAGCTATGCCAGGTATTCCGCGTGTTGAGTAGAGTGGTACTTTAGATCACACTCCCAGTAGAGTTATCTCTTTCCTTAAAGATCAGCGTATGGTTGAGAAAGGGTGTGCCCCATATTTAGCTTATGTGAGAGATGTCAGTGTTGATACCCTTCTGTTGATTCAGTCCCATTGGTATGGGATTTTTACCGATGTGTTTCCAACTAAAATCTTGGTCATGCTGCCCGATAAACACATTGATTTTAGCATTGATATGTTGCCGGGCACGCAGCCCATTTCCATCCCTTCATATCGCATGGCTCATACATATCAATTACAGGAATTGCTTGATAAGGGCCTTATTAACCCTAGTGTTTCACCTTAGGGTGCTACTGTCTTATTTGTGAAGAAAATGGATGATTTTATGCGCATGTGTATCGATTATTACTAGCTGAATAAGGCTACAGTGAAGAACCATTATCATTTGCCTCGTATTAAGGATCTGTTTGACCAGCTCCACGCCACACATGTGTTTTCTAAGATTGACTTACGCTCAGGTTACCATAAGTTGAAGATTCGGGAGCCAGATATCTCGAAGACTACCTTCAAGACTTGGTATGGTCATTACGAGTTCCTTGTTATGTCATTTAAACTGACCAATGCCCCAATAACTTTTATGCATTTGATGTACAGTGTGTTCAGACCATGTCTCGACTCATTTGTTATTGTTTTTATTGGTGATATTCTGGTGTATTCCCGTAGTTAGGAAGATCATGAGCAGCACCTGAGGATCGTGCTTCAGACCCTAAGGGAGAAGAAGTTATATGCAAAGTTCTTAAAATGCTAGTTTTGGTTGAGTTCCGTGGCATTCTTAGGCCACGTGCTATCGAGTGAGGCCATTCGAGTAGATCCGAAGAATGTAGAGGCAGTGCAGATTTTTCCTAGACCCTCCTCAGCTACAGAGATTCGTAGTTTCCTTGGCTTGGTGGGCTACTACCATCGATTTGTATAGGGATTTTCATTGATTGCGGCCCTTATGACTAGATTGACCTTGAGGGTGCCCCGTTTCAGTAGATAGAGGAGTGTAAGGTGAGCTTTCAGAAGCTCAAGTTAGCTTGACTACTGCCCCAATTTTGATATTTCCTACGGTTCGGGGTCTTATGCTGTCTATTATGATGCCTAGAGAGTTGGCCTTTAAGCGGTATTGATGCAGGACAGTAGGGTGATTGCCTACGCATCCAGACAGTTGAAGATACATGAGAAGAACTACCCAGTCCACGACCTTGAGTTAGCTGCTATTGTTCATGCCTTGTAGATCTGGCATCATTATGTTTACGGTGCGCCTTGTGAGATATATACTGACCATCGGACATTGCAGCACCCGTTCAAGCAAAAGGATCTAAATATGCATCAGATGAGGTGGTTAGAGTTGTTGAAGGATTTTGACATTACTATTTTGCATCACCCGGGCAAGGTCAATGTGGTGGAAGATGCATTGAGTCACTAGGCCGACAGTTTGGGGAGTTTGGCATATTTACCAGCTTCAGAGAGGCATATGGTGATGGATGTTCAGTTCTTAGCCAGCCAGTTTGTAAGATTGGATCTTTCGGAGCCTAGTCGGGTTCTAGCTTATATTATTTCCCGATCTTCCCTATTTGATCGTATCAGGGAGCGGTAATATGATGACCCTTATTTGCTTGTCCTTAAGGACAAGGCCGAGCGTGGTCAAGCCAGAGATGTGACTTTCGGAGATGATGGGTTTTGAGGATACAAGGTCGGACTTATGTTCCCAATATTGACAAGCTTCGAGAGTTACTTTTTGCAGAGGCCCATAGTTTGGGGTATTCCATCCATCCGGGAGCAACGAAGATGTAGCAGGACTTGAGGCAACACTATTGGCCGAGGCAGATGAAGAAATATATAGTTGGTTATGTGTCTAGATGCCTCAACTACAAACAGGTGAAGTATAAGCATCAACGATTGAGTGAATAGCTTCAACAGATAGAGATTCCGGAGTGGAAATGGGAGTGCATCACCATCTTCGTATCTGGACTCCTACAGACCTTAAAGAAGTTTGATGCCATTTGGGTCATTGTGAATCGGCTGACCAAGTCTGATCATTTCATTCATGTGTGTACCACTTATTCATCGAAGTGGTTGGTGAAGATTTAAATACGGGAGACCGCTCGTCTGTATGGTATTCCAGTTTCAATTATTTCAGACAGAGGTACTTAGTTTACTTCACAATTCTGGAGAGCTGTGCATCAAGAGTTAGGTACTCCGGTGGAGTTGAGCACATCATTTCACCCCCACACAGACGGACAGTCTAAGCACACTATTCACATTTTTGAAGACTTGCTCCATGCATGTGTGATTGAGTTTGGAGGGTCTTGGGATCAGTTCTTACCATTAGAGGAGTTTGCCTACAATAATAACTACCAGTCGAGCATCCAGATGGCTCCTTATGAGGCTTTATATGGTATACAGTGTCGATCACCACTCGTTTGTTATGTACAGATTTGGTTCTGGAGGCCTTGGATAAGGTCAAGATCATTTTGGATAGGTTTCGTTCAGCTCACTCTAGGAAGAAGAGTTATGTAGATCACAATGTTCGAGATGTAGAATTTATGGTTGGTGAGCGGGTATTGCTATGCGTATCACCTATGAAAGGCGTGATCAGATTTAGGAAGAAGGGCAAGCTTATCTCTGCTTCGGAGGTATCACGGCGATCCAACCCACGTGTTAGATTTCAGCACTGTTCGGTTGGACAAGGACTGTCCTACGAGGAGGAGCTGGTAGCTATTCAAGACCGGCATGTTCGTCAGTTGATATCCAAGAGTTTTCTTTCTGTTCATGTCCAATAGAGAGGTCAGTCTCCTAAGGCATCAACCTGGGAGTCCGAGTCTGATATGCGAAATCGTTATCCTCATCTATTTTCCGACTCAGGTACTTATTTATTTTGTCCGTTTTGGCTCAGTTTAGTGTCATTCATGGGACACGTGGTATCCAGTGAGGGTATTCAGGCTGACCCAAAGAAGATAGAGGTGGTTCAGAGTTGGCCCAGACCGTCCTCAGCTACTGAGATTCGTAGCTTTCTTGGTTTGGCTGGCTATTATCGCTAGTTTATATAGGGATTCTTTATCTATCGCATCGCCCTTGACCAAGTTGACTCATAAGAGTGTTTCATTTATATAGTCGGACGAGTATGTGGAGTTCTTCCAGAAGCTCAAGATAGCATTGACCATATCTCTAGTGTTGGTTTTTCCATCAGCGTCAGATTTATATATCGTGTATTGTGATGCATTGAGAGTAGGGATTGGTTATGTTATATTGTAGAAGGGTAGAGTTATCGTTTATGCTTCTCGTCATTTGAAGCCCCATGAGATGAACTACCCTGTTCATGATTTGGACTTGTTTTCCATAGTTCACGCATTGAAGATTTGGAGGCATTACTTGTATGGCGTATCTTGTGAAGTGTTCACCGATCATCGTAGTCTTCAACATTTGTTCAAGCAAAAGTATCTTAATTTGAGGCAGCCGAGATGGTTGGAGTTGCTTAAGGATTATGATACCACTATATTATATCGTCCGAGAAAGGCCAATGTGGTGGCCAATACGTTGAGCCAAAAGGCAGTGAGTATGGAGAGTTTGGCATATATTCCAGTTGGGGAGAGACCTCTTGCAGTTGATGTTCAGTCCTTGGCCAAACGGTTGGTGAGGTAGGATATTTCGGAGCCTAATCGAGTAGGCTTGTGTAGTTTCTCGGTTTTCTTGATAAGATCGCGTCAGAGAGCGCCAGTATGATGATCTGTATTTTGTTGTCCTTAGGTACATAGTTCAGCATGATCAGCTAGAGATGTGACCATTGGTGATGATGGGGTGTTGAGGATACATGGCCGGATTTGTGTGCCCAATGTGGATAGGCTTCGGGAGTTCATTTTAGGGAAGGCCCACATCTCGCGGTATTCAATTCATCCAGGTGCCGAGAACATGTATCAGGATTTGAGGCAGCATTATTAGTGGAGGAGAATGAAGAAAGACATTGTAGGATTTGTAGCTCGATGTCTCTATTGTCAGCAGGTGAAATATGAGCATCAAAGACCGAGTGGCTTGCTCCATCGGATATATATTCCATAGTGGAAGTGGGAGTGGAACTATGGACTTTGTTGTTGGACTTCTACGGACTTTAAAGAAGTTTGATGCTATTTAGTTGATTGTGGATTGGGTAACAAAGCCCGTGAACTTCATTCTTATCTGTACTACTTATTCTTCAGAGCGGTTAGCAGAGATATATATTCAGGAGATTGTTCGGTTGGATGGTGTCCCAGTTTCCATCATTTCAGATAGGGGCATTCATTTTACTTCTCAGTTTTGGAAGTCTGTTCAGCGAGAGATAGGTACTCAGGTGAAGTTGAGCACAACTTTTCACCCTCAGACGGACGGGCAGTCCGAGCGCACCATTTAGATATTGGAGTATATGCTACGTATTTGCATCATGGATTTTGGGGGGTCATGGGATTAGTTTCTACCACTCGCAGAGTTTGTTTATAACAACCACTATCATTCAAGTATTCAAATGGCTCCATATGAGGCTTTGTATGAAAGGCGATGTAGATCTTCAGTTGGATGGTTCGATCCCGGTGAGGCTAGGCTATTGGGGACATATTTGGTACATGATGCATTGAAGAAGGTGAAAGTGATTCAAGAGAGGCTCGGTACATCTCAATCAAGGCAAAGGAGTTATGCTGACAGGAAAGTTCGAAATGTGTCCTACATGGTTGGTGAGAAGGTCATGTTGAAGGCTTCGCTCATGAAAGGTGTTATGAGATTTTAGAAGAAAAGGAAGTTGAGTCTGCGGTTCATTGGGCCATATAAGGTACTTTGAAGGATTGGGGAGGTGCCTTATGAACTTGTCTTGCCACCCAGCTTGTTGAGTGTGCATCTAGTGTTCCATGTTTCTATGCTCCAGAAGTATATTGGTGTTCCGTCTCGTGTTTTGGATTTCAGCACGGTTCAGTAGGAGGGTGATTTGACTTATGATGTGGAGCCAATAGTTATTTTGGAGCGTCGGGTTCGAAAATTGAAATCAAAATATATAGCTTCAGTGAAAGTGAAGTGGAGAGGTCAGCCCATGGAGGAGGCTACCCGGGAGACCGAGCGAGAGATGTGGAGCAGATATCCCTACCTGGTTGAGGCTTCAAGTATGTTTCCTGAATTGTTCAAGGACGAATGTTTGTTTAAGTTGGGGAGGATGTGATGACCTGGCCAGTCATCTCATGAGTTACCGTTCTGCTTCCCCCATTTCTACTTCTTATTACTTTTTTATCCATATGGTAACGGGTTAGTCGGATTGAATCCAGAATGATTTTTGGGGAAGTTGAGAACTTAGTCTGTTTCAAAAAGGCCTAAGTTGGAAAGTCAACTAGATGTTGACTTAGGTAGTATAGGCTCGGATGTGGGTTCTGATGGTTCAGTTAGCTTCAGGGGGTTATTTATGACTTAGGAGTGTGATCAGAACGAATTTTGGAGGTTTGGAGTAGCATTAGACTTGAATTTGCGAAGTTGATATTTTGGCAATTTTTGGTTTATAGGTGAAATTTCAATATAGCGGTCAGAATAGAATTTCGAGAGTTGCAATAGTTCCGTTGTGTCATTTGGGATGTGTTTGCAAAATTTCAGGTCATTCCGACATGGTTTGGTTAGGTTTTTATCAAAAGTGAAATTTGTAAGATTTTAGAAACTTAGGCTTAAATCCGATGTGTTTTGATTGATTTGATGTTGTTTGCGGTGTTTTGATGATTGAAAGAAGTTTAAATAAGGTATTAGGATATGTTTGCGCCTCAGGTTGAGGTCTTGTAGGCCTTGGGTGAGTTTCGGATGGTCAATTGGATTATTTTGAAGTTTAGAAAGTTGTTCTGACTTTTAGCTGTTGCAGACATCTTGGCCTTCGCGTTCGCGAGAGGACCCTCGCATTTGCAAAGGTTAGGAAGGGAGACGTCAGGTTTTTCCTTCGTGTTCACGAAGTGGAGTTCCGCATTCGCGAGAGGACCCTCGCATTTGCAAATGGTTATGAAGGGAGATGTCAGGTTTCTCCTTCATGTACACGAAGTGGAGTTCCGCATTTGTGAAGGGCCAGGATTGTAAGCAAAGCATTCGCGAGAGGCTTTGTCGTGTTCGCATAGGTTTGTTAGGTGACGCATCGCGTTAGGTAGAAGGGGGTAGCTATCGCGTGGGGTCTTTTCGTCAGCTGGGTCTGAGGTCGAATTTGTTCATTGCGTTTGCGATATATGTGGTGCGTTCGCGAAGAGTAAGTCTGAAGAACCATTGTGTTTGTGATGGTCACGTCACGTTCGCGTAAGAGGAAATTTGGTCAAAGTAACTTTGTGCTTTGCAAATATGAGGTTTTGTCCGCGTTCGCGAAGAAGGAAATTAAGGTCTGGGTAGAATGTTTTAAGGGTCACTTTGCCTGCGAAGGTGGGGTTTATCTCTTCCATGTTGGTCATTTTTTGAGCTTTTTTGAAGGATATTGAAGAGGTATTCAAGGGGAATCACTTTGAGGTAAGATTCCTGGACTAAAAACTCGATTATTATGAGAATTCTACCTAGAAAATCATAGAACTTAAGCTAAATATTGAAGAACTAGGACTTAGAAATTTGGACTTTTGATTGTGGATTTGAAGGGCCATTTGGGGTTGGATTTGAGTGCTTTTTTATGTATGAACTCGTGGGAATATAAAGAATCTATTGGTGTAAAAATTTTGGAATTTCGAGACGTGGGCTCGGGGGTCGGGTTTTGGTAATTTCGGGATTTAAGCCCTTTATTGATTGTTTTCGCTTGGGCTTTGTTCCCTCAGTATATTTTGATGTCCTCGTTCTGATTTTGGATAGATTCAACGCACGTGGAGGCCGATTTGAGGGGCAAAGGCATTGCAAGCTAGAGATATAGCCGGTTCGAGGTGAGTGATGATTGTAAATAATGTTATGAGGGTTTGAAACCCTGAATTGCACATCGCAGGTGAGGCACACGTTTGATGACGAGCGTGGGGTCATGCACTTTTTGGTATTATAACTTGGCACGTCCCGATTGATGATTTTACTGCGGAATTGATTGAAAACTATTTGTTATCATCATTATTTGGGTTGAATGCCATATTTGGGCCTAGTACCAACTATTTGAACCCTTCCTGACTTTTTATTGATATTGCCTTAGTATTTTGACTTATTACATGAATTTAGTCATGTTATTTTTCCACTGTTTTCATACTCAGCCATGTTTTACTCAGTTTTAAGACTTAAATGATGTTTGGGCTGAGAAACACTGTTTACTATTGCCCGAGGGGCTTGTGAGGATTTTTAACTGAGTAAGGCCGAGGGTTTATGTTATGAGGAAAGACTAATAATTATTTGAGGTCTGGGGCCTGAGATATGTACGTCACGAGGTTGTTTGATTGATATGAGACCGAGGGTCTAGATTTCATGCCACGAGATGGGATGTTATTGCGCTTAGACCGTAAGGGGCCCTTCTAGGAGTTTGTACACCCCTAGTGAGCGCGGGTACCCATTGTGATGTGAGATTGAGCCCGAGGGGTTGGTATTGTTCTAAGATGTTGCTCGAGGGGCGGATTTGTTGATACTGTGTACGAGGGGCAAACTTTTATTTGTTTACCTTACCTTAACTGTCTGTCAATTACCGGTTTATTGTTGAAAAATAATTGCTTCATTATAGAATGGCTTGTGTCTTATGTCTTTTCTTACTTTCATTCATTATTTACATTTGTTACACACTGAGTTGGAGTACTCACTTTACTCCATGCACCATGTGTGCAGATTTAGATGTAGCCGATCCCGCTCCCGAGTGCTTATTCATTCCAGCCAATACTAAACTTTGTAGTTATATATGAGTATTTGGTGTTGATAGATGCTCGTGACTTGTGACACCCCGGTTAGGGCTGTGTTGGGTTTTACTTATGCACTTTATTGATACTATCCGCTACTTGGTATTATTAAATCATGTTTTGGACTGTTTTAAAAGTGAATTGGGTTTAATTGGCTGGCCTTGTCTTCACTAGAGGTACCATCACGACCGGGTTCGGGTTTATGGTCGTGACAATTTAATTTTATAATATTTGTATTAAGTGAATCTTTTCGTATTCTTATTTGTAATTTGATAATTAAAAGAATTTTTTTTTAAAGTTTGACCAAGACAATTATTGCTCAAAAGTACTTTTTATAATGACTAGCCAAACATAATTACTTTTCTCCAAAAATACTTTTGGGAAAAAAAACTTTTCAAAATAAGTTAATTTTTTTCAGCTTGGCTAAACAGGCTATTACTCGGTCTATTTTGCCATGTTTCTCCTAGGCTAATTCAAAAAAGTGTTTTTGTTAAATATGAGGTGTTTGACTAAGCATTTAGAAGAAGAAAATACTTTTGCGTGGAAGCGAATTTTGAGAAGCAGAAAAGAATAACTTCTTTCCATAAGGACTTTTGAGAAAATATATTTAGATTCACTTTTTAAATTAACATTTAATTAAACAACATAAACTTATCTTTTGGAATTAATTAGAAAAAAGCATCAACAAAAACTGCGAATTCTAATAGTTATTTTCCTAGCACGTTAACTTTAATATAAAGATTTAATACCAATGTAAAGAGACAAAGGGTGTGTTTGGTATGAAGGAAAATGTTTTCCATGGAAAATGTTTTCCATGGAAAATGTTTTCCTAGAAAATGTTTTCATGGAAAATGAGTGATTTTATCGCTTATTTTCTCTTGTTTGGTTGGTAAGTGGAAAACATTTTCCAGAAAATATTTTCTATGTTTGGTTAGAGAGTAAAAAATAGTTTTTTAGAAAAATATTTTTTTTGCAACTCTCCTACCCCTCCCCCTCCCACCTCCCCCACCCCTCCCCTTCTCGAAGTCTCTAAAAATTGACACAATCTAAAGGAACTAATGTGATGCTTTACTTTTTAACGCAAAAATCGCGTATTTTCGAATCGGTAAATTTATAATTTCTAAACCCGTAAACTTCCGAACTCATAATTTTGGAACTTGTAAAATATTGAGTCCTTAAATGATAAATAATAAAATTAAAAACTGAAAAATATATTTTAAAATTTTTTCGGGGGAAGGGGGGGCTGGTGCGGGGGGGGGGGGGCAGTAAATCGAAAAAAAAATAAAAATTTAAATTACAAAAAAAAAGTAAATTTTTTTTGTGCGGGGGGGGGTTGTGCAGGGGTAGGGGTGGGGGTGGGTGGTGTAGAAAAATAAGAAAACAGAAATTTAAAATTATAGAAAAAAAAATTAAGGTAAAAGAAATTTTTTTTTCGGGGTGGGGTGGAGGGTTAGTAGGGTGGATGGTAACGGAAAAACTGAAATTTTTCTAAAAAAAACTGTTTTTTGGAGAGGGGGTGGGGTGGGGTGGGTTGGTGAGGGTGAGAATGGTTGAGAAGGAGCTTTGGAAAATGTTTTCCCTATTTTTGATAAGGAAAACATTTTCCTCCAATTGGAGGAAAATGAATTGATAAGGAAAATATTTTCAAAACATTTAAGCCAACTAAACATGAGAAAATTGAAAAACATTTTCCAGAATATGTTTTCCTTCGTACCAAACACACCCAAAGAAGAAAACATGTTGTAAAGCAAACTTTAGGATAAATTATTAAGAAGTAATTTTGATAATATCTTATAATTAAGAAGAAAGCTTGTTTATCCTGCTTTACTAAAGTTTTTATTTTAGAACGCAACGCTAAAGAGATGCGTTTTTAAATTTTCGAGCATAATTTGTAGTCAATGCACTTTCAACAAACATCTTCAATCAAATCGTCCAAAGAAGGATTTATAAAAGAGAGAGAGATAAAGAAGATCACTAATAATATTTTCATAGAATTCATTTTTCATATAGTTTTTGAGTCATGATTGAGTCACTGAACTATTTTTATAGCATACAATATTCACATTTATGATTCTATACATGGATGGAGAAGATTATGTTGATATTAATAAATGAAGATTATAGAAAACTAATTATACTTGTATGAAAAATAATAATTGCATACTTATAAAGTATGTGTTGTTATCTCTTAATTTAGGTGAAGAATCTATTGTTCAATCTATGTATGATTTTCAATGAAACTTTTTCCTTCAAATGACTAGTAAATTCAGATGAATTAATTGTGTTGAAGGAAGATCCGAATATGTAATTCATGGCCAAAATTTTAGTGTTATTATTGAATACTTGTTAAACTATCTCTCCACTTCATTGATAGGCCACATTCAACTTCCCTTGTTTTTTTCTTCCTTCCTTTTAAACCTAAAGAACTTCAAAAATGTAAAGTTTAGAAATACATAAAAAGAAATAATTTTCAATTCCAGATTTCATATTTAAGATTTGATAATCTATAGGGAACGTTGGATTATTCTTCAGGTATCAAAATGTTATTTTTCAAATTAAAAATGCTGAAAAAAGGAAAAATAAAAGAAATGTTATAAATAATTTGTTCATTGGATGCTACATTGGATACTACATTGGATACTACATTGGATGCCCATGTTGTGAATAGCTAAATATTAGATCTCCTATTTTATGTCCATCATCTTTACTTTTTATGCCTATAAAAGGCTATGTAATTGCAATGGAAATTTACACACAATTGAAGAAGAAAATCTCTTCCTTCTCTCTATCTCTATGTCTTGTTCATGTTTTACAAAATTGCTTTTATTTTCTTGTTCCATATTGTTACTTTGAGTTATATTTTATTACACGTTATCAGCACGAAGTCTCTAACCTCAAGTTTAAATTCCACTTATGTTAATGTATACCTGGATGATCTATTGTCATAATATAAACTTGAGCATCTTGTTCATGACTATAGTATAGTTAAATTTTCGTGAACTAATAATAGTAGGCATGTGTTAGACTACATAATTTACAAAATTACAATTATGCTTTATTATGTATGCTTATGGTTTTACCTTATAATACAATTTAGTATGCCTAGTATAATGATTGTATATTAGTTTACTGTCACATATAATTAATATAATAATAATAATAATAATAATAATATTCGTAACTATTTTATTTTAATAAGATAAAATATTAGTATAAGAGGTATGTACTACACCAAATTTTTTTAATTAATGATAGTTCTTATCAAATTAACATGTTCAATCATTTCTATATGGAAATATATGTCTTTATTTGCTACTTCTCTTATCGGACAATGATAATATTCCAGGTAAGTCACATTCTATCATTTCTACTCCATCTTGTGGTATGAAAATTCGGTACAATTTTTTTTTCTTTAACTAACTTTGGATCTTAGTTCCATTAAAAACTGTAAAATAATTTATACTTTAGTTAATTTTTATGGCTTTTTAGTTTCACGAACAGACATATATTTGATCGGAATAGTTATTAAACTAATCAATTCTTTCCTTGTTAATGTTTACTGCCTTCATTGGATTGTTCATCTAATTATATGAACTAATGACTGTAAAAGCAAAGTAATATGGTTTAGCTGGTACTTGGCAATAGGGATATCATTATGCTTTATAGCTACCGCTTAGCCTATTGGAATATGTAAACTGTCTTGCAAAATATTATTACTTTCTTATTAACTTTCTAAAAAAAATTGAATTGTGATATATAAGAAAGCAACAATACTAGTTACGCAGCATGTCAAATCACTTAACCAAATTATTACTGGAATTGCTTGATAAAGACCTCAGTGCAATAAGGGTTTATTGTTTCTACATGTATTTAATACATTTTAAGTCATGCCAATCAAGGTATATAATTTAATAATGAATACCATACACTAGTTGGACATATGGTTTAGACATATTTTGGTATTATCTAATTTACGATTTTTATCAAATTATTATGATATTTTTATATCA
Organism: Nicotiana noctiflora; assembly: GCA_032618575.1. Classification (NCBI taxonomy): domain Eukaryota; kingdom Viridiplantae; phylum Streptophyta; class Magnoliopsida; order Solanales; family Solanaceae; genus Nicotiana; species Nicotiana noctiflora. The sequence goes on from JASVEL010011943.1 coordinate 25,011, forward strand.
TATTTGTGCACCACTTAATTCATTTTATAACAATTTTATATCAGATTTGTGCACCACTTAATAATTTATCAAATTATTAATTCATTTTATTCAAACTAGCGGACGTGATATTTGCTTTGGGTTATTGAGATATCGATGTCCAATTTTTAATCAATACCACAATAATTAATTATTTTGTGTAGAATAATTATTTGTATAGTGTTAGTTCATATGAACTTACAAATATGATATTACTAGAGCACTAATTGATTTTATGTATATTATAAATTGGCATTATTTTAAAGCTTGAGGTAAGATATGGATTTGAATTCTGATACTCCATAATGATAAGAGTTGGGTTTGATTCCCAATTTATTATGGTCTAACATGCCTTTATATATGTAATACATTAGGTTTGAATCCCATTGTACCATATTGATGATATAATGATAACTAAAAAGAAAATATTTTTCATGAAAAAGCATGAAGATTATCCCACTAGATTAGCTCCATTCTTGAAGTGAATGTGGTAGCAGTAGATAATAAGTCTAAATGAAGACAAGTGGTTGAACAATAAATGTGAGCGTTCTAAATAATAATAATCATCACAATAATTATAAAAAGAGAACAACAAGGGTTCTCACAAATAAGTCCTTCAAATATATAGGCAATATTTACCATCAAATTGGCTAATTATGATCCATTTCTTGAAGAGAATGTGACTTGTGATAAGCATTGAGAATGCAGACCCATTCCTAAAGGTGAATGTGGCAATATGTAATAAAGTAATAAAGACATGCAATTCATGATTAGATGAATATCATACAACTCACCTTTAAGGGATGTTTGAGTGAAATAAAGAGAATAAATATTATTGTGTGATCATTACATGAATGTGTCATTGGTCGCGTATATGTGGTACACCAAAATTTATTTTGTCATGTCTTATAAAAGGTTACTAAAGGCAAAATAAAAGTAAGAAATAATTTTGCTTATGATGATTTTGGCCATGACAATTATTATGATATGATTTTCTCCATGAAGGAGACATTCACCATATGGATGGTGTGATAAAATATCTTGTAGTACAAAATTATTGAGAGCTCCGAAAGAGTGAATTTGTTACTACACGAATAAATAAAGTTATTCATGGCATTGGTGGTAGTAAGTCTCAAAAGAAACCTTTTGATTTTCAAATGTATAAATCAAAGTGGTTTGGCATATTGAGACTATAAATGAAAAGAAGATTGAATATCTTCTTATTTCTATAATTATACCGGGTAAATATGAAAGGTTACCCAAACTTCTTTCTATTTGCACTACACAAATATAAGCATGATGCTGGAATCATATGCCACAAGTAAACTAGAGATTTCTTAAAATAAATATTAGTTGGCATGACCAGTTGACCATTCCGATTCAATTTATGATGCGAAATAATAATTGAGAATTTCATTGGCATATATCGAAGAATAAAAGATTATTTAAGAATTCTCTTGTGTTGCTTATTCTCATGATATACCAGTTAATGTTGGGATTGAATCCCTTGATTCTGGAACAAATAAAAGGTGATAAATATATGGGCCCAGTCACTTGCCATATGGACCGTTTATTATTAGATAATTTTAATAGATGCATCTATTCTATGGTCACATATGTATTTATTATTAACTTGCAGTTGGCTTTTGCAAGATTGCTTGCTCAAATTATTAGAGCACAGTTCCAAAATATAAATTGTGATGATTTATCTGGATAATACTAGTTTAAATATTGGTTTAGCAGAAATTGTACGCCTCCAATTATAGCTAAATCATTGGTTATGAGAACAAAACTCTCAAAAATGAAATTTGGTATGAGATATATTATTTAATATACTGTAGCACTTGTACGCATCTAGCCAAGTTATAAAATTTTCTCCCTATCACAATCGGTTCAGGGTCAGGAACCAAATAATTTCTATATAGAAATATGAATGTGCTATATGATTTAATATTGCCACAACAATGCACAGAGGTGAGTTCCCAAAGAATGTTCGGAAATGTGTTGGTAATCCCAACATTAGGGAGAGAAAATGAACAGCTGAGAAAGTGATACGTGAAATAAATTATTATGAATACATATAGATCCTCGTACAAGAAAATATGAATTTGAAGTTCAAGTGATAATTAATGTATAAATTATTGCCAGGCGCATTTGCTGACCCAAAGCTAAATGTCATATTTCAGCTGCTAATGCTCCAAATAGAATAAAGTCCATGAGGGACATAGTCTATGGCACACATGAAGCGTAATAGACCAATCGGTTCCAAAGATAAAACTCCTTGAAGAAGGAGAGAGGCAATTGTTTAAGACGGTCATAATAACGAGACAAGTGCTCAAGAAGAGCACCACGACATAACACTTCGTAAGACCTCATGTGAGAGGCTCAGGTACCTGAAAATAATGAGATACAGAGAACTCAATAAGTTATGTCTTTATTGTGTAATAACTACACCGATATAAAATGATCGTCGACGATGATGTTAACATAATGTAGTGCTCAATTTTATTAACGAGGATCTTGAGCTCAAATCTGTCATGAAATTTGAACAGATGAATGATTGGCCAAATGAAATACGCAATGAAAATTGACTTCACTTGAAAAATGTAAAGTTGAATGGATAATCCCACCACCTGAAAGTATAAAGCCAGTGGAGGTATAAATGTGTTCTTGTGCAAAAAGTTCAAGTTGATAGACATAAAGACGACTTGTGACACAAGAAAATTAGTAAATATCCTCATATTGATTATATGGAGACATGTTCTCTTATGGTGGATATAATCATTTCAGGCTTTAATCTGGCAATACATGAAAACTTGATATGCGTATAATGGAAATCATTGAAGGATTTAAATTTTTCTGAAGCATATTAATATTTCCAAGATATTTATCAAATAAAGCTTCAAAAATCCTTATACGGATCGAAACAATCAGGGCGCATGTGGTATAATTGCCTGAGTGAGTACCTATTGAAATAAGGGTACAATAATGATCCAATTTGTCCTTGTGTCCTTATAAAAAGGTTTGGATCTGAATTTGTTATAATCACCGTGTATGTTGATGATTTTAAATATCATTGGAACTCCTCGGGAGCTTCCAAAAATAGTAGACTATTTGAAGAAAGAATTTGAAATGAAAGATCTTGGAAAGACAAAATTTTGTCTTGGTCTACAAATTAAGTATATGAAAGATAGAATATTTGTCCATCAATAAACATACACCGAAAAGATTTTAAAGCGATTCTATATGGATAAAACACATCTATTAAGTACCCCGATGGTTGTGAGATCACTTGATATAAAGAAAGATCCATCCCGACCTCATGAAAATGAAGAAGATCTTCTTGGTGCCGAAGTACCATATCTTAGTGCAATTGGGGCATTAATGTATCTTGCCAATAATTTCCGATCAGAAATAGCTTTCTCAGTAAGCTTATTGGCAAGATTTAGTTCTTCGCCAACACAAAGACACCAGAATGGTATTAAACATATATTTAGATACTTCCAAGGGACCATTGATATGGGTTTATTTTATTCAAATGAATCCAAGCCATCACTGATTGGTTATACAGATGCAGGATATTTGTCATATCCACACAAAGGTCGATCTTAGATAGGCTATTTATTTACAAGTGGAGGTACATCCATATCATGGTGTTCAGCAAAACAAACTATGGTTGCTACTTCTTCAAATCATGTAGAGATAATAGCCATTCACGAAGCAAGTCGGGAATGCGTTTGGTTGAGATCTAACTCAACACATTCAACAAACATGTGGTTTTTCTTAGAAAGAGAATATTCCAATAATATTCTATGAAGACAATGCTGTATGTATAGCTCAATTGAAAGGAAGATATATCAAAGGAGATAGAACAAAATACATTTCACCAAAATTCTTTTTCACTCATGATCTTAAGAAGAATGGTGATATAGATGTACAACAAGTTCGTTCAAGTGATAATTTTGTTGATCTGTTCACTAAGGCATTATCAACCTCAATATTTGAAAAGCTGATATATAAGATTGGAATGCGACGTCTTCGAGACATTAAGTGATTTTTCGTCAGGGGGAGTAACTACATGTTGCACTCTTTTCCTTAACCAAGGTTTTGTCCCACTGGATTTTCCTGGTAAGGTTTTTAATGAGGCAACAAGCAATGCATATTATAAATAACTATGTACATCGCAATATTTTTTTGTAAGTTCTTAATGAGGCACATTATCTTACATGGACATCCAAGGGGGAGTGTTATAAATAATTTGTTCATTGGATGCTACATTGGATACTACATTGGATACTACATTGGATGCCCATGTTGTGAATAGCTAAATATTAGATCTCCTATTTTATGTCCATCATCTTTACTTTTTATGCCTATAAAAGGCTATGTAATTGCAATGGAATTTACACACAATTAAAGAAGAAAATCTCTTCCTTCTCTCTATCTCTATTTCTTGTTCATGTTTTACAAAATTGCTTTTATTTTCTTGTTCCATATTGTTACTTTGAATTATATTTTATAACAAGAAAGATGTTTTTGGTAGAATAGCATTACATACACCTTTACTTTCCCTGTTTTGACATCCTGGCCCTTGTACGCCTTAAAGTTTTATTAAGTCACCTCAATAAGGCAAATAATCTCCTTTGATCATTAATCGAGCTTATGTCTCATTAAGTTGGCTGAGTTGGACAAAGTATGTGAGATCCACACATATAAAACTAGTAAAAATAATAAATTTTCTTTAAAAAAATTATAAGTGCTATGAAAAGAAAGGTTTTTGGGATTGTGAAGGTGGATTAATGTATGAGAAAAATGGATCAGGTTGTAGAACCCAACCAAGCCACTCCAGTGACACTCCAAACGACGGGATAACAGCAAATGGTTACAACAAATCCAATTATCTCAGTAGAGGAAAGGAAACTATTGGATGCAATGGTAAATTCCAATCCAATTTATTTTTTAAAATCTACTATTGGTAGTACTAGACGCATGAGTAGAAGCAGAAATAAAATGCAACTCACGAAACAAAAATAAAGCAAGGCAATAATGGATAAATCTCAGGATGGAAATACATTGGTGTCCCTTGGTATCGACCCAAATTTACCATATGTGCATTTGGGGAGAGACATGTATGAAAAAAGGAGAGGAAGATGCAGTGTTACAACATTGTAAAGTAGAGGCAGCAAGAAAAGGTAATCTGTAACGACCCAACCGGTCGTTTTGAGATACGGCGCGTCATTCAGCAGTTTGAGGCCATGAGCAACTTCATCTCAAGTATATTGACTTGTGAGTATGGTCAGAATTAAAATTCAAGAAGTTTGGAGTCAAATTTAAATGAAAATTCTTATTTCCAAAGCTTAAAACTGAAGAAATGAACTAGGATTGGAATTTTGAGTATACGACCTCGGAATTGAGATTTGAAGGTTCCAACAGGTTCACATGATGATTTCGGACTTGGGCGTATGCCTGGATCGGGTTTTGGATAACCCGGGAGCGTTTTGGCGCATATTATGGAAGATAGCATTTTAGAAGAAATGGCATCAATTTGGCTTAAAATGCATTTTAGTGTTATTAATGTCCGTTTGGGATTTCGAGACTGGGAGTAGCTCCGTATGGTTATTCTGGATTTGGGAGCGCGATCGGAAGTGAATTCGGAGGTCCGTGGGTCATTTTGGAGTCGTTTGGCGAAAGATAGAAAATTGAAGGTTTTTGAGAAAATTTGACCGGAAGTGGAAATTTTGATATCGGACTCAAAATGCAAATCTTATGGTTCGGATAGTTTCGTTAGGTGATTTGGGACTTAGGAGTGTGTCCGGAATATTTTTGTGACGACCGGTGTAGAATTAAGCTTGAATTGGCAAAGTTAGTATTTTGGCGAATTTCGGTTGATAGGTGAGATTTTGATCCGAGGGTCAGAATGGAATTTCGAAAGTTTCTGTAGCTTCGATATATCATTTTGAACGTGTGTGCAAAATTTGAAGTCAATCGGATGCGATTTGATAGGTTTCGGCATCGGAAATAGAAGTTGGAAACTTCATAGTTCATAAAGTTTGAATCGGGGTGTAATTCATGGTTTTAGAGTTGTTGATGTGGTTTGAGGCCTCGAGCAAGTCCGTAATGTGCTTTGGGGTTGGTTGGTATGATTGATTGGGGTCCGGGGGCCTCGGGTGTGTTTCGGGTTGTGATCACGCTCTTATTTGATGTTTCAACCTTTGCTTCTTTGAACATAAAGGGGTACCATATTAGGTAAATGATCTCCAAATTCAATTTTGTTTAAACGATTAGATCCGTATCGAAATTACGGAGCCATAGGAAAAAGAATCATCGAATTTGGACATCGTATGAGGAAGTTATGCTTATTTTTGTGTCAGGGAAAAACTGCTGCTTCTGGTATGCTCGCAATTGCGAACTTTTTGTCGCAAATGCGATGCCAATTCGCAATTGCGAACTTTTTGTCGCAAATGCGACCCTTCCCAGCCCCTCTTTGTTAGCAATTGCGAAGAACTTCTTCGTTTTTGCGAGGGTTCGCAATTGCGAACCCTGGATCGCAAATGCGACTTCTGCAGCTTGATTTTAGCTGTGAACCTCGAGTTTTTGCTTCATTTTACCATATTTTGAGCCCTAGGTCCGAGAATGGGCGATTTTGAGAGTGGATTTTCATACCAAATCATTGGGTAAGTTCCTCTAACTAGTTTTCAACCTTTATTTTGTGTTTATACCTTAGATTTAACATCAAAATTCATGAGAATCAAAAGGAGAATTTGGGTTTTAAAGAAAAACCTAGAAATTGGGATTTTTGGATTTTGACCACGATTTTGAGTATGGAATTAAGAGAAATTTATATATTTGAGTTCCTAAGGTCATGGGTAATCTTTATCTTCAAAAAATTTCAGATTCGAGCTCGTGGGTCCGAGGGCATTTTGGTCATTTTACATAATTTCACGTATTAGCTTAGAATTTATGTGTAGAATAAATTACTTGAATTATTATTTACAATATGCAATTTATTTGGATAGAGTTGAGCCACTCGGAGTCGGATACTCGTGGCAACGAAGTCGTTTCTTAGCGGTTTTGTACCGGAATTGAGGTAAGTGGCTTGTCTAACCTCGTGTGGGGGAATTTTCACCCCTAGGATATTATGTGATAGTTTAAATGCCTTGTATGCGAGGTGACGGGCGTGTACATGCGCTCGTTGTTGTAACACACACTTTACTTGAATTGTCTGATTAGTGATATTCCTGCTCTTAGCTGATAAAAGCGTTACCATTACCCGGTATTACTTAGAAAAGCATGATTAGCTAGGATTCAACATGTTTAATTGCCTAGTTGATTTACTTAAACTCTTGATAAATTGTTGGCACTAATTTTGATGAAGTTGTAATTTAACATATTATATTCTCTCTGTGTGTTTTCTTTATTTGATGTGTTTGTGGATTGCGGGTTCAATTCCCGGAGATCCCAGGGCTGTGGGTTCGATTCCCAGAGACCCGGATTTGATGTGTTGGTGGACTGCGGGTTCAATTCCCGGAGATCCCAGGGCTGTGGGTTCGATTCCCAAAGACCCGGAGTGATATTGTTTGTGGACTGCGGGTTCGATTCCGGAGACCTAGGGCTGTGGGTTCGATTCCCAGAGACCCGGCGTGATATTGGTAGGGACTACGGGTTCGATTCCCGAGATCTCGAGTTATTGGTAGGGACTACGGGTTCGATTCCCGAGATCCCGAGTTATTGGTAGGGACTGCGGGTTCGATTCCCGGAGATCCTGAGTTATTGATTATTTATTGAGATATGGGCTGCGGGTTCGATTCCCGGAGACCCAGAGGTACTGTCAATGGGACTGTGGGTTCGATTCCCACAGGTCCTGGACTTGTTTTATTGAGTTGGCTATTCGTTTTTAGCTTAACTGTAGACGATTATAGTAATCATCTTATTGTTGTTATTTCGGAAATTTATTATTCATTTAAACTGCTTATTGTTGTTATCATCATTATATTATTGTTTCTCAGTAGGGCCCTGACCTTCCTCGTCACTACTCCATCGAGGTTAGGCTTGGCACTTACTGAGTACCGCCGTGGTGTACTCATGCTACTCTTCTACACACTTTTATTGTGCAGATCCAGGTACATCAGAGCAGGCTCGTGCTAGGTGACTTTCCGCAGCTTTCTGGGAGACCTCGAGGTATAATCTGCTACGTCCGCGGATCCGGAGGCCTTCCTTCTATTCTAGTGCTAGTAGATGTTTTTCCTTCATTCCGTTGTTAGATACTCCTTTTACATAGAGCTACAATTGTATGATCTCTTTTAGTCTGTGTTACCCGTGGGATTCCGGGTCTTGGTAGTGTCTTAAACAGTGTATTTGACTGGTGTATGTGCCAAACGGCACGGATTACATTCCTTTCATCTTATTTTCCGCTAATTCTTATTAAATGTTCATAAACTGGTGTATTCCGCAACGTGTTAGGCTTACCTAGTCGTGGGGACTGGGTGCCATCACGACATGTTCACGATTGGTGAACTAGGGTCGTGACAAGTTGGTATCAGAGCTCTAGGTTCGTAGGAGTCACGGGACACAGACCGGTTACTTAGATTCTCGCTGATCGATACGGAGACGTCTGTATTTATCTACGAGGGGCTATGTAACTGTTTAGGAAACTCTTCAATTCTTTGAATTCCTTATCGTGCGCCATTTATTCAGTTGGAGCCTATGTCATATGTTCTTTTGCATCCACTCGTGTATTGAAATTTCGCACTCGGTATCAAGTATGCGCCAACGGTTTGTGACGCTGCAGAGAGATCTCAGGGAAGTCAAGAATTTCCTCAACCATTGTTACCGCGTGTCATCCATATCGATAATGCAATAGAATTGAGAGATCTTCAATTGTGCACATGGGGGTGCACTAGGTTCTGACATTCGGTTGATAAGTATGGTCTTGAGAAGGTTTACTTAACTGCCTAATCGTCACAATAAAGGTAGAATCACAAGGTGGATGTAGATCTAAAGATAGTTAGTGGTAATAAAGACTATATGGTTCATATGAGATATCTATTTAGCGAAGAATTCAGCCAGCAGAGATACTGGGGGAAATGAGTTTAACTGTCTTAAGAAGGACATGTACCAAACCAATGTCTTGGGTTGTCTTATGATGAAGACGTACATATGATAAAGGCTATTATCGTGGATTAGCAAGATGTATCTTTAAGGCTTCGTGCTAACTAAAAGGATTTCACTATCAACGACCAAATTATGGGTCATGTATCATATCAGATTTGGCTCGCACTGTATTTAGGTGCTATTCAAAAAGTTCTTTGAAACTTGTGGAAGAGTAAGAGTTGAGACTCGTATGGTATGACGTTGGGACTTTTGATGTTCCTGTGTCCATAATAATTCTACATTTCATTATCGGCAGGGAAGACTTCGGCGAAGGCTACATGGTGCTTCGTAGGTGTGAGAATCACAGTATGTCTTAAGTTGTCGTGGTAAAGAATGCTCGATACATAGAGCGGGAATATGCTTGGTTGTATTGGGATGAGTTCATACCCTATGGTGTTAGAGTGCTAATATAGCACAGGTGGTTATATTCGTTGGATCAAGTGAGTTGCAGTTGAATAATAGTAAATGACTTGAGAGAATGGTTATAATGTGTTCGAGAGTCGTGTAATAGTGGCTTTGGGCTAAGTGGGAGAGTCCCACCGCTTAAGATTGGGTCGCATGGTTAATTACCTGTGTGAATTCTGGATACTAGCGTATTATTGTGTTATTGCAGCCACGGAAAAGGGCCATGAGTGGTAATTTGAGTATATGTATTGTTGAATGCGTGTTATGTTTAGCCTTACTGGCTCATGTTCAAACTTGAGGGGAAATTCATGATTTATGCCTCGTATAGGTGCAGACTTCGCGGGAAGTGATTCCGCTGGATGCTTTATCGAGAGGGTATTCATATGTTATAAAGAAATTCAGTAGAGTTGGTTGCGTACTGGGGCAAGTTAGAACCGGATGGTTCTTAGTAGCGGTCCTAGTGAATTCAAGAGGTAAAGTGTGGTGCCTGATAATTCTAAGTCTATAAGTACAGTTAAGGCTCGAGCTTTTGAAGCAACTTATGAAGAAAGGCACAAAACGATCTATGATGTTTTGACTTATGGTGTAGTATTTGAGAGACATGAAATGGTCGTCGTTCTTGAGATAGCATGGCCTTATGATTTAAGGTCACTCGGGGTAAGTGCGGTTGAAATAAGTTAGGTATTGAAGGAAGATATTAATATTTCTAAGGTAATCAAGGATAACCTGGAAGGAAGTAGATTGATCAGCCATAGTTGAGTTGGCGTATTGGTGTCAATGATCGGTTCATACAACGAGTTATGCATGTGATTTGTGGCGGTGCATTTGAGACTTGTCGGCCGCAGTGATTGATGTCATTCTGAAGTATTCGTCTGTTAGGGGCCTGTTCAGTAGGCAGACCTCGGAAAGGGTTATGGTGGCTTGGACCACTACTTAGATATTGGCATATTCGATGGCTATGAGAATTCGCCGTGTGTTGTTATAGCTCTCCTGTAGTGAGCTAAATGGAAAGTATTATGTGATGAAGTATTAGTCTATCGTCAGTTCTAGAGCTATGATGGAAATTGCGTCTATCGTATATCGGCACGTGAGGTGCAGTGAGTAGTATGAAAATTGAAGTAAGGACCAAGGTCACAGTTTGGTCAATGAATGTGATATGAAGAGCTCGGATGAGCAGGAAAGGAGTTTCAGTGTTTTAAGTAAGATGGGTATTAACATCAGTATCATTTGAGATCGGTGTTCTATGAGAAAGGCTTTGCATCCCGGTTAGGGACTCCTGATCACTTTTCAGTGTTAGTGCAGCCGGTGGGTTGAATGTGCAGGTCCGTTTAATTATTCGGAAGATGGTGGGAGCTTGACCCACAAGAAGATTGTATAGGTGTGACTTGTAGTCACTTGATTGGTTAGAAATTTAAACCAAGTATGAGGATTTTGGTGATATCATCCATTTGAGAACTTATGCCTGGAGGGCACTCTGCTTAGTGGGTTATAGACCTGTGAAATATTATTGACTTAGCTTGGCACGACCGGGATAGACTTAAGGTCGGTGGATAGATTTAAATGTGGAAGTGAGCCTTGCGTCAGGCCAGTTATGTTTCTTCCAGCAATGCGCCCTTTATGGAGGGATAGTCGCGGTCTTATTTCGCGGTTAGTTAATTCAAGTAAAGATATATTGCACCGTATGAGTGTGTGACGGCTTGGTAAGTTCCTTATGTGTTGAGGTTCCGCTCAGCGGTGATGTTATAGGAGCATGATGGCTCTTGAGACTCAGATCTTATATCGCACCTCAGTTGTGCTTAAGTTGTAGCCTATAGCGCTATATGTTTCATTGTGTCTGATATCATGCACCTTAGTGTGCTTATGATCGATAGTCAGTATTTTGATGTGACGAGCTATTCAGCTCGACATATGACTCCTTGTGTGAGTTTTATATCGTTGGGGTCGGATGGCACGCCGCCATGGTTATATTGTTGGGATCGGGTGGCACGCCGCCATGGTTATATTGTTGGGATCGGGTGGCACGCCGCCATGGTTATATTGTTGGGATCGGGTGGCACGCCGCCATGGGTATACTGTTGGGATTGGGTTGCACGCCGCAACAGTGTGATGTTTATTTCAGTGTCCATAATTGCTCTTATGTGTTCTGTTTCCTATTTTTCTGAGGAAGTCCATGTTAGTGTGAGAGTTGAATAGTTCTCTCTAGTTTTCGCATTCCTTTTGTATCACGTACGAATTAGTGACCTAATGACACATTGTGTCATCTTGTACGTCTTTTGATTATGTCTGAGGTGGCTTATCGCCTGAGAAGTTCGTAATGGGTGAGGTGAGATCATTGAATTCGAGATCAGTGTAATCTGAGCATATGAAATAAATTAAGGGGCTAAGACCATTGTTTAGTTCAGAATGAGGTAATGGTTCTTGTCAAAAGTATAGACTGAATGATTTGTTGACTTGGCAACTAAATATGAATTCCGGCACATCTCTTCCGTCGTATCGGTGTTGTAAAAGCTAGAGCAAGACCTATGTAGGTCATGAGATGCAATGAGAGCATCAGATTTGTGGAATTTCGACTATTATATTTAAAGAATATTATTGTGGTCCCATGAGTAAAGTGATGCAAAGTGTGAATTCAGCAAAGTTATGCAGTCATGTATGGGTACAGCGTGTGAAGAATGATATGGTGGTCGTATGATGGAAACATGCTAGGCAGGAAATTTCCGGATGTTGGAATTGGGTCTAATGGCTTATTTACTCGAATAAAGGAGTATATCTATAGAGTTATCGAGCTAATGTGCTCAAATGAGTTGTGGAAGCACGGGAAGTTGCATGAGATGTTAAACCAGTGATTTCAGACTACTTCAGTGTAGTTCTCAGCACGTTCGAGGACGAACGTATGTTTAAGTGGGGGAGATTGTAATGACCCAACCGGTCGTTTTGAGATACGGCGCGTCATTTAGTAGTTTGAGGCCATGAGCAACTTCATCTCAAGTATATTGACTTGTGTGTATGGTCAGAATTAAAATTCAAGAAGTTTGGAGTCAAATTTAAATGAAAATTCTTATTTCCAAAGCTTAAAAGTGAAGAAATGAACTAGGATTGGAATTTTGAGTATACGACCTCGGAATTGAGATTTGAAGGTTCCAACAGGTTCACATGATGATTTCGGACTTGGGCGTATGCCTGGATCGGGTTTTGGATAACCCGGGAGCGTTTTGGCGCATATTATGGAAGATAGCATTTTAGAAGAAATGGCATCAATTTGGCTTAAAATGCATTTTAGTGTTATTAATGTCCGTTTGGGATTTCGAGACTGGGAGTAGCTCCGTATGGTTATTCTGGATTTGGGAGCGCGATCGGAAGTGAATTCGGAGGTCCGTGGGTCATTTTGGAGTCGTTTGGCGAAAGATAGAAAATTGAAGGTTTTTGAGAAAATTTGACCGGAAGTGGAAATTTTGATATCGGACTCAAAATGCAAATCTTATGGTTCGGATAGTTTCGTTAGGTGATTTGGGACTTAGGAGTGTGTCCGGAATATTTTTGTGACGACCGGTGTAGAATTAAGCTTGAATTGGCAAAGTTAGTATTTTGGCGAATTTCGGTTGATAGGTGAGATTTTGATCCGAGGGTCAGAATGGAATTTCGAAAGTTTCTGTAGCTTCGATATATCATTTTGAACGTGTGTGCAAAATTTGAAGTCAATCGGATGCGATTTGATAGGTTTCGGCATCGGAAATAGAAGTTGGAAACTTCATAGTTCATAAAGTTTGAATCGGGGTGTAATTCATGGTTTTAGAGTTGTTGATGTGGTTTGAGGCCTCGAGCAAGTCCGTAATGTGCTTTGGGGTTGGTTGGTATGATTGATTGGGGTCCGGGGGCCTCGGGTGTGTTTCGGGTTGTGATCACGCTCTTATTTGATGTTTCAACCTTTGCTTCTTTGAACATAAAGGGGTACCATATTAGGTAAATGATCTCCAAATTCAATTTTGTTTAAACGATTAGATCCGTATCGAAATTACGGAGCCATAGGAAAAAGAATCATCGAATTTGGACATCGTATGAGGAAGTTATGCTTATTTTTGTGTCAGGGAAAAACTGCTGCTTCTGGTATGCTCGCAATTGCGAACTTTTTGTCGCAAATGCGATGCCAGTTCGCAATAGCGAACTTTTTGTCGCAAATGCGACCCTTCCCAGCCCCTCTTTGTTAGCAATTGCGAAGAACTTCTTCGTTTTTGCGAGGGTTCGCAATTGCGAACCCTGGATCGCAAATGCGACTTCTGCAGCTTGATTTTAGCTGTGAACCTCGAGTTTTTGCTTCATTTTACCATATTTTGAGCCCTAGGTCCGAGAATGGGCGATTTTGAGAGTGGATTTTCATACCAAATCATTGGGTAAGTTCCTCTAACTAGTTTTCAACCTTTATTTTGTGTTTATACCTTAGATTTAACATCAAAATTCATGAGAATCAAAAGGAGAATTTGGGTTTTAAAGAAAAACCTAGAAATTGGGATTTTTGGATTTTGACCACGATTTTGAGTATGGAATTAAGAGAAATTTATATATTTGAGTTCCTAAGGTCATGGGTAATCTTTATCTTCAAAAAATTTCAGATTCCGAGCTCGTGGGTCCGAGGGCATTTTGGTCATTTTACATAATTTCACGTATTAGCTTAGAATTTATGTGTAGAATAAATTACTTGAATTATTATTTACAATATGCAATTTATTTGGATAGAGTTGAGCCACTCGGAGTCGGATACTCGTGGCAACGGAGTCGTTTCTTAGCGGTTTTGTACCGGAATTGAGGTAAGTGGCTTGTCTAACCTCGTGTGTGGGAACTTTCACCCCTAGGATATTATGTGATAGTTTAAATGCCTTGTACGCGAGGTGACGGGCGTGTACATGCGCTCGTTGTTGTAACACACACTTTACTTGAATTGTCCGATTAGTGATATTCCTGCTCTTAGCTGATAAAAGCGTTACCATTACCCGGTATTACTTAGAAAAGCATGATTAGCTAGGATTCAACATGTTTAATTGCCTAGTTGATTTACTTAAACTCTTGATAAATTGTTGGCACTAATTTTGATGAAGTTGTAATTTAACATATTATATTCTCTCTGTGTGTTTTCTTTATTTGATGTGTTTGTGGATTGCGGGTTCAATTCCCGGAGATCCCAGGGCTGTGGGTTCGATTCCCAGAGACCCGGAGTGATATTGTTTGTGGACTGCGGGTTCAATTCCCGGAGATCCCAGGGCTGTGGGTTCGATTCCCAGAGACCCGGAGTGATAGGGACTGCGGGTTCGATTCCCGAGATCCTGAGTTATTGGTAGGGACTACGGGTTCGATTCCCAGAGACCCGGCGTGATATTGGTAGGGACTACGGGTTCGATTCCCGAGATCCTGAGTTATTAGTAGGGACTACGGGTTCGATTCCCGAGATCCTGAGTTATTGGTAGGGACTGCGGGTTCGATTCCCGGAGATCCTGAGTTATTGATTATTTATTGAGATATGGGCTGCGGGTTCGATTCCCGGAGACCCAGAGGTACTGTCAATGGGACTGTGGGTTCGATTCCCACAGGTCCTGGACTTGTTTTATTGAGTTGGCTATTCGTTGTTAGCTTAATTGTAGACGATTATAGTAATCATCTTATTGTTGTTATTTCGGAAATTTATTATTCATTTAAACTGCTTATTGTCGTTATTATCATTGCATTATTGTTTCTCAGTAGGGCCTTAACCTTCCTCGTCACTACTCCATCGAGGTTAGGCTTGGCACTTACTGAGTACCGCCGTGGTGTACTCATGCTACTCTTCTGCACACTTTTGTTGTGCAGATCCAGGTACATCAGGACAGGTTCACACCAGGTGATTCAACAGCGTTTTGGGAGACCTCGAGGTATGATCTGCTACGTCCGCGGATCCGGAGGCCTTCCTTCTATTCTGGTGCTAGTAGATGTTTTTCCTTCATTCCGTTGTTAGATACTCCTTTTACATAGAGCTACAATTGTATGATCTCTTTTAGTCTGTGTTACCCGTGGGATTCCGGGTCTTGGTAGTGTCTTAAACAGTGTATTTGACTGGTGTATGTGCCAAACGGCACGGATTACATTCCTTTCATCTTATTTTCCGCTAATTCTTATTAAATGTTCATAAACTGGTGTATTCCGCAACGTGTTAGGCTTACCTAGTCGTGGGGACTGGGTGCCATCACGACATGTTCACGATTGGTGAACTAGGGTCGTGACATAATCTATCACCTATGGATAGCGGAAAAATAAAGTTTCGAACAAGGGATAAAAGTTGGGATGACAGGAAATAGTTGGGATGGAAAAGGAACACAAGAGATTGCCATTAGGAAGCCACCAATGAGAAATGCAAAACAAAAGGCGAGTGTACCTACCACCTCCGCAATGTCAAATAAATCAAAAATGAAGTGATAAAGTTAGAAGAATATATGAAGAAAGCGAAGAAGAAGCAAAAAGCTACAAATTGAAGAATACACAAGTTTCAACAAAGACTCAAATTTTTACATTGTATTATTTTATCATGTTTTAAGTATTATCATTTGTAATATCAACATAGAGTATGCTGATGAGCATTGAATATTCAGTTTTAGCTAGTTCTTTATTTTTACATGATTGCTAGTGAGGCTATTTTATGCCTCAATAGGATTAGTAAGGTTTTAGCCGGTTTGTGTTGCCCTTGTCCTATGCCTTTGGAAATTATCCATACGGCTATGAAATTATATGCCCTTGTGAAACATTGCCAACTGCTACACCATGAATCCTCTACATGAGTCTGTCATCATAAGGCAGTGTGAGGCACAGAGGAGTGATTATATAGCCAAGGTATATGGGTAAGAATACCGGTGCTATAGTCCACATTATTTGTACTTTTTTGAATTTTTGTATTTTCTTTTCTTTTATATATATAAAAAACTAGCCCTATGCGCTTGCCTAGCAGGTTGCCAAAAAAAAAAAAAAAGAAAGAGTTGGACATTGATGTGCCAACCACATCGTATATTTGAAGAGCACATGAGTTTATAGCGGTTTAAAAGATTTGTTTTGACGAGTTAAGGTGTTTGAATGAAACTTCGTGAAGTACGAGAATCGAGATAACAAAGCACGATAAGTAGATATTATGCTTTTTTTTAGATTAGAATAATAAGCTATTTTATTTCTTGTTAAGCATATTATTTGTGCTCATTTCTTTCCAGACATGTTGTCACAATTTCCTTTCAGTGCGCGGAAAAACAGAGAAGAAATATTAGCTTGAATTTGAGCAAATTGCAAAATTCTAGTTAACATTAAAAAGTAAAGGAGGTGATACAAATAGTTCACATTATTGCACCACGGTATTCAGCGCCCGAATCATAGGCTCAAAATTAGGGAATATTATTGCACCACGAGGCCGCTAACATTGGGGAGACGTCCTCCCTCGTGTCCACACGTCGAGAAGGACACGCCCCCGTCCATAGCGGCGTGTCAACAAGCCAGTCCAAGTGGACGTCCACGACTCCCCCTCACCTGTGTTTTCGTTGTAATAGTAATAGCCTTAGGGTGATGTAATATGTTGGCGAGGGGATCGTCCCTCTATATAAAGGAGGGTCCCCCTCATTTGTAAGATAAGTGTTGTTGATCATTAATAATACAACTCTCTCTCTACCATTTTTCTCTCTAATGTTATCACTTTATTGCTTACTTGTTCTTGCACTTGATTAAGCTTCATCATCTTTTCATAAGAGAAACATATACACAAATCCAAAGACCGGTCTTTAATATATATTACCATTGATTTCAATTTACCCTTCATCTATTCATTGATTGTCCCTAACCCGTAAAGCAACCTATAGTGTTTTGGGTCAAACAATTTGGCGCCCTCTTTGGGGATTTCAAGAATCAAACTCGTAGTATACATTCGCAAGATCCGATCATAGGAAAAAGTTTGGAAATGCCCAAAAATGACACTCGATCCAAGGCTGTGGCAGAAGTTACCACCAATCTCCTGAGTTTCATGAACGAGGCCGGTGGTAGCGCAGCCATCAACGCTACCCCTGGTGTCGCGCCTGAAGCACAGGCCTCCCCTCCCCCATTTGGGAACCTTACTACCCCGCAGGAAAGGGACACCTCCACTTCAAAAGAAGCACCCCCAACAGTCAAGAAGCTACTGGAGGAATGGTTGACCAGCACCCTGAGCAGTCTAGTGGAAAAGCCACCACGAGGCTGCGAAAATGCAGCACCAGCAACAAGCAACACCACCGCGACAGATGAACAGGAAGGAACACGAACCAACGGCCAAATCATCGAGACACAAACACACGATGACACATTAGCCTCCATCCCGAGGAAAATGGAAGAAATGGTAAGCGAAAATCACGCCCTCCGCGACCAGATGATGGAGCACCAAGATAGGGTTGATAAGATCCCCGGAGCACCTAAACAACTACCCAAACGGGATGTAGGAAGGTTTGTGGAACAAACCTACTCCGAAGAAGCAGCACCCTACACCATTCCAAAGGCCTTCAAGATGCCCCCTACCTGAAGGTGTACGATGGAACCACCGATCCCGAGGATCACCTCATCTACTACGTCACCGTCGTAAAAGGTAATGACTTGTCTAAAGAACAGGTACCATCAGTGCTGCTGAAAAAGTTCAGCGAAACGCTGACCGGGGGAGCATTGACCTGGTATTCCTAACTACCCGCCAAAGTAATCTCAACCTTCGAGGAAATGGCGGACAAGTTCGTCACAGCATATGCCGGTGCTAAGAAAGTGGAAGCAAGGGTAAACGACATCTTCGCCGTTAGACAAACCACAGGCGAGGGCCTCATGGACTTCCTCGCCAGGTTCAACAGGGTAAGAATGAGCCTGCCAAACGTATCAGAAGGAATGTCGGTAGCGGCCTTCCAGAACGGACTCAGCAGGGACGGCTCAAGAGATACCAAAAAACCAGCTCATGAAGTACCCTCCCACGACCTGGGATGAGATCCACAATGCCTACTGCGCCGAGGTACGGACATACAAGGAGGATCTCAACGGACCAACCCGATGGTTAGCAGGCGTGCACCCGGATACAAGAAGAGATCGACGACACGAGGGGCACCAGGAACTTCCCCCTCATCCCAGCAAGGAGCGACACCAACCGTATACGAGGTCCTCACTTCCGCCTCCTCGCCATACGGACTCTGTGCAATGCCACCTCGCCCCACTCAGAAACGAATGAGGTACGCCCCCTTTACTTTCTTCAAATAACTTTTATGTTTCCCCTTCAGAAGTAGTGTACGCACTGGAGAAGCTTGGAACCAAGGTGCAGTGGCCCCAAAAGATGAAATCGGAACCGGCCATAAGAAAGTCAAACATCATGTGCGAGTTCCACCAGGAAGGAGGCATCGGACCGAAGACTGCATCGGTCTGCGGCAAGAAGTCATCAGAATGCTCAACCAGGGTTACCTAAAGGAGCTACTCAGCGACAAAGGGAAAGCCAACTTTGCACGCGGACGAGAGCACTCCCGGGGACCTCCAAAGCCGCCCTCTCCGACACGTATGGTAAATATGATCATTGGAGAAGGGGACAACGTCACCATTAACCGCATCAAATTCGCTAGCACACACCGATTGAAGAGAACCATCTCCCACGAACGGTACGATGACCTCGAAGGAAGTATCACCTTCGATAAGTCTGACGCTGACGATTTGTGTTTCCCTCATTATGATGCTTTAGTTGTTACTCTACGTATCATTGATACTGATGTCATGAGAGTCATGATCGATGACGGAAGTGGTGCCTACATCATCCATCCGAGAGTCCTCTCACATATGGTACTCGAGGACTGTCGCTAATGGCCAAGCAGAATCGTCCAACAAGACCATACTAAACATCCTGAAGAAAAAACTCGAAGACGCCAAGGGATTGTGGCCCGAATTGCTGCCAGAAGTACTATGGGCACATAGGACCACCCCCAAATCCTCCACAGGAGTGACTCCCTACTCATTAGTCTATGGGACCAACGCCATCATACCAGTGGAAGTCGGCAAACCAAGCCTTAGATACTCGCATACAAGCGGAGAGGAGAACGATGCGAGCCAACTACAAGACTTAGACGAAGCCGAAGAAAGAAGAGAAATGGCCCACATCAGGCTAGTGACCCAAAACAGCATATCGAGAGATACTACAACAAAAGGACAAAAATCCGTCCACTCAAGATAGGCGACTATGTGCTAAAGGCCAAAACACTGGCATCCAAAGACCCTAATGAAGGGAAGTTGGGCACCAATTGGGACGGACCCTATAAAATCATCGCAGTGGCAGACAAAGGCACATTCATGTTAGAAACCATAGACTGAAAGATACTGCAAAATAACTGGAACATCTCACACCTCAAACGCTTCCACTTCTGAAGGGTATCCCCCAAGCCGTACTCTTTTTCCCTCATCCGAGTTTTGTCCCAATTGGGTTTTCTCTGAGAAGTTTTTAATGAGGTGACGAAGGAGGTGCCCGGAAACGTTTACGAGGTTATTCAGATACACCAAGTGTACCGTCGATCGGCACGAATGGTACATCACAGGGACTAGGGCTACGACCATAATGTATAAAAGGCTACGACCATCTCCAATGTATGAAAGGCTACGACCATCTCCAGTGTATGAAAGGCTACGACCATCTCCAATGTATGAAAGGCTACGGCCATCTCCAATGTATGAAAGGCTACGACCATCTCCAGTGTATGAAAGGCTACGACCATCTCCAGTGTATGAAAGGCTACGACCATCTCCAGTGTATGAAAGGCTACGGCCATCTCCAGTGTGTGAAAGGCTATGACCATCTCCAGTATATGAAAGGCTACGGCCATCTCCAATGTATGAAAGGCTACGGCCATCTCCAATGTATGAAAGTCTACGGCCATCTTAAATGTATAAAAGGCTACGGTCATCTCCAATATAAGAAAGGCTACGACCATCTTAAATGCAAGAAAGGCTACGGCCACCTTAAACGCCAAAAAGGCTACGGCCACCTTAAACGCAAGAAAAATCACGGCCATGAAGGGCTTCGGCCATCAACAACGTTAAAAAGGCTAAGGCCTTAATTGTGAAAGGAGAGACTACGGTCTCCTCCATTCAGAATAAAAGGCGAAGGCCTTAACGGCGAAAGGAGAGACTACGGTCTCCTTCGTTCAAAATAAAAGGCTAAGGCCTTAACGACGAAAGGAGAGACTACGGTCTCCTCCGTTCAAAATAAAAGGCTAAGGCCTTAACGACGAAAGGAGAGACTACGGTATCCTCCGTTTAAAATAAAAGGCTAAGTCCTTAATGACGAAAGGAGAGACTACGGTCTCCTCCGTTTAAAATAAAAGGCCAAGGCATTAATGACAAAAGGAGAGACTACGACCTCCTCCAGTTAAAATAAAAGGCTAGGGCCTTTACGATGAAAGGAGAGACTACGGTCTCCTCCGTTTACAATAAAAGGCTAAGACCTTAACAACGAAAGGAGAGACTACGACCTCCTCCAGTTAGAATAAAAGGCTATGGCCTTAACGACGAAAGGAGAGATTGTGGTCTCATCTGTTTAAGGCTAAGGCCTTAGCGACGTAAGAAGAAAATCGCGATAAATAAAGGGCTACGTCCCGAGCAGTATAGAAATAAAAATAAAGGGAACACAAAGGAATGATAAACAATTCTTGAGAAATTGCCCAAAAATCTTATTAAATAAAGTCACAAGGTTACAAAGGAGTACTGATTACAAATGTACATATCCTATCTAATTACCAAAACCCCCGTCGCCCCCCTCCGCACCGGCCGGACCATCCTTACCCTCGTCCTGGAATATCCTACCGATCCAAGACCCGGTGACCAGCTGATCCGCCTCTGCAAAGGAGCCGCCCGTCTGGCCTGGAGAGTTGGGGTCATACCCACAAGCTTCACGAGCGACCCTGACCAGGCGGCGCTAAGCGTCTACCTCTGCCTCGGTGGCTCTACCAGCAGCTAGCAATTCCTCGAACACGTTCCGCCTCACCTCGGCATACACGAGCATGTCTTGAGCTTCGTGGGACGTGTCGCCAACCGGGGTAACAGCCTCCACCTGCTGAGGGATCGCCGTCCTGGCCGTGGCTGCTTGAAGCTCGGCCGACAGGACCTCAACCTAGACACATAGCTCAGCCGCTTCCATCATCGCCACGTGACCGAGGTCCAGTTACCCCTCCCGCTGCTGGAGAAGATTCTCCAATTCAGCATTGCGGGTTACAGCGGCCATCAGATCTGCATCCGCCTTTTCAAGTTGGGCCATCTGCTTACGCAACTGCTCATCCACTACCTGCAAGCTTTCGCGGAAACTCGGAAGTCGGGGTCTTGGGTATAGAAGTCCGCAAGAGTCTTGTGTTTGGATCGGACCTCTTTAACTTCTTCGATGCTTTTCGGAGGGCAGCAATCTTCTTCCGCTCCCTCTGGCTCCGCTCGACCTCCAAGATAAGGGTTTGTAAAAAGAAAGGAAGAAAGAAAGGAGACAAGTCAAAAACCTTAGAAGCCTAAGGAAAACAATATGAAACAATGACCGAGTCATACCTGTAGAGCGGCACCGGCAACTTGACGAGATAAGTCTCTTTCGCTCACAGCCTTCAGAGACTCCGACGGTGGGGAACTGGCGGCACGGCGTCTCTGTCTCCGTGGCACATTCCAAGCTGCCAAACACAATTAACCAAAATGTCAGGTGTAATGCCGACATCACCCAAATAAGTGGCGAGATCGACGGACTAAAACAATCGCCATACCTGGAAGACCGTACTTAAGGGTAAAAACGGCCCATGTCCTGCATTCCTCAGCATAGAGGATCAGTCGCCCCACCCAAGCTCTTATGTCTGGCACGGATTGAGGCATACGGGCCCTCACTGCATCCATAGAAAAGAGCTAACGTGAGTATCTAAAAGAGACGAAAAGTCGAGAAGACATAAAGACACTAAATACAAGGGTCGACACTTACGGTTGTCATTCCACGCCTCTGGAAACTCAGCCAGGTCCGTTACCAAGTCCGAGGTACGGACAAAGAAATACTTCAGCCAAAATTGCCAGTTGGGCTTATCGTTTGCCTCGACGACTAAGCCCTTCGCCCCTCGATTTTTTAGCTGCAGCATCGTCCACCTCATAAAGCCAGGGCTGAACAACTACAACATGTGGTAGATGGTGACGTCTAAGCCGGCTTTCTCGGCGTACGTCATCAATATCCGGCAAATCTTCCACGTATACGGAGTAAGCTGAGCTGGGAAAATGTTGTAAAACCAGCACAGTTCCTCCGCCAATGCGTAGATCGGGAGTTTGCTTCCCATTATGAATGAATATTCATAAAAGGCACAGAACCCCGGACTATGGACATTGGCCAGGTCCCTCCCGGCCGTATGCATAAATGCCGCCTCCGGGATCCGGCAAGATACCCGGAGGTCATGTAGAAGAGACCCAGTATAGGTGGACCTTTCCCATTCAAGGGTCTCCGCCGGCATCGAAAAATCCCTCCGAACATACAGTTCGCGAGGGAGAAGGTTGTCCACCGACAAAGGGACAAGAGGTTTACGGACCTTCTTGCCACCCTTTGACGGCCGGGAGACTCCATAGGTAGCCTCACCCCCTTCCGGTCCCCGGCGGCGATTACTCTTAGATATTTTTTGAAATTGTTTTGTATATACTAAGGATGCGACAGTGAGAACACAAGACCAAGAAGAAGAGTTACAAGTTCTGTAGGAAAAAGCTAAGAAGCAAAAATATCAGAAGATTTTCTGATGATCTAAAGAGTGGAAAGTCTTGAAACTGTCCTCTATTTATAATGAGTCGTTACACAAAATTCGAAGAGTTTTTGCACCGAAAAAGAGGCGGGAAACCAAAACGTCAAATCGCCTTTATGACCTGCCTTGAAAACAACAGTACTTATGATGCACGCCATCAACAGACGACATTTCGGAAGAACGCGCCACGTGTAGGCATATATGAGGACCCAACATGGGCCGACTTTATTCACCCATTGCAGATGCACTTCGAGTACATCTCCGATAGGCAGAGGGACTATCTGTATGTGGGCAAATCGGACGTAAGATGAGGTGAGTATGTATATATGTACGGTCAACTCGGGTGCAATACAGGCTGGGCCCGCCTCCTTACGAAGCCGCTAACATTGGGAGACGTCCTCCCTCGTATCCGCACGGCGAGAAGGATATGCCTCCGTCCATAGCGGCGTGTCAACAAGCCAGTCCAAGTGGACGTCTACGACTCCCCCTCCCCTGTATTTCCGTTGTAATAGTAATAGCCTTAGGGCGATGTAATATGTTGGAGAGGGGATCGTCCCTCTATATAAAGGAGGGTCCCCCTTATTTGTAAGACAAGTATTAGTGATCATTAATAATACAACTCTCTCTCTACCATTTTTCTCTCTACTGTTATCACTTTATTGCTTACTTGTTCTTGCACTTCATTAAGCTTCATTATCTTTTCATAACAGAAACATATACATGAATCCAAAGATCGATCTTTAATATATATTACCATTAATTTCGATTTACCCTTCATCTATTCATTGATTGTCCCTAACCCGTAAAGCAACCTATAGTCTTTTGGGTCAAACAATTTCCAACCTGAAAAATCTTTCATTGACATTACGAAATCGTCCTCTTTGAGTTTCAAAATGAGGCAGAAATCTCCTGCTCCGTCACCAAGATAAGTCATTCTTTTTTTCCCTTCCATATCTAGAGAAGCTTGTATTCTTTTTCTAATCAGGCATGTTATGTTTATTAACAAAGAAAACCATCCACTAGGATATATTGGTTGTATATAAATCAAAATTCTATACATATAAAACATTAAAAGAAAAGTATAAAGAGGAATTTTGCTGGGCATGCGCTTGAGATGAAAATACTGCACTAAATTATCAAAAGAGATTTTGTGGGAACATAATAAGGAACACGTGAAGTAGAGCAACCTAATGATGGAGACATAAAAACATATTTCCAGCATATTCGAATAATTCCAGAAAAATTCCTACTGTAGTACTATAGTTACATCGAATGATATTAATTTAACATGATTATAATTAAATAATACCAAGAGCATATGTAAAGATACATATTTTCGCGGGTTTTACCTTGCACGTGTTGGGAGGGAAAAGACTACAACCATAAGATGAAGTGTGAAAATGTACGACCCGACTGGTCGTTTTGCATCTAGAATCATGTTCCCTTAAATAAGACTTCCGATGTCTTGCTTTTATTAATTTATGACTTGCGGGGATGGTTGATTCGGGAAATTGAAGAGTTTGGGTAGAAATCGGAACACTTGGTTCCTTAAGGTTGGCTTAAAAGATCAAGTTTGACTTCGGTCAATATTTTGAGTAAACGACCTCTAATTCGGGATTTGGAGATTTCAACAGGTTTGTATAACAATTTCGGACTTGGGCGTATGATTTGATCGGGTTTTGGATGACCCGAAAGTGTTTTGGGACCTAATAGTAAAAGTTTGTTCTTTAAGGATTTTGAAGTTCTTTAAATTTGGTTTGAAGATGATTTTTATGATATCGAGGTCCGAACAAAATTTCAAAGTCGGGAATAGCTTCGTAATGTCATTTAAGACTTGCACGTAAATTTTGGTATCATTCCGAGTATTATAAGTACGTTTTGGCATGTTGAAAGTAGATTGAAGAACTTGGCGTTCATAAGTTTAATTCAATTGGTTTTAGGGTGTGATTCATAGTTTTAATGTTGTTTCGGCTGTTCCAAGGGTTCTAACGAGTCCATTTTATGATTCCAAATTTATCAGTATTTTCGGGCGGGGCCTGAGCATCAATCGGACGAGGCTCGAACTACGTTAAAAATTGGAGAAGGAGTTGAAGCTCTAATTGCAGTCATAAACGCACCTACAGTTGGCCAGCCGCATGTGCGATTGAAGCATCGCAGATACGGCCCAAGGAGAGGAGCCCAGCTTCAGCAGATGTGACAGCTCTTCCGTAGAAGCAAAACCGCAGAAGCAGTCAGCTGTCCGCGTGCGGCCCCAGCTGGCTCAGCCCATCTCCACAAAAGCGGACAACTGTCCACAGAAGCAAAACTGTAGATGCGGTCGGCGCACCGCATGAGCGGAAATCGCTAAAAGCAGTGACCTTGAATTAATACGGGAGTTAGTAGTTTTTGACTCATTTCACACCATTGTTAGGCGATTTTAGAGCTTCTTGAAAGGGGGTTTTCACCAAACTTTTGGGGTTAAGTAATTCTTACTATATGTGAGTTAAAAACTTAGATTATGGGTAGATTAATATGTAAATATTTGAAAATTTTATAGGATTAGAGAAAAACCTAGGGTTTGACAAGAATGAGATTTTTACCACAAATTTGACCATGAAACTTACTAACAATCAAATATTTATGTTCCTTGGGTCATGGGTAATAACTTTCTTTAAAACATTTTGGAATTCGAACACGTGGGATCGGGGGTGAAGTTTAGGAATCCTGCAATATGGGTTGGGTAATCACTTAAATAGTGGGAATATGAACTTTTGAGCCTATATTGATCTGTTTTTTCGTTATTTGGATAGTTTTTGATTGTTCGACACCAAATTTAGGCTTTGGGCTTAAGCTTGAACCGGAAAGCATACCTTGAAGAGAGGTAGCTCCTTTCTAACCTTGTAAGAGGGAATTAACCCTATATGTGAATTAAATAAAGGTATGTACCTATCCGTCGGGGCTACGTACGTACGTGGTGACGAAAGTCCGTACGTAGCTACTATTATGCTAATTTTTTGGGTAGTTTAGGACACATATTATGCTATACTTGATTTACTTGCGTCCTTACTTGTTATCATATTCACTTAAGTCCTGTTGGAAATCGAACAAATTGTAATGACCCGACCAATTATTTTTAGCTTTTGCACTTTGCTCGCCATTTCTCGGATATGACTAACCATGTGTGATGTATTATAACTTTTAAATTGTCGATTTTGGTTTTCAGGGTAATCAGAATGAATTTTGGAAGAACAGTTCTCGGTTTAAAGCTTCAAGTTTGAAAGGTTTGACCAAGTTTTGGCTTATTTGTATATGATCTCAGATTGGCATTTTTATGATTTGGTTAGCTCTGTTAGGTGATTTGGGACTTAGGATCATTATCGGACTGCATTTTGGAGGTCCCTGGAAGGTTTAGTTGAATAAGCGAAATTGGGATTTTGGCATTTTCTGGTTGACAGGTGAAATTTTGATATAGGGATGGGAATGGAATTTTAGAAGTTAGAGTAGGTCTATTGTGTCATTTGTGATGTGTGTGTAAAATTTTAGGTCATTCGTACGGGGATTGATAGATTTTTTTTATCAAAAGCAAAATTTGGAAGTTTTTGGAATTCTTAGGGTTGAATTCGATGATGATTTGGTGTTTTGATATAGTTATGAGCGTTCCAAAGGTTGAAAAAAGTTTGAATGATATTACGGGATATCTTTCCATATTTAGATGAGGTTCAAAGGCCTCGTTGAAGTTTTGGGTGGTTAAACGGATCAAGTTCATGTTTGAAAAGTTGCAAATTTCCAGGTTTCGGTAGCAGGCATTTTTGTTCATCGCGATTGCATATGAGTGTTTCCAATCGCGTAGGCTCAGTTGGCAGTGTAAAGAATTGTCTACGCGGTCGAAGAAGTAAGTTCACGATTTCGGTCAGTGAAGAGATTGAGATATGCGAAAGTGTAGGCCAGGTCGCGTTCGCGTAGAAGAAAATAAAGTGATAGAAGAATCAAGTGTTACCCTTCGTGTTTGCGTAGGATTAAGCGCGATAACGTAGCTCGGGGGAACCAATGTATCACATTCGTGTATTGATTAATGCGGTCGTGTAGAGTAATATATTGAGGCAGCAAAAATGTTCTTCATGATCGTGAGGATGAATTTGATATGGGTAGACTCGCGAAAGGATGAGGATTCTATTGATGTGTGTGTGCGGTAAAACAGGAGGAGTTTGTTTCCCGCCATCGAGTTACGTTTGGAGTACCCTAACGACATGTCAAGGACCTAAGGTCGTGGTCGATCTCCATATCTCGAGTGTAACATGCGGCTCTGTAGTTGCTCAAAGGTCAGAGGACCTGTCAGCAACCTAGCAGAAGTCACATAGACGATAAGCTCCCGAGGGGATAGCCCGAGCCAACAGGATCTAGTGTCTTGTCCAGGCATCCCATCCATGTATCTTTACATTTAATGCACCCTGTACTATATCGAGCCCCCTTGCCTATATAAGAGGGACTCACCCTACCTTGTAAAAGGCTGATGTTACTTCACTTCTCCACAATGAAATAATATATCTCTCTCTTTCTTCTAAGATATCTGTCTCTATTGATCCCGAGGTCGCCTTTGCACTTTATTATTTTCTTCATTTGTTCTTCATTATTTGACTCAGGATTGATAGTATAGATCCTTACTTGCTTATATATTATCTATTATCCCCTTCGTGAATACCCCTGACAAGCTCGAGATAGGCTCGAGGCTAGGCTCCGAGGTATCTACCTGCCTGCTTTGCACCCGGGGAACATCCCCTTACTGGTTCGATTACTGCTTTGACTAACTCGGTATTTACTGCTCTACTTTGCATTTTATCACTAACAATCCTTCCAAACTAGCTCGAGAATAGCTTACGTATTTTTAGAATCCCATTTACAAATCTAATTGTTGTTATCATTTTCACGGTAAATAGTTTGGCGCCCACCATGAGGCTAAAAATAATAGGGATTATTCTCTTGTTAGTTTCATCACTTAAACACACGATATCTTTCACATTTTTTCTTGCCCAAGTTCTTTCAATTTCAGATTAATGATCAGCTCGATAAGAGAAATCGATGACGATAACCCCAAAGATTGCAAAGAGAACAGCGCGACACCATAGGACCTTGATAACGCATCTGGATAGGTTCGAGCAGACGTGGGTCTGTACGCCGCATATCATGGTAATGAAGACCCATGCACCAATGGCGTTATGCAGCACGTTAACTAATAGAAAGTCCGAAAAATCCCATCCCGGATAGAACTGGAAGTTAATCTTCGTATTATTTTTGAAAGGTTGCAGGAACAGCGTTTGGCTATCTCTCAGCTACAAAGCCTCCTAGAGACTCTCTGCGTGGCAGCACCAAAAAGATCTCCATGCTTCGAGCCAGTACCCGAGGCATCGGGCGACGACGAACCGACAACCTATCCTGGGGCAGTAAGGATGTTTGAAGACCATATCGTAAAGATCGAATCATGATCACAAAGATTCCTACAACAACCATAAAGAAAATATGATCCCAATACTCATTTTTTACAATCCAAAAATAGCGAAATCCCTCAGGAATGACAGGACCTCAAGCCCTCACTGGCGCATCGCTACTTACGCATGCCCGTTTGGGAACATCAACCTCTAAAATAAAGAACTCGAGGCCGTCCAGATAAGGAGATTTGAAGAAACTCCCTCGAAAGAAACCATGATGCAGCACCATTGTTCGGCACCTAATCTCAAGGGCTCGCTCACCGTACTAGCATAGTCTATGGAGGCACATGTCAACGCCATCAAAATAATTCCAAAAGAGCCCCATACACCAAAGTTAGGGAGACGAAGAAATAAAGTGTCATGGAAAGCCGCACCCCGCTCCTTGATAGGACAAACGGGACCACTCCTAGTCTCGAATAGTGGAGCGGCACAGGCCTTTGCCCAAAGTATAAACAAAGCATACCCGGCAGCTCCGGAGGTTCAAGTGAAGCTGGGCCGAATATCTGGTTGAGGCATCGTCGGATGCTAGCAACCAATACCAGGCCCAAGTTGGAGTCGTAGATGACCCTTGGAAGACCTCCTCGGGTCTGGCATATCCATGTAGATTCCCAGCATAGGAGCTGACACTGAATGAAGGGAGTCATCGTCCATGCAATGCAAAAGGAAGAGATGATTCGAGGTACAACTTATCTCTTAGCAACAGGGAATTTTCCCGAGGACAACCCATCTTGGGGAACCACCAATTATACTAGATTCAACAACACACAGCCGGCAAGGAAACCTCACCTGATAGAGCTCGACTTCAACGCTTTATTTCCAAGCACAGTGGTCACCATAAGTGAAGCCGGGAACTCTAGGTGGCTCGGATCTATTCAACCAAAACCCCTCCAAGGAAACTGTGGCCCGCCACAAGAATCACAAAATGCTCGAAGTTACAGACCCAAAAGATAAGAAACTACACCATTTACCAAAGGTCGCCATAAAATATCGCCAAACGAGGAAACCCGGATCCAGCTCCATGATGAAAGGAATCAGGAAAAATATAATCGGCGAGCTGCAGTGCATCATCATAGCACTAAAGGATGGCGGCATCCTGTGAAGACCCATAAGACCTAGAATGCAAGTGCTCGCGACCAAAAAGGGGCAGTCCCAAAAAATACTCCCAAAGGACACCCTCTCACTCGGGGAAAAGGATGATGATATTCCATCTCGACATTGCATTAACGTATTGGTAATCCCTTCTTTCATTTGACTCATTTCAAACAAAACACGCATTTATGTGTGTAGGGGGATCGGCTAAAATTATACCAGTGATGTCGGGCTGAAGCCGATAGGACGATCCGACCCAATGTTGCTATCAGGTTGGACCTCTAATAGGTTCCCGAAAATGATCACCACAATGACTAAATCTTTCCCCTTATAAGGCCCGCCCGAGCCCAGGCTATTACGTCGGCCGACATAGGGGCATAGACAATATATACAGACAATGGCAAATATATCGCTCGGAACGCGACCTCCTTTTTATTATTTCCTTTCCCTTTCTTGTTGCTAATTTGTACGCAGGCATCCAGCTAATGCATTCAGCAGCTCTGGATCCCGTTCGAGGATCCACGGCCACCACGGGGCCTGTCGAGCATTATTTCCTCGACCAAAACAAGAATAAGGTTCCGCCACCAGTATTATTAGCAGGACTGCACATACCCGGGGAGAGGACCTGACGAGATCATGATCCTCTCTCTCCTAAACATTTCTAATATGGAATCATGAAAGCACATCGGATAATCGGACTCACAGCAACAAGATAGCATGTATTTATAGCTTATATTCTTTTCAAGCAATAAATAAAAAAAATTTAGCTTCCCACGCGTCGAAGAAGACTATTTTAGCTTATCCACGACAAAAAACTTCTCCACCAGATGTATCGATATACCCGAAGACTTATATAATTCGGTATCCGTACGACCCCAGGGTCGAAATGTCGGGCTCACCAAGCCCTAATGGTGCTACTCCAAGCTCACGGGAAGCAGACTTCAGGCTTAAACAACTCCATGACTCGGAGACTGCCACAGATTTTTATACACTAGAAAATCCAAAATTGTAAGACCTAACGGGTAGCCTCGACAAAACTACATCTATTCTCCATACACTATAAGACCTCAACAGGCAAGGCAATTTGTAAGACGTCAACATGCATGAAAAATCCTGCAGTTTAGGCTATACGTTGCATTTTTAAGAATCCCTAAAGGGCATACCATCGGTGTAGATGCCTAATATTGCTTCTTCGGATAAAAAATGGCCCTTGCCAAACATACGTGACTCCAGTCAAAACTGCTGCTTCAGCATAAAAGTGCGACTTGGGGACGCTCGACTATTACCAAAAATCTTCTGAATCTAGTTTGGAAAGAACCGATTAAACACAGGCTTCCCTCACAGGCAAAAAAATGAGTCTTGACCACGTCGGCTCCAAAATTGCAAAAACATCGATTACTCGACCTATGAGCTATGAACCTTCTAAGGTGCTGAAAACATAGCCGACTATGACTTGAAATTGATGTTCTTCTAGAACCGACGATGGGTCAGGAAAAAATAATCAATAAGACCTTAACGATTGTAGCTTGAGTAGCAATGCGACTTAGAAACTAGACCTAAAAATTATAAAGCTCCCAAGAGCGTGACATCAATGCCATTATCTCTAACCGATACCTCCGTAAATGGTCTATTACAGCTCGAACCGCAATGCGACTCAGAGACTAGACCTAAAACTTTACCAAACGCCCAAGAACAGAAAATAAAAACCTCTATCTCCAGCCCGAACGAGCTCAAGAGTAAAGTAAACTCATGTCGGATCCCAACTCAGAGACTCAACCCGAAGGTAATAAAAAAAATACAAGCCTAAAGGCTACTCTGGGATTGAATTGATCCAGTGGAAAAACTCCAGCAAGCGGAAGTGCAGAAACTACACCCCGCGGGGTCTCCCCTTCCTTATTATTACATGTCAATGACAGGACGCAATCTTGGCCTGCATTGTATGATGAAACCTATATGTATATATACAAAACAAAGAAGGCATGGAATGCTTATTCCCCATTTATTTCCTTTTTTGGTAGCTACGGCCCATCAGCCTCCTCATCGTTATCGAATATTAGAAACTTGGCATCAAACTCTGCTCCCTTGGCGTGCCCGATCTTCCCCAAGAGATTGAAACCTCTGGCACGAATATATTTGAAGGTCTCCCTCGGGGATTTGCATCTCTCATAATCTCTGCTATTGCCTGCGTGATCAAGGGCCTTCTTCCACTCGACCCTAACTACAGTGGCACTCTTTGAATAGGCCGTCATCTTCTGCTCTACCCGGGTATTATTTATTACTACCTCGGCTCGGATATTTTCCACCCTGGATTTCGCCCTCGAAAGCTTGACTGAGAGCCTCGTGATCATCTTCACTTGAGCCGATTCATTCACACAAGCATCCTAAAGTTGTGCCTCAAAAGTAGATCTCGCGGCATGAGCTCTCTCCTTAGCTCTAAATGAGCATTAACAAACGCTCGCAGCTCGGCAGATTCGCGATTGGCAGCACCAACCTCGCCCCAGAGTTGCTCCAGCTCATCCGCCTTGCCCTTCAATTGGAACATCAACGTTTCAAAGGATGACAAAGATAGAAAAAAGGATAGGAAGGAAGTACGGGCCAATACGAAAGGCAGAATACCTATTTTTCCAAGAAGCCCTCCAGAGTGCGGCTTTTATACGCCTGCACCTTAAAGAAATAAGTTCAATTTCCTACGCCGTGCATAGAAGTTGGAGGGACTTCCCCTTTTCCCGAACCTCCGACAGATGGGTCTTGCGATGAAGTAGCTCAACTTTGAGCCTGTCAAAAGCCTGAAAGAGAGAATCCAAGTGTATGAATAAAAAAGAAGAAAGTACTAGGCTGGAACATCCCTACCATTATTGAAAACTCCCCACAAGGCCAAAACAATGAGCCTCACCGAGGTCCGAAGCTATGTCCAATAAAGCTTCAGCCCCAAAAGGTGGCCGACCGACCGACTCATTTCCTCTCAACCACTACAAAGAAGGTGCATCACTGCAAGCCTTCTCATATTACATAACACCTTTCCTTTTGCTAGCACTCCTCGACTCCTGAAGCGGAGGTCTCGTCTCAGATGAATTCTCGACACTTACAGTAAAGGAACCAAGCAGGTCATCAAAGAAGAGGCCGCCCCTGCAAGAGAAAAGAGAAGGGTGGGAAGAGAATGCCAGGAACCTACCACCGTAATTTACCTCCTACCTCCCTTTTGAAAGATATAGCCATCGATGCCTATTATGAGTCCAGCATAATGCCATCTAACAAGACCATTCGACTAAGTTCGGAACCTCATCAAGCAACCAAGGAGTTTCTATAAGCAAAAGATAGGAAGAAATCACTATGAGCCCGACCTCATAGGAAGAAAAAGATAGCTCGAACATAATACTTATGTGTGGAGCACCATTTCTCAGGAAAGGTAGCAATTCTCCGGGGACGATGTCAGTCGTCCGAACCTGAACAAACTAGCTCATCCATTCATGGTCTTCATCCTGTTGACCACCAATCATAGGAGCTCGAGTAGACCTACGCTGAAGATCAACCAGGCCTCAGAAGCATAATGGACGGTACAACTTTATGAGGTAACTAAGGGTGAAATATATCCCAGCCTTGTCGGCGAAGTATCTCATTGACCGTACTATACTCCAGAATATGGGATGAACTTGCGCCAGCATTACTTGATACCTTTTACAAAAATTAAGCACAACCCGGTCCGGGGAACCCGACGCAAGATGCTTGTATACACGCTCAAGAAACCTTTGACATATGTCGTGATGTTCACCTCGGGGGAAGGGGCTTGCGAAACCATGCCTTCCCCCCGTCCATATTTTCTCTTGATTGCCCCAAAGTCCTCCACTACCACCGAAGAGGTAATTCTCGACACATGCACCCGGTAGCCCAAAAAATTAGGAGGCTTCCCCGATGTAACAACGCTCCTCGAGGTAGTGCACTCTGAATACCGCTCCCCTGACATCTAAGGATGGCCACTATCACTAGCCGAAGATAGAATACAAGAAGGAATCTCTTTCATCCGAGCTAGCGGAGACCATGGCCACGGAAATATAATGGTAAAAATAGGATTATCCAAGCAGAAATCACCTGAAATGGGGAACGAAAAGCTTGTGGAGGGCATCTGGCTCTACAAAAGAAATGGATTTATCATAGAAGGAAACTGCAGAATCATCGCTTAAGGATGGATAGATGAATATATAAGAGTCAGGCAATAACCGACCAATTGCCTAATAGGCCAATTAATTTTGGCCGTGTTAATGTCACCCTCCCATGGGGAACACAATGGAGGAATTACTCCAGGCTCCTACATAATTTGTAAAAGTAGGGGGAAGACCTCTAGGAATCCCCGACGTCTTCCCGCGGGAGCTATCAGCTCAACCTTGGCTATAAAATACAAAACGGTTTTGAAGGTCCGATAATCAATGCCCAGAAGCAAGAAGAACTACTGGAATAGAGGCTCCCACCATATATTAACAAAACATTCATATATCTTTGCAGTATTGGTTTCCTGAAAGGGAGAACATATGAAACATAAAGAAAGAAGAAGGGGCATACAGAAAAAAGAAGGGAAGGCTCGGAGACTAATCGCCGCTATACTCTTCGCCCTCATCAGGAACAACTAATGCTCTAGTGCCTCCTCTATCTCCTGGTCCTCATTCAGGTCAGCAGATAACTCGAAGACTCGGGCCTTAAGTTCTTCCAGGACCTTCCTCCTCCCTTTTGCCTTGGCATGAGAAATAGCATGGGCCAGTTTCTGCTAGGCCGCCAGGGATATGTCATGAGCCACCACATGTGCTGTGGTCGCATCCTCCTTGTAAGAAGTATTGTATCGTTCCACATCGAGCTTAGCCTCAGCAAAATCAAAGATCTCATTGCGGGCATCTACAAGAAGGCATCGTGATATTGCCAAATCCCCAGTTGCATTCTCAATCCGCCCCCTCAGCCCGAAGACCTCCGCTTCCAACTTGGTGATCCTCGAGTTTCCCTGGTCAACTTTTGTTATAAAGCAAGATGGAGAATATGTGAACACAAAACACATATAAAGACAACAAGCGAAGGCGTAGATATAATGAGAAAAGAAGAATACTTGTGCAGTAAGAGCGGTTTTCTCCCGATGTGTCGCCTCTAAATAGGCTCGAAGCTCCTTCAACTCCTCATCTTCCCGGATGCCCAGAGACTTTTGAGTCTTGTAGTTTTGAAGAGATGGCATCATGATCCTTCTTGTGGCATGCAATTTCCCCATAGAGTTGAGCGATGACACGCTCATATATCACTTTGCACCACGGCGCAATAAGAAAGTTAAGAAAAATGATAAATAAGGCACGAGGGCAAAGAGAAACACTCAAAGTGAAATTGTCACCTGCTGCAGCGATTTCTCCATTTCAGCAACGGTGTCAGATATGTCAAGGTCAAATCTATAATGTATGCCATCGAGGATATTGGCAATAAAGACTTATATTCCACAAGAAGTGTCGGTCGTGGTGCCAACCATCTTCCCGACATCTCTTAACTCTCCCGATGAGACTGAATAGTTTCGAATGAAGTCATTCAGGTCATTAACTCCATCAAATAGCGACCTATGCCCTAGGAAGGCTCTGAACTCCGTCCCATCAGAACCCATAGCCCTGCTGGCAGAAGCTATGTCAAATTTTATCGAGCAGTTTAAACCACATCGGCGTCCTCATCAACAACCTCTGGCTCCTTAGCCTTGTTGGCCCTCACTGTCCCGGACTCTGCAGCCTCTTTCCGGGGCACCTACGAATCCCTGTCGTTGGTCCTCGACCTCCTCCTCAGCAGACTAACATATTTGTCATCGTCCCTGCCTACACTAAGATCCAGGTCAGAGCTTGGGATAGCAGTCTCATCAAGTCGGGCAATGTCCACTCCTGTTTTCATTTCTTGCTCATGTCGAACTCTAAGGCCTCTTGTTCACCACCAGGGGGTAGCCACATCCGCATCTGTTCTCCAAGGCATGCGTCAACACGATGATTGGAGCCCAAGGGAAATACAAGACACATGCAGAAAATAAACCTTACCATGGTTCTTGGCCACCTAGTACTTATCATCCATGATGGCCCAGGATTGGAAATGATACGGGAACCTCCTATCCAAGCATTCGATCCACCTCGCCCAGTCTAGAACCTCCTCGGGATTCCAAAGAGAAGCTAGAGATAGTCACCAACAGGTTATCACGATACTTGAAAGAAAAGTTGAGAAACGATTAAAGGGATGATATACTTTTGCGGAAAGTTCCACCGTTAGGTAAGGGGCATCCATTAGACCGGGATAATGTCCGAGGTGCATACCCAAACAAACCTGCTCACCCACCACTGATCCTTACCTTCATCGATGCTTGAAAAAAAAGGTTTCTTGGACTATTGCCAAAGCTTTATCAAGCCTCGATACATCCGAGGATGGCATAATACGATTAGATGGTTAAAGGTAAAAACATCACATATGATCTCCTTAGTAAAGTGCCTGAGCATCAGTACAATCCTCCAAAAGATCGTGAGATCTGGCTGAGGGTCACTCGATACTGAATGCAAAAGTCAAGGATAACCGGATCGATTTCCAAGTAAGGAGATTCTACGGATTCATTGGTACCCAGGGTGAACGGGTAGGTATACACGCAAAGAAATCCCTCTTTGAAACTGGTAATATCGTCGCCAGAGCTAGAAATTTCCCCTATCACTGCTTCGTTCCATCGGCAATCACTCTTCATATTTTTTATATTAGTCATGACATTAATGTATCGAGATATATGATCGCATCAGCCAAGTATGGACGCACGAGCCTTGATGTCGAAATCCTCTGGCGTATCAAACTCGGAAGGGCTCCACTGCGCTAGATAAAAGACCGGCCAATTACCCCCTACCCGACTGGGACGATGATGCAGTACCATTCTAACTGGGTACACCCTGGAAGTCCTAGCCATGGATAATGGTGAAGCCTTTCTGGAAAAAAAAAAGATGAAAATATGTCGAATAAGTTGAGATTCCGAGCCACGAGCCTAGAAGAAGGGCGAAGATAAGGAGTATCTGACGATCAGGCTGTTTATAGGAACCGACTGGGAGAAGCAGAAGGGACAAACCTGTAGCATTCATGAACTCCTCGATTTCTGCATGTGACGGCAGCCCTGCACGGTTCCCGGGACTATGATAGTTAATGCTCTTATATGGATGACTCCGCGATAGTAATGGCCTCAAGGCCATGATTCAATTCCTATCACTTCGATATAGGAAACATGGAGACTATGTGGAGTAAAATTGGAGGAGTTTGTTTCCCGCTATCGAGGTACGTTCAAAGTACCCAAACGACATGTCAAGGACATAAGGTCGTGGTCGAGCTCCTTATCTTGAGCATAACCTACGGCTCTGTAGTCTCGAAGGTCTGAGGACGTGTCTATAACCTAGCAGAAGTCACACAGACGATAAGCTCCTGAGGTGATAGCCCAAGCTAACATGATCTAGTGACTTGGCAAGGGGTACCATCCATGTATCTTTACACTAAATGCACCATATACTATATCGAGTCCCCTCGCCTATATAAAGGGGACTCACCCTACCTTGTAAATGGTTGATGTTGCTCCACTTCTCCACAATGCAATTATATCTCTCTCTCTCTCTTTTTTCTAAGATATTTGTCTCCATTGACTCCGAGGTCTCCTTCGCACTTTATTGTTTTCTTCACTTGTTCTTCATTATTTGACTCAAGATTGATAGCATAGAGCCTTATTTGCTTATATCTTTATCTATTATCTCCTTTCTAAATACCCCAGACAAGCTCGAGATAGGCTCGAGGCTCGGCTTTGAGGTATCTACTAACATGATTTGCACTCGGGGAACAACCTCTTACTCGTTCGATTACTGATTTGATTAACTTGATCTCTATCGCTCTACTTCGCATTTTAGCACTAACAACCATTTCAAACAAACTCAGGAATAGATCACATATTTTTTATAATTCCACTTACAAATCTAATTATTGTTATCATTTTTACAGTAAATAATATGATTTTTATCGGATTCCGAGACGTGGGCCTAGGGGAGGGATCTGAGCAATTTTGGGATTTTTTTATGTAAATTGGATATTTTTGAGTGAGATTTGTTCCCTTACCATATTTAAATGGTTATGAACTAATTTTGGATAGATTTGGAGCATCTGGAGGCCGATTCGAGAGGAAAAAGGCATCGCGGGCTAGAGTTCGGACCTAATTGAGGTGAGTAATGATTGTAAATATTGTCCTAGGAGTATGAAACCCCAAATTACACATTGTTATGTTATATTGAGGGACGCACACGCTAGACGATGAGAGTGGGTTCGTGCTCCGTTGGGGATTGTGACTTAGTCCATCACGAATGATTGTTTTACCACGTATTTGATTGAAAACTATTGCTATCATCATGTTTTGGACTGAATGCCATATTTGGGACTCGTGCCAATTATTTGGATCCTTAGGGGATTTTTACTGATATCTCCTCATTGTCTTGACTTTATACTCGTACTCAGTCATGCTATATTATACTATTTTAGTAGCTCAGTCATGTTTACTCTATTTTAATACATTAAATGATATTTCTTTAAATGATAATTTGGGCTGAGCATTGTGTTTTACTATTTCCTGAGTGGCTTACGAGATTCTGACTGAGTAAGGCCAGGGGCCTGTGTTGTAAGGATACACTGCTTAGGATTATGAGGCCGAGGGTTTTAGATTGTTCGCCAAAGGTGGATTGTTGATATGAGGCCGATGGCCTATGTGATTATGCCACGAGATGGCTTGATATTGTGTTTGGGGCGTAAGGGCTCCCACCAGGAGTCTGCAAACCCCTAGTGAGCATGGGTGCCCATTGTGATATGAGATATAGTCTAAGGGGCTGGCATTGTTCCATGTCTTGCCCAAGGGGCTGATTTTGTTGGTATTGTGCCCGAGGGGCAGTTCTTTATGTGTTGATCTGTTCTAGTTGCCTGTCATTTACATGATTAACTACTAAAAAGGCATTCTAATGAATCTTAAACTGAACTAAAGTGATCGTGCGTAATTTCACTATTTTATTGTTTCTTCTGGTTTTACTGCTTTGTTATAACATGTTGATGTGCTCTAACATTATTTCTTATTGCTTAGTCTGCATTTATTATTATTACTCGCTGAGTTGGAGTACTCACTTTACTTCCTACACCCCATGTGCAGATTCAAGTACTTCACTTCCTGCATGCGAGGGCTGAGAGCTTCCACTAGACTTTGAAGATTCACTAGGTAGTTGCTCGGCATTCGCAACCCAGTGCTTCTTCGTGTATCTTATTTTCTACTGTTTTAGTTATGTAATAGTTGTGTAAACTCTTTCAGACTTGTAGCTTTTATGATAGATGCTCATGACTGGTGATACCCCGATATCGGATTATGTCCATTTCGCAATTGTATTATTTCACCTTATTTTGGAATTATTATTATGTTAAAGACTTAAATTGTATTATCTTAATTGCTTATAGGAGAGTGTCGGCTGGCCTTGTCTTCACGAGAGACGCCATTATGACCGGGGTTAGGGTTTTGGATCGTGACTAGTTGGTACCAGAAGCTAGGTTACATAGGTCTCACGAGTCATAAGCAGGTTTAGTAGAGTCTCGCAGATCAATATGGAGACATATGTATTTATCCTCGAGAGGCTGCAGAACCTTTAGAAAAAAATTCACATTCATGAATTTTTATCGTGCATCCTTGATTTAGTTTGAAATGTAACTCTTTGAATTCATTCCACAAATTCGTATGTGGCATGATACGGCGAGATGTGACTTCTGTACGTTGATGATTGGTCAGTCTAGAAGACTTGAAGCTGGGTTTTGCATATATCTTGAGCACTAAGTCGATGGTTGTGTGAGCATGTACTTTTGGGATTTGTATGTTCGATAGTTTCCCTATAGGTGGGAGTGATGGTTGGATAGCTACTGATGAGTGTGATGTGACTTCGAGATGTGTTTATATGAATTGAATGAGACAAGAAAGGTCTGCTTGGAGGGTAGAAAAAACTATCTAGTGTTTGGTTTCCATCGTGATTTTATGTTTAACCGAGTTGTGGGCGTGTTGAAGGACATTTCATGTTGCCTAGTTGGGAAGTGAAGTGGAATTTATGTTGTGATGTGATTTCATACTCAGGAAGATTAAGTAACTGTGCAATGTTTATGACAACAGAAGGGTAGAAGGAGATGTTAGTTCGAGGTGAGGCATGTGGGGTTATCTTTTGTGGGTGTTCTGAAGTTTGTATGATCCTTATGTTTTCTGTTGGAAGATCTAACTTACAAGTGAAATATATATGTTGCAATTCAATTTTGGGTTGCTTAAAAGAGTAGGTTTAACTGTTGCGACAGTGAATGCGAGATTTGCAAAAGATTTAAAGCACTACAGGGTCTATGTTTCACGAGTTGTGAAGGATTGATTTTAATCTCACTATGGTATTATGGCAGTAATAGAGTATATGCATAATGCTTTATTATGTGTATTTTGATATATGGTTTGATCCAAGTGGGAGAGTCTGTTATTGATTAGTTGACTGTATGGTTATGTGCTATGTTGGATTCCAGTTGAGGCGTACGAGTGAATCAGTTATGGCCTACGGAGATTGAGACCGAGGATGGCTCGAGTAAAGAAATTATTTAACAAAGGTTATATTATGCTTCATAGATGTATAATAATCACGGAATATTTTGAGTGGTTATTGGTAAAGGATGTGCGGTGCATAGAACAGGAAGTTGCTTGGTTGTAGGTGAGGTTACATTCTGTGGTTTCGGAGTGCTAATGAGGCACAGGTTCGGTTCATTTGATTGTTCTAATTGTGTTTTGAGTAGAGTGGATGACTCTCGAGAATGGTTCTAATGAGTTCAAGATTTTACATGTAGAAATTAGAGGTTTGCAAATTATATATTTGGCTAGAAACTGAGTTTTTCGTTGGAAGGTGTCAAGACTCCTGGTATTTGTATAACATCATGGTATTCTATATACCAGTATCAAGAAGGTGAAGGAAACGACTTTGGGATTGCAGGAAAACCATCCATGGTAGGTATTTTGAATGTGGTGCTTTTGTGAATATATAAGAGAGCATCCAACGGTTTATGAGACCTTAGAGGATGTGGTTTTAGGCTTGGTTCCTGTGTGGTGAGTCTGGGTTGAGGAACTGTGGTGTTTTAATAAAAAGAAGTATCAGGATGAAGGTAAATCAAAAGGAACTTGGATAGATAGGATAGCTTGGTAGTAGGCCGAATCGGCATGGTAAAGATATGATTAGTTCTTTGCATACATACAAGGTAATGAGTTTTCGTAGGTATTTTGTGGAATTCTCTTGGGTTTTAGTGACCTGTGTAGCTTGGTTGAGTTAGAAGGATTCAGTCCTAACAGTTTAGTTTTGTGCAAGTGGAATTTGGAGAGTTCTTGATGGTTTTTACCACGGTTAGAGATGCATATTCTCTACGAGTGTGAGGAGCATGGGATATGAAGTGATTTTCTTCTAGATGGGATCAATGGAAATTTGTTGGCTAGTTGAGTACGTAATTGCTTGTAGCTCAGAAGGGATTTGAAGTTCTCATGTTTATCCTAGGATGGTATGGTACATACGGTATGTTGTTGAGGATTGAGAATTGCGTGTGTAAGGTTATGGTTCAGTTCTGAAAGGAAGGTCATAAATTTCTTAGACAGCAGGGGTAGTTTCAGATAATTAGAGAAATGTTATTACTAATTGGGGTGGTTGATAAAGTTATACGTTTCAGAAAAGGGCAATGTGATTGAGTTGATGATACTTTATTAGTATTGCGGCACTCTCTTATTGGATCGGCCGCTGATATTCGAGTTTTCTTAGTGGCATAGAAGAATTATGGGAGTACCTCTCATGGGATGATTGGGTGTTAAAGGTGTGTTGTGTATTCAGACGACGGAATTAGGATCGGATATGGTGATTCATGTGCTATATGGATTTTGAAAACTGGGAGTTCTCATAAATAGGCTATATTGTGGTTGTGGGTCGCGTGAATCAACCTTGTGTGGTGACTATCGTGGTTTGGAGACTCGAGTGGATCTTTTTTGTTGGTATGTTATATTTTGGAGGTGATATTAGGCATAGACTGGTTGTCTCTATGTCGTATTATTCTGTACTATTACGCTAAGG
Organism: Nicotiana noctiflora; assembly: GCA_032618575.1. Taxonomy (NCBI): domain Eukaryota; kingdom Viridiplantae; phylum Streptophyta; class Magnoliopsida; order Solanales; family Solanaceae; genus Nicotiana; species Nicotiana noctiflora. Next base: position 67,044 of record JASVEL010011943.1, read on the forward strand.
CGGCAATGTTGGCTATGCCGGAAATTCCATGAATGGAGTGGCTAGGTTCAACGGATTATGTTCCCAGTAGGGTGGTGTCATTTTTGAAGACCCGACGGATGGCTAGGAATGATTGTCTTTCTTATTTGGTCTTCGTGATGGATGTTAGTGCAGAGACTCCTACCACTGATTCAGTACTAGTGATGAGGGAATTTTCTGATTGTGTTTCCTGCTTCTGGGCATGTCGCCAGATAGGGTAGTTGATTTTGGTATTGATTTGGTGCAAGGCACCATATCGTGTGGCACCGGCGAAGTTAGAGGAGTTGAAGGAGCAATTTCAGGAACTCCTTGGTAAAGGGTTCATTGGTAGACCTATATGGATGTGTCTTCTGTATCGAGACGCCTTTATTGACTTCAAGTTGCTATTGGTGAGGGATGTGTTGATTTGGTTTTTATTAAGATATTAGTGTTCTGAGGTGATCTATGAGTTACTTTTTGTGTTGGGAAGCATTATTATTTGTTGGTTATAGGCATGTATGATGCGGATCTATTGGGGTTTCATAGTGGAAATCAAGTAGGGAGAGTACTGGGTATTGCTCGGTGGATGGCGTATCGATTATGTCCTTTTGAGTTTGTATGGTGATATGTATATGCATTATCGTGGTTATGATGATTTGATTTGGTTCTAGACATCAAATTGCGCATGGTTGTCGATTTTGAGTGGAGTTACTTGAGGTGTTTCATATTGGACCATTGTTTGGATAAGGTCGCGCATTAGAGCGAAGCTATTAAAAAGTATGATCTTGCGGGACAGATTTGTGTGTTCTGGTTCTACGATGTGGAGAGGGTTCACAGCATTATGTGTGGTGGTATTGGTGATTTTGCGTTACAACTCTTTTAGTTGAGTCATTTTCACTATTCGAGTATGCTCGGATTGTTGCTTGTTGGTGTGCAAATTGCACGAGTCGTGGCTTAGGTTTGCCTGGATGTGTCGTGTCACTTGAGTGGTTGTGTTGGATTAGATGAGATCATTGGAGTCTAAAATGAATACAAACATAATTGGTTTCGGCATATTGGAAGAATAATATCGATGTTTTACTCAGAAATTTGTTAGGGCCTTTGCCAAATAAGGAGTGGCTTCATGAATGGTTGATCTGAGAAATGGTTATTGACTTTATACGTGTTTCATTTATTATTGGCAAAGTATGGGAATGCGATTTTAGTTGATAAGAGGCTTACTGTCGGTATTTGGTTGTTGTGTGCAACTGTTGTGATTTGAAGTTATCGCTACAAGTGTTTGAGTTATGTGGTATATCATGAAATTGCACCTGAGGTTTCAGGTATGGGCTGTTACAGCTTTTTCGGGCTTATTCATAGTATAGCTGTGAGATTTTCATCTTGCAAATGATATTAGGAGTGGAAATGTGGTTCTGCGATTTATGAGCTAGGCTGGATTATGAAATTTCAGTTGCATTGTGTTATCAGACCTATATGAGATAGGGTGACATGGGATCACCCCGGGTATGTGCATGGTAAGGTTATTCAGCGATCGGTTGGCTTTTGGAATAACTCTAGGCACTTTCGAGGATGAACATATATTTAAGTGGGGGAGGATGTAACGACCTGACCGGACTTTTTGAGCTTTTGCACTTTTCTTTCCAGTTCTCGGGCATGACTAGCCCCGTGTGATGTATTATGACTTATGTAAATCATCGATTTTGGTTTCAAGGGCAATCGGAATAAATTTGGAAGAATAATTCTCAGTTTAAAGCTTAGTTTGAAAGGTTTGACCAAGTTTTGACTTGTTTATGATCTCAGATTGGAACTTTTATGATTTGGTTAGATATCTTAGGTTATTTGAGACTTAGAAGCGTGATCTAAATGCATTTGGAGGTTCGTGGAAGGTTTAAGGTTGAATTGGCAAAATTGGGATTTTGGCGTTTTCCGGTTGATAGGTGAGATTTTGATATAGGGATAGAAATGGAATTTCAAAAGTTGGAGTAGGTATGTTGTGTCATTTTTGACGAGTGTGCAAAATTTCAGGTCATTCGGACGGGGTTTGTGATAGACTTATTGATCAAAAGTGAAATTTGGAAGTTTTTGGAATTCTTAGGCTTAAATTCGATGATGATTTGGTGTTTTGGTGTTGTTTTGAGAGTTTCGAAGATTGGAATATGTTTGAATGATGCTACGGGATATTTTGGAATATTTGGTTGAGGTCCCGAGGGCCTTGAGGGAGTTTCGGGTGCTTAAACGGATCAAGCTCATGTTTGAAAAGTTGCATATTTTCAGGTTTAAGTTGCAGGCATTTTGTTCATCACGATCACGTATGAGTGTTCGCGATCGCGTAGGCTCAGTTAGGCAGGATGAAGAATTGTTCTATGCAATCGCAGAAGTAAGGTTGCGATCGCGGTCAGTAGAGAGATTGGCGAACGCGTGGTTCAGGCCGCGTTTGCGTAGAAGAAAATAAGGTGACAGAGGAATCAGGTATTACCCTTCGTGTTCGCGTAGGATCAAGCGTGAGTGCGTAGCACGGGATAATCAATGTATTGCGTTCGCAGGTTGATTAACACTCGCGTAGATTAATATATTGAGGCAGCAAAAACTTTCTTCGTGATCGTGAGGATGTTTCCACGATCGCAGTTAAGGTAAAATATTGACACACATATTATATTTTAAAAACAAGGATTAAGTGCAATATCACAAAAACCATTGGAAAGCTCGGGAGGAGATGAAACTTGAGGAGATTTACAATGGAGCAATTGGGGAAAGTATTTTTCATTAATATTTGGTTTAATTCCATGATTTAGGCTTGAATTTCATCATTTAATTTGAGAAATTAGAGTGGAAATTGAGGAAAAATAGAAGAAAAGTTTGAGAATTCATTTGGGGATTTTAATGGGAAATTGAGGTCGGATTTTGATGAATTTGATATAGGTAGAATAGTGAGATGATGAGGATTCAATTGATGTGATTTTTATCAAATTATGAGATGCCCGGGGGCCGTGTTTGAGCAATTTTGAGATTTCTAATGTAAAATGGATATTTTCGAGTCGACTTTGTTTCTTTAGCATATTTTAATGGTTATGAATTGATTTTGGTTAGATTTGGAGCATCTAGAGACCGGTTAGAGAGGGAAAAGGCATTGTGGGCTATAGTTCGGATCGAATTGAGGTTAGTAATGATTGTAAATGTTGTGATGAGGGTAAGAAACACCGAATTACACATCGTTGTGCTATATTGAGGTGACGCACATTGATAATAGGTGAATTTGACTATATTTATGCCCTAAATAATCACGCTTTATTGTTGTTTTGATATTGTTTATGATGACAAAATGCTTTTATTAGTGTTCTTAGTGTGTTATAGGTACACATGAGCTAATGAAGACTAAAAGAGCAAGTTTTGGAGTCAAAAGATGGTGAAAAAAGCCAAAGTGTGGTAAGTCAAGAACGTATGTTGAAAATAGCCGGGAAGGTGTGATTCCGAGCTATATGGATGTTATGGAATGAATTTAAGTGATTTGGAGCTTTGAAGTCTGAGTAAAACCTCAAGGAATTAAGTCGGGATCGAGTTCTGGGGTCAAATTTGATAAGTGCAGTACAAGCGAAGAATGGATGAGGCATATTGTGCACTGTCTAGTAAATTGGACATAATATTTCACTTAGAACTCCATTGTGGCTCCATAATATGTGGTTGGAAAGCTAACTCAAAGGGATACAACTTTCATATTTTGCATTTTTCCACATTCCTAACGGAACAGCGTGAACAACCGTGGTTTCTTCGCGACCGCGGATAAACCGCGAAAAAACAGGCTCTCTGAAGTTTACTGTTCGCGGTCCGTCCGCGGCCACGAACGAACCGCGGAAGTCGCCACAGCAGCAGTCATAATTGTACTCAAACTTAGTTTTTTATCCCTAAAACCTCTATATAAACCCCTAGTTCGCCCAATAGAGGCATGTTGTCTTTAATTTAATACTTTTGCAAGATATTTAGTAAGAGAGAATCCTCTCAAACTCCTTCTTTTATTTTATATCAATTATTTCTTTATGATTTCAATTATTATTCTTGTTTCTTCAAGCATGAGTAGCTAAATTCTTTTCTAAGGTTTTGATGGAACCTATTGAGTGATGAGCTTATCGTTTATGTGATTACAAATTGTGAACTAGATTTCTATTTGTTCAACTTCGTTCTTATTGTAGTTAATTGGTAGACGTCCCAATTAATGGTGCCTATTTAGTGTGCATAACTTGGAAAAGAGTGCATATTTAGGTATATTGTTGAATAACACCACACCTAGGTTATTGGAGGAATCTATAACTTTAGGCATAAAGACGGGGTTAGGAATAACGAAGTCTTGGGTGCAATCTTAAGTGAACTATTCAAATTAAAGCTTGCTAAGGTAGCTCGGGAGAGTGCACTAGTAAATTATTGTAATTGCTCGGGAGAGGGTTACGATACACATAGCATTCATGATTGATAGAATATATTAACAATTTGTATGAGCATAACGATAATGGATTCTATCAATAGGGAAAATCAATACCTTAGTCCTTCTCATAATATTCCTTTTACTCTACATTCAATTCTTTCTTTCAAGCATTCTTAATTATTGCAAAGTAGATATTCGAAAATCACACAAAGATATATTCAAAGTTTGGGAACTTGATTCGGAAGTACTTTTGGGGTTGTGATAGTTGCAATTGGTAGGTTAATTCTCTGTGGGATCGATCTTGGACTTATTAGACCAAGTTATATTGACTACGACCGTTGCTTGGACGTGAATCAATTTTGGCGCCGTTGCTGGGGAATTAACGGAATTATCAATTGCCATTGACAGAACTTTAAGAATCTTGTGTATTCCGGTTCTTTCTACACTTTACATTGAATATTTTGACGGTTGTTGATTTGGGTACTCAGGTGCATGCCTAGAAAATCTGCAAGGACTGGAGAACTAATTGAAGGACTCTCAGACCCCGAGCAAACTTTCCGGGCACATAACAAAGCCATCAAACAAATTCAACAATCTCAAAACCAATCAAACTAGACTTTAACATGGGTGATGTAAACGATCAAAACCAGCAAGCCGGGCTAAATATGCAAGAGGCACAAGAGGCACAGGAAGGTGCACTGTATGACTGGGCACAACCCACAGCGGATAATTTGGCAACTGCCATTGTTGTGACGGCAATTCAAGCTGAGTCTTTCCAGATTACCAACAGCATGTTACACTTGTTGCAAAACAAGCGATTATTCTCTGGGTCTCAGGTTGAATATCCACAGCAGCACCTAAAGAACTTTCTATCAATATGCAAGACACAAAGGCAACCGAATATAACTCTGAAAGCTATCAGATTATTACTCTTTCCGTTCTCAGTCACAGGAGCAGCACAGATATGGCTAAACTCACTCCCAATAAAATCCATTGCAACTTGGGATGAGTTATTCAAACAATTGCACAACAAGTTTCATCCACCTAACAAGACAGCTCAACAAATTGATGAGATTGTGAGCTTCAAGCAGAAACCAATAGAGACAATACATGTGACTTGGGGCAGATTCAAGGGTATGCTTGTTATGTGTCCTCACCATGGGATTCCTGAGCGGATGTTGGGTCAAAGGTTCTACATGGGGCTTTCAGATAGTATGAAGAATATTGTAGATGCTTCAGCAGGTGGGGCTTTTCTGAGCAAGACCTGGAGAGAAGGCTAGAATTTGCTTGACAAGATGGCTCAAAACTCCGGGTGGACGACCGGGAATGCTCCTATCACTCCAGTGGTACACTCTGTACCTCCGAATCCTTCCAACACTATGGAGGAGAACATGGCAACTTAATTGACACAAATGAGCATCCTGACGAAGAAGGTGGAAGAATCTGGGGTCAAACGGTAGGTTCACATTGTAGATACTACCAATGGTGGTTTATGCACATCTTGCATTAGCCAACCCATAGGTAATCCATGGGCTGCAGACCAAGAACATCATCACCAGCATGAGGATATGAACTACGTGGCTAACTATGGAGGGCAGCGACAAGGTAATCAAAACCGGGGCCAACGGGCTCCAATGCAGTACAGACCTCCCCAGCCACAATTTAATGCAGCAGGTATGAGGCCACCCCACAACATGGCTCCATATCCTAGACCTTAGAATTTTGGCAATCAGCAGCAGGGATATCATCCACCTCCACCACCACATGGGGGTAGACATGATGATGGGTTTGCAAGATTGGAAGCTATGATGCAGCAGGTAATTGCGTCAAATGCCAAAACAAATGAGAGGATAGATGCACATGATGCCGCCATCAAGAATATTGAAGTACAGGTGGGTCAGATTGCTATGTCTCTCATCAATCTTCCTCAAGGGACATTGCCTGCACAAATACAAACAAACCCAAAGGACCAAGTCCCAAAGCAGATGATGGCAGTGACTCTGAGAAGTGGTAGAGATCTTGATGCTGAGAATGAAAGTGAGAAAATCGACAGGCAGGCTGAGACACCTACTCCGTTGCCCATTGAACTGGATGAGTCCACAGGGTTGACAGAAGTCACAGTCCAGCCAGTTGCTGAAAATAAAGAAGCAAACCAGGGAATGGAGAAAGTAGCTGAACAGGTAGAGTAGTAGATTGATGAGAAAGTGATGGAAAAAGAAAAGTCCCAAGTCACTGGAAAGAAGAGGCCTCCACCACCATTCCCCCAAAGGTTGGCCAAACACCATAAAGAAGAGCAATACAAAAAGTTCTTTGAGATGCTCAAGCAAATCCAGGTAAACATTCCCTTAATTGAAGCTTTAAAAGAAATGCCTGGGTATGCTAAGATGATGAAAGATTTGATGTCGCGAAAATTTGATTTCGAAGACTTGGCCACCGTAACCCTTACCCCCAAACTTGTAGTGCAGTGGTCTCCAAACCCATAACTGAGAATCTATCTCATCCAGGTAGTTTCACCATGACATGTACTATAGGGAATTATGCCTTTACAAAGGCATTGTGTGATTTGGGGGCGAGCATTAATCTCATGCCCTTAGTTATTTATAAGAGGCATTGGGAGAGCCAGGCCTACATCTATGTTATTACAGCTTGCTGAAAGGACGGTTAAGCATCTATTTGGTATTTTAGATGATGTGCTTATCCGGGTAGGGAAGTTCGTGTTTCCTGCCAATTTTGTTATTCTTGATTGCAAGGTGGACGAGGAAATTCCTATAATCCTAGGAAGACCATTCCTAGCCCCCGGGAGAGCTCTAATTGATTGTGAAACTGGGGAACTCAAGATGAGGTTGAATAATGAGGAGACATCTTCAATGTGCAAAATCCATGAGGCGCCCTAGTGAGTTCGCGAATTGCTCTCTTATCGATGTGGTTGATGTGATAGTGGAGACAGATGATGCAGAGTTGACCATTGAAGATCCACTTCAAGCATGCCTGATGAACATGGAAGAGGTAAATGGTGAAAGTTTAGCTGAATGGGTACTATCTCTGGAAGGCAAGGCATTTTGGCAGAGAGAGCTTAAGTTCGAGCCTCTACACTTAGAGAAAAGAGAGACCCCGCCAGCAAATCCATCCATAGAAGAACCACCACAGCTTGAGCTTAAACCACTACCATCACATCTCAGGTATGAATTTCTAGGTCCTAACTCCACGTTACCTGTTATTAATTCATCTGGTTTGCTAGATGTACAGGCTCAAAAGCTATTACAGGTACTGAAGGAAGGTAAAGCTGCCAATGGTTGGACCATGACAGACATAAAGGGGATCAGCCTTGCATACTGCATGCACAAGATTCTCCGGGAAGAGGGCACAAACCTTCCAGGAAACGCAAAAGAAGGCTGAACACGAATATGAAGGATAGGGTGAAAAAGAAAGTGATAAAGTGGCTAGACACGGGGTAGATCCCAGGTAAGTTTTCTCACCCTTCCGTGCTATACATGTATTATTATGCCATGAGGACATGGCATGATTTATCTGTGGGGTGGGAGACTTATCTTGTATTGTATATTATATATAGTAGATGTAGCTATAAATTATATTAGCTGGCTTGGCCCGATGATGGACACTTGGCGACGGGTTTCTTAAGGGTCTAAGTCGGAATAAAAAACACAAAAAAAATTAGAAAATTTGAAAAAAATACAAAAATATGAATAGAGGACTCTTCCTTATGACGGACTATTTAGGACAAGTACTCTTGACGGAAGTAGTCCATGTAAGAATTTTTCTTTCTTTTATTTTCTTTTTCTAGGTAGTGTATCATCTCCCCCCTTGGTTTTTCTTTTGACCACGGTTCTTTTCCAAGGTTTTTATTGAACCGGGTTAGGTAGATTTTTCTTTTTTTAGGATTAGAGGAAAAAGGGTAACATGTAACCCCAAGTATGCACATTAGCAAAGCTTAATTGAACTTGAGAATATATTATCTAAGCTTGACTGTAGATTCTAAATATGCCTTAAATTGCATAATACAACTTGCTTGAACATTTATAAGACTTTGTAGATAAACCGGATTCTAAATGAGTTGCATGCTATGTGTGTGTGAGATTTTACTTACATTATATGTTTTACATGATACCTAGAACTTGCTTGTGTGTTTGCAAAGCGAAATAGAAGTTGTTTGGTTGTAGAGAGGATAGAGGCATTTCTTTGTATAACCCCATAAATCAATAGACATGAATTCACCCGTACATAATATCCTAGTTAACCCCTTTGAGCTTAAAGTCTATTCTTTGATAACCCTTGAATGTTCATGAAAATCAAAATCTTATATTGTTCTACTTTACCTCCTCGAAGCATTTGTATTGTAATGCATATGCAAAAGTCTAATTGTGGGGTGAAGGGAAATTGAAAAAGGGGAAATCAAGAATGAATGGTAGAAAATAGTGAACTGGCCAAAATAATGTAAATGTGTTGCAAAGCAATGAGGAAAAAAAAGATATTCTGAGAAAAAGAGCTATATCAATGTATATATGAAAATTGGAAAGGTCAGTTACACCAACAAAAGACGAGTGGGGATTCAAAGTAAATAAAGGTGAAGGAATGTTTAGGGAGACATAAGGAAGAAAACGAAAAGGGAAGTTGTAAAAAGGAAAAGAAAAGTGCTTAGGGAGGTTAGTCACTATAACCAAAAGTATCCTACCGATCCCGTAGCCAACATTACAACCCTTAAAGACCTCTTGATCTATGATTGAATAACTCGATTAGTGGAGTATTACACTAGGGGCAAGCCTATGGTGTGTCCTGTATGCATATGAATGTTCTTTGTTGAGAGTGAGTGAATTTTTTCGATACTTATAAGTTCCATTTTCTGAATTATTTATGTGTGGGAACTTCTCTCAATAAACTATGTCAGGGTGTGTAACTCAAGAGGAAGAAGGTAAATTTGCAAGTTTTTGGTAATAATTAGAGTAAGTAATAATGTGCTGGCATGAGAGTTTACGGTTAGGTAAGGGTTGTGCATATCTTAGGATAATCATGAAAAATAGCTTTTGTGACATAATTTGGGGGAGACATAAATAAAATTGGCCTAAAGTGTGATTAAGGTTGCTCGAGGACGAGCAAAGGTTTAAGTGTGGGGTATTGATAATAGGTGAATTTGACTATATTTATGCCCTAAATAATCACGTTTTATTGTTGTTTTGATATTGTTTATGATGACAAAATGCTTTTATTAGTGTTCTTAGTGTGTTATAGGTACACATGAGCTAATGAAGACTAAAAGAGCAAGTTTTGGAGTCAAAAGATGGTGAAAAAGGCCAAAGTGTGGTACAAGTCAAGAACTTATGTTGAAAATAGCCGGGAAGGTGTGATTCTGAGCTATATGGATGTTATGGAATGAATTTAAGTGATTTGGAGCTTTTAAATCTGAGTAAAAGCTCAAGGAATTAAGCCGGGATCGAGTTCGGGGGGTCAAATTTGATAAGTGTAGTACAAGCGAAGAATGGATGAGGCATATTGTGCACTGTCTAGTAAATTAGACATAACGTTTCACTCAGAACTCCATTGTGGCTCTATACTATATGGTTGGAAAGTTAACTCAAAGAGCTACAAATTTCATGTTTTACGTCTTTCCAAATTCCCAACGGAACAGGGTGAACAACCGCGGTTTCGTCGCGCCCGCGAATGAACCGCGAAAAAATAGGCTCTCTGAAGTTTACTGTTCGCGGTCCGTCCGCGGCCGCGAACGAACCGCGGAAGTCGCCGCAGCAGCAGTTCTAATTGTACTCAAACTTAGTTTTTTAGCCCTAAAACCTCTATATAAACCCCTAGTTCGCCCAATAGAGGCATATTGTCTTTAATTCAATACTTTTGCAAGATATTTAGTAAGAGAGAATCCTCTCAAACTCCTTCTTTTATTTTATATCAATTATTTCTTTATGATTTCAATTATTATTCTTGTTTCTTCAAGCATGAGTAGCTAAATTCTTTTCTAAGGTTTTGATAGAACTTATTGAGTGATGAGCTTATCGTTTATGTGATTACAAATTGTGAACTAGATTTCTATTTGTTCAATTTCGTTCTTATTGTAGTTAATTGGTAGAAGTCCCAATTAGCGGTGCCTATTTAGTGTGCATAACTTGGAAAAGAGTGCATATTTAGGTATATTGTTGAATAACACCACACCTAGGTTATTAGAGGAATCTATAACTTTAGACGTAAAGACGGGGTTAGGAATAACGAAGTCTTGGGTGCAATCTTAAGTGAACTATTCAAATTAAAGCTAGCTAAGGTAGCTCGGGAGAGTGCACTAGTAAATTATTGTAATTGCTTGGGAGAGGGTTATGATACACATAGCATTCATGATTGATAGAATATATTAACAATTTGTATGAGCATAATGATAAGGGATTCTATCAATAGGGAAAATCAATACCTTAGTCCTTCTCATAATATTCCTTTTACTCTACATTCAATTCTTTCTTTCAAGCATTCTTAATTATTGCAAAGTAGATATTCGAACATCACACAAAGATATATTCAAAGTTTGGGAACTTGATTCGGAAGTACTTTTGGGGTTGTGATAGATGCAATTGGTAGGTTAATTCTCTATGGGATGGATCTTGGACTTATTAGACCAAGTTATATTGACTATGACCGTTGCTTGGACGTGAATCACACATGCTAGACGACGAGCGTGGGGTTGTGCACCATTGGGGATTGTGACTTAGTCCATCCCAAATAACTGTTTTACCGTGTATTGATTGAATACTATTTGATATCATCATGTTTTGGGTTGAATGCCATATTTGGGCTTCGTGCCAACTATTTGGACCTCAGGGGATTTTTAGTGATATTTCCTCATTGTCTTGACTTTATACTCGTACTTAGTCATGCCATATTATACTAGTTTCATCGCTCAGCCACGTTACTCTGTTTTAATAGATTAAATGATATTTTTTTTAAAGGATAATTTGGGCTGAGCATTGTGTTTTACTATTGCCCAAGTGCCTTACGAGATTCTGACTAAGTAAGGTCGAGGGCCTGTATTGTGAGGATACACTGATTATGATTATGATGCCGAGGGCCTGAGAATTTACGCCATAATGTGGCTTGTTAATATGAGGTTGAGGGCTTATGTGATTAGGCCACGAGATTGCTTGATATTGCGCTTGGGCCGTAAGGTGCCTCTCTAGGAGTCTGTACACCCCTAGTGAGCGTGTGTACCCATTGGGATATGAGATATAGCCTCGAGGGCTTGTATTGTTCCATGTGTTTCCCGAGGAGATGATTTTGTTGGTATTGTGCTCTCGGGGCGGTTCTTTATGTACTGATATTTTCTAGTTGCCTGTCATTTACTTACTTAACTGCTAAAAAGGCGTTGTAAAGAAGCTTAAACTAAACTAAAGTTATTTTGCATATTTTCACTGTTTCATTGTTTTTACTGGTTTTACCACTCCGTTATAGCCTGTTGATGTGCTATTACGTGATTTCTCATTGCTCAGTCTGCAATTATTATTATTACTCTATGAGTTGGAGTACTCAATTTACCCCATGTGCAGATTCATGCGCTTCAGGTCCTGTTTGCGAGGTTTGAGAGCTTCCAGCAGACTTTGGAAATTCACTAGGTAGCTGCTCGGCGTTCGCATCCTAGTGCTTCTCCCTCTATATTACTTTCTCCTATTTTTATGTAATAGTTGTGTAGACTCTTTCATACTTGTAGTTTTTTATTATAGATGATCATGACTAATGACACCCCGATGTCGGGCTATGTCCATTCCGCAACTGTACTGTTTTAACTTATTTTGGGATTATTATGTTAAATACTTAATTTGTATTATCTTAATTGCTTAAAACAAATTGGGAGTGTGTCGGCTGGCCTTGTATTCTGGAGAGGCGCCATCACAATTGGGTCTGGGTTTTGGGTCGTGACACAAATATATGCAGTTATACTCACTTACTTAAGAATTTGTAGGAAATACTTGACTGTAAATGGGCAAATGTATATTTTCTTGTCAATAAATTATTATTTGTGGATTGGGCCAGTACCTCGACAGTAAATAGATGCATCTATGGTTTGCGCCATTTGACCCTCTGGCAGTGCACAATTTAATATTATGTTGGACCGGACCATACGACCTCAGCATAATTTGCCCATGTTATTTATTTGGAACTTCTCATGATTTATAATACTAAAATGCTTTGAAATATAAGTTGTTACATGATATGACTAAAATTGACATGTTGTTTATGAAAGAATATCTTACCTCTCCCTGTTCTAAATTTTCATTATTATTCATGTTATTCATGCTTAGTGTAATGCTTAAATTATATTATTATTGTCCCTAGTAAGTGTCAAGTCAACCCCTCGTCACTATTCGAGGTTAGACTGGATGCTTACTGGTTACATATTATTTATGTACTCATACTATGCTTGTGCACTTAATTGTACAGGATCTGAGGCAGAATCTAGTTATCCGCCAGGAGCATATACTTGATTCGAACTGAGACTTTCCATGAGCTACCCCCACCCTAGTCGTTCAGCAGCATACCAGAGTTTTTCTTTTGCTTATAAATTTCTACTTATTTCAGATAGTAGGGTAGTCTTCTTTTGTAGATTCTACTAGTTTCCCAAACACTTGTGACACTAGATCCTTGGCACTTATTAGTAGGCTTGATTTTGGGTTGTATACCTATAATTATGATAACCTTTAGTTATTTTCGTTTCAGTTGCCTCAAGAATTAGTTATTTATTGAATTTTTTATATTTAAGTTAAGCAAATGTTGGGATTGTTTAATAAAATAAATAGGAAATCACTAGTTGATCAGTGTTGGCTTTCCTAACAACGGTGTTAGGCTCCATTATGACCTACAATGGAATTTGGGTCGCGACAACATGGTATCAAAGCACTAGTTTCACATAGGTCTCACAAGTGATGGGAAGTCCTAATAGAGTCTTGTGGATCAGAATGGAGCCATCTATATTTATCTTCGAAAGGCTATAGAGTGTTAGGAAACTAAACTTTATTCATCTTCTATCGTTCAGTTGATGGTATATTAATTTCCTTCTTCTATTCTCTCATATATGGTGAGCACGCATACAGCTAACATTCGAAAGCTAGGAGGATCTGCTCCCCCGTTACTAGAGGCTGAGGTAGAAGCCGGTGGAGGGCACTGCCCAAGATAGGGGACGAGGGCGTCCTAGATCTACCCTAGTTGCTCCATAAGTGAATCTAGTAAGGGATCCTATTGTTGAGAAGCAGGGCGAGGAGCCCGCAATAGAGCCTACCAGGTAGATTTCATGACAGTGCTGGGCTTTCCGGACATCATAGGCTATATGTTGTGGTTCAAGGATTCTATGACCTAGGTTGTTCTATTTTTCGCAAACCCATCCGTATCTCAGGCGACAGGGGGAGCACAAACCCGTACTGCTCAGCCTTCTAGACATGAAGTTGCGGGGTGTCAGACTCCGGATACACTACCTGCAGATGGGGCCTAGCCATTTACAATAGTGGCACCTGAGCCCAAACCAACCATGGATGGCGATCCGTAGAAATTATTGGACAGATGGACTAGGCTGCACCCTCCTATCTTTGGAGGTAAGCGTCATGAGGATGCTTTGAATTTTATTGATATGTGTAGGGATAGACTGCACAATATAAGGATATTTGAGTCTCATGGGGTTAACGTCATTACTTTCCAGCTGGAGGGCAGGGCCTGTGGATGGTGGCAGTCTTATGTTCTTGGCAGACTAGCGGGTTCCATTTCCATTACTTGGGGATAGTTCACACGACTTTTCTTAGATACATATATTCCACCCTCTCTGAAGGAAGAGTTGTGGTATCAGTTTGAGCATCTTGAGCAGGGCTAGATGTTAGTGACCGACTATGAGGCGAGGTTTTCTGAGTTGTCTCACCAAGCACTCATGATACTTCCTACTGACACAGAGAGAGTGTGGAGATTTGTTGCAGGGTTGCACTCCAGTTGCCAAAGAGATTGAGATAGGAACTTCTAATCAGTTGGAAATGGAGATTTCTTGAATAATTGAGGTTTATCATAAGAGGGGTATAGATCATATACAGCAGGACAAGAGGGCCCATTTCACTGGAGAGTTTAGTGGTTCCCCAGCTAGGGGCAAAGGTTAGTTTGGGAGGGTGCAGCCTAGCAGGACCCTATATTCAGCACCAACTTCCTTGAGGTGCTCCAGCACACCCCTATTTCTGCGCCATATTCTTACTGCCCACCAGCTATCCAAGGTTCTTCCAGTGGGAACTCAAGCCACCAGGGTTCTTCCAGATTCTATTTATTGATATACCGCAGAGCTCATACCACCCACTGGCTATTCAGGCTTTTTTTAGTGGGTCTACAGGTCATCAAGGTCAGATATTAGGGCAGCAAGTCACTGTACCGAGGGATTATTTTGAGTGTAGAGATCTCTATAATATGAGGAGATACTGCCCATACTTCGAGTCAAGGTAGTGAAGCAGGGTCAGCAGCCCATGATTACATCATCGGTTGTCCGGCCACTTAGATGTGGAGGGCATAATGGTAAGGGCCATCCTATAGGTGGAGGCTAGGTAGGGATAGTTCATCCAGCTACTGTTCAGTCAGTTGGAGGCCAACTAGCAGGTGCTCCAGCCAGATTCTATACTTTTTCGGCCAGACCAAATGTATTAGCCTCAAATGCCATTATCACATGTATTATTTCCATCTGCGATAAGGATGATTCAATACTATTTGATCTATGGTCTAACTATTCGTATGTGTAATCTTTATTTTCTCATTTCCTAGATGTTCCTCATGAGTCTTTGGGTACTCATGTTTCTGTGTTCGCTCCTGCGAGCGATTCTGTTGTTGTGAATCAGATCTATCGGTCCTGTGTGGTCATGTTCTGTGGTTTCGAGACTATTTTGGATCTCCCTTTACTTGATATGACTGACTTTGAGATCATCCTAGGCATGGACTGGTTATCCCATATCACGCCATCATAGATTGTCGAGGTTGGGGTGGAAGGGTTCCTTAGTTAGTACATCTAGCCGGGTTATCTCTCTTTTGAAGGCTCGACCTATGCTTGAGAAGGGTTGTTTGGCTTATCTATATTATGTTCGAGACACCACCATAGAGTCTCAAACTGCTGAATGACGCACTAGAGCTCAAAACGACCGGATGGATCGTTACACCTTCAAGCTTTTTAAAGACCCCATTAATGGCTAGAGAAGAGATGGGGTGCAGCTGGTTTCTTGGGGTTGACGAAGAATCCCATATCTTGAACAAACATCAAAATAAAATCATTCACAAAAAATAGTGCAACTGAATTAACATTAATAGTAGGCCAAACTTTGAACTAAGACGAGTAAAGCCAAACTACTTTCCTAAATCGGAACGAACAATAGGGGATAGCGGTTGCAGACGAGAGCATATTATACATTTTAATGTAGGTATTCCAATGGATTTGCTTTTTGTCTTAAATATGTATAAAAAATAGAGGGGGCTCGTTGGTTTTTTTAAGAGGATGAGGTTATCGGTTTCTCTTGCTAGATTCTGACAGTGAAGAGATGGGGACTGCCTCAAATCTGTTTTATTTTTGGGGGAGAAGAAGAAGGAAATAAAAAAGAAAAAACACAAAAATATGTTTTTTGGGGTCATCACGCGCCTATATCGGGTGAA
This sequence comes from Nicotiana noctiflora, assembly GCA_032618575.1. Lineage (NCBI taxonomy): Eukaryota > Viridiplantae > Streptophyta > Magnoliopsida > Solanales > Solanaceae > Nicotiana > Nicotiana noctiflora. The sequence goes on from JASVEL010011943.1 coordinate 83,110, forward strand.
AGTCACTTTATGTGCCAACTCAGCAAAAAGTACTTAATTGGAATAAGTTTTGGATAGTATAAGTGCTCAATAGGAATACCCTTGAGTTTATGTGTCTAAATGAAGAATTGTGCCAAATTTAAGTGTCTCTGAATGTATTCAGCCATTCTACAAATTAGGATAGAATGATATAAATATGCACGACTTCAATTATATATAGCATGAAGTAATATATCCACATACAACCAACGAGTCACTCTTTAGTATTGATGTATAACAACTTATGACTGGTCTAGACCAAGCAAGGAATCTCGCACAAGAGCACAAATATCACTTCTAACTATTCGAGTATAAACCTAATATAATATTGCTGTCACGTTATGCGAATTAATCAGTTAATATTTGAAGTGTCAGGAGGCTAAAGTCCTTAGCTAACTTTAAGCCTAGCCGAAGTGCTATTACTTCAACTTCAGTAGCAGAGAAGCTGATTAAGCTGGTTTTGAAATCATGAATCCGGAGTTGCAAAAAATTATTAAATAAAGTGAGGGTTGAATAGTCTTTATATGGAAAGGCTGTTATAAGTTAGTTAAAGTTGTTAATGGTTGTTAGAAGAATTAATTAAGTTAGGATTAAGAGTTAGTTATATAAGGCTTAAGGAAGTGTTATATATATACATAACATCACATTGTAAAGAACATACTTTGAAAGAAAATAGTACTCTCCATTATTTCTCTCTCTATCGTCTAACTCTCTACTTTTTCTTCTTCTTCATATATGTCCCTTTGCTTCTTCTAAATGTTCTTCCGCTTCTCTTACTACATTGATTAATGATTCAATCAAGTGTTTCATCTCTGTTTAGCTAACAATTTCATGGTATCAGAGCTATTCGATACATGATCATAGCTCCATCTCAATCAAAAATTCAAGTCAAAAACATTTCTTGTTGTTCAAAAAAAATCTACGTTTGATCTGTCCAAATCTTGAGTAAGTAAAGAAAAATGAAAATAAATGGCAAAAAAATGGTTCAACCACCAGGAAATCATCTTCAAAATGAACATGCAACACAATCTGGTTTGAATCAAGGGAATCAAGTCAATGGAATTGACTACAATTATCCCTTATTCTTGTCTCCTGCAGATGTAAGTGGGATTCAGATCATCTCATTCCAGTTAACTGCAATAGAGAACTATTCTATTTAGTTTGGATCAATGGGAGTTACATTGCTAGGTCAAAACAAGCTAGGGCTAGTAGATGATACATGCAACAAGGAAACATTCCCATAAATTATGTGGAATAATTGGGAAAGAGTAAATGAAATTATTCTTTCTTGGATTATGAATTCAGTTGCAAAAGGGCTACTTGGTGGAATCATATATACATCTAGTGCACAAGTGGTATGGGAAGATCTGGCTAAAAGATTCAATGAGGTTGATGACTCAAGAACCTTTAATCTTTACAAATAAATTACTACACTGTCATAAGGAACATCATTTGTATCAGCATACTTCTCAAAATTAAAAGATTTGTGGGAAGAGTTTGAAGCACTAGTGCCAGCTCTAGGTTGTGATTGTCCAAAATCAAGAGAATTTGCAGCTTATTTGCAGAAATCGAAACTATATCAATTCGTTATGGGACTAAACGACTATTACTCACAAGCAAGAAGTCAGATTCTGATGAGATGTCCAATTCGTACTGTTAATCAGGCATATGCCTTACTTGTTAGTGAGGAAGGACAAAAATCTGTAGTTGCAACTTTAGGAATTCTAGGTGCTAATCCTACAGTTCAGATGGGAAGTTATGAAGAAACAACCTATTCAAAAACTAGGGGATCTCAGTATTTTAATCAAAGGTTTAGAAAGAATGCCTATCTCTTATGTAAGGTTTGCAAGATGAAAGGACATAACAAAGAAAATTTCTATATAAGGTAGTTTCCTATCCAAAACATTTCAAAAACAAAAGAAAAGGAATGGTTACTCAACTACAAATGCAATCTATAATGCCAATGTCTTTACAGAAAGGTGCAATACTGCGCATAATTCAGGTAACCGAGAGAGTCAACAAGAATCCATATTCAACTATGAAAACAATGCAAGTACTAAAGTTTGTCACGAAACCAGTTCGCCCTCCGTGAATCATCGTGACGGCGCCTAGTCTCTATGACTAAGTAAGCCTAAATTGCAGGAAAAAACCAATTTGCAGAAAATAAAACAAATTAAAACAGGAATAAGGTAAGTAACAATGTTTAAAGGTGCCTTTCGGCATACACAATACTAAATTCTCGAAACCAATACATATATCCAAGACCCAAAAACCCATGAATCACAAGCTAAGAAATACTACATAGCTCTAACTCTATAATGTCTAACAAGAATGGAAATACAGAAGAGCTAATACTAAACAGAAAGAATAAAAAGAGACTCCTCGGTCGGCAGACACGGCAGATATACCTCGAAGTCGCTATTGCAGTCGCCTCGCCTTAGGGGTGATAGGACTAATTGAAAATACCTAGATCTGCACATGAAAAACATGTGTAGAAAAAGCAAGAGTGCACCACAGCAGTACTCAATAAGTGCCAAGCCTAACCTCTGTTGGATTGTGATGAGGAATGTCAGGGCTCTACTGAGATTAAATAATGTATAAGGGTTAACAGTATGGAATAAAACAATGATACAATAAGAAATAACATAGAATTTGAAGAATAACAACAATTAGAACATATACAAAATAAATCACGGGAAAAAATACATCACAACACAGAGGTAACAACCGGAGCATCTTCCAGAATACCGTCCTCTAGTCCCAATTACAACTATTCAGTGGATATCCCAGCATACCATCTTGTAGTATATATATATATATATATATATATATATATATATATATATATAAAGGATCTCTCGGGATCCTGTCCCGTAGTCCAACTATCAGTGCGTAGCGATCTACCAGAATCCCGATATGTAGTCCCAAATAAACAATACCTAGTACAGGGGGAATCTACCATGTGCAATCCTATAGTTCCATATGACTGTACAGGGGGATCTACCAAATTCCCACATCCGTAGTCCCAAATAAAAAAAGGGGGAATCTACCAGAATCCCGAATTATTAGTCCCAAATAAACAAACAATGGGGATCTACCGAGATCCCACATCCGTAGTCCCAATGTAAACACACAACAACAATACGAAGAGTAGTCATAAATTGTCAACTTCATATCAAGGCGAAATAGGTATTTCTAACCTAGCATGTTGTACATAATTCGAAATTGGCAATCTGAACGAATAGTCAATCAAGTCATTTAGACATGATTTCCTAATCTAACAACAAGCTTAAATTTCAAGTGGTAATGACATAAAGAAAAGGAAACACGGTTTTAATTACCTAATGAAAATGGATTTTCAGCAATTAGCACAAGTACGTGCTCGTCACCTCACCTACGAGGCATTTCAAATATCAAATACCAAATCCTAAGGGGAAGTCCCCCACACAAGGTTACTTACCTCGAACAAGCTCAATCAACCCGAAATCACGCCCTTCCCACGAGTATTCAACTCCAAATGGACCAAATATATTCAATTCAATTGCATATTGTAAATAACACTTCAAGTTATTGATTCCACAATTAAATTCTAAGTTAATACACGAAATTAGATAAAATAACCAAAATGCCTCTCGGGACCACGTCTCGAAATCAGGTAAAATTCACATTTTCAGAATCCTCATACCCTCACAAGTCTATCCATAGCAAAATTATCCAATTCGAATACCATTTGGTCATTCAAATAATCATTTTATATTTTTGAAAAATTTCACAATTTTCTTCCCAAATTACAACCCAAATCATGAATTAAATTATGAATTCAATGATAGGTTCATGTACTCTAGCCAAATCCAAGTTACAATCACTTACCCTGATGAATTTCTTGAAAAAACTTTAAAGAATAGCTAAAAATCTGAGCTCTCTAAGTCAAAATATGAAATAAAACCCTAAACCTCGTATTTATAGTGCACCTCCCGGATTACCACCACTGCTGGCCACACAAAAACCAGTGATGTCTGTGGTGGAGCACTGCAAACCACACAAAACCAGTATTGTCCATGGTGGATTTGACTGCAGTTACAAGCTTTAGTATGTTGGCCATAACTTTCTCTACCTCACCTACGAGGCATTTCAAATATCAAATACCAAATCCTAAGGGGAAGTCCCCCACACAAGGTTACTTACCTCGAACAAGCTCAATCAACCCGAAATCACGCCCTTCCCACGAGTACTCAACCCCAAAAGGACCAAATATATTCAATTCAATTGCATATTGTAAATAACACTTCAAGTAATTGATTCCACAATTAAATTCTAAGTTAATACACTAAATTAGATAAATAACCAAAATACCTCTCGGGACCACATCTCGAAATCAGGTAAAATTCACATTTTCAGAATTCTCATACCCTCACGAGTCTATCCATAGCAAAATTATCCAATTCGAATACCATTTGGTCATTCAAATCATCATTTTATATTTTTGAAAAATTTCACAATTTTCTTCCCAAATTACAACCCAAATCATGAATTAAATTATGACTTCAATGATAGGTTCATGTATTCTAGCCAAATCCAAGTTAGAATCACTTACCCTGATGAATTTCTTGAAAAAACTTTAAAGAATAGCTAAAAATATGAGCTCTCTAAGTCAAAATATGAAATAAAACCCTAAACCTCGTATTTATAGTGCACCTCCCGGATTACCACCACTGCTGGCCACACAAAAACCAGTGATGTCTGTGGTGGAGCACTGCAAACTGCACAAAACCAGTATTGTCTATGGTGGATTTGACTGCAGTGACAAGCTTTAGTATGTTGGCCATAACTTTCTCTACAAATGTCCAAATTGTGATTTCTTGACCTTTCTGGAAACTACACACGAAGGGAACTTTAATTTTTGAATCATCTTAAAGTTCCTTGTAGATCACAAGATAAAAGCTTCCGAAGTCAGACCAGTAAAATTTTCCTCATTGTGGACCGTACTAGATTTTATGTGGCTGCAAAGCCCCCACCGCAGCAGCACAAAATCCTGTGCGGACCGCACTGGTGGGTTCAGAGGTCTGCAACTCCTCTTGACCAACAACAGCTATGATTGTAGGCCTAAAATATCCCTGAACCTATCCGAAACTCACCCGAGCCATCGGGAATTTAAACCAAATATACCAATATATCCCATGGCATCATTCGAAGTTTTTTTAAAAACTTTTGTACGCTCACAACAACATCAAATCACCAATTTAACATAGGATTCAAGCCTAAGAACTCCAAGAACTCTTAAATTATGCTTTCAATCAAAAAGTCTATCAAATCTCGTCCGAATGACCTAAATTTTTGCAAGTACATCACATTCAACACTATAGAGCTACTCCAACTTTCGGAATTACAATCCGACCGTTAGATCAAAATCTTACTATCAGACCAGAAACCTCAAAAATTTAACTTTTGGCATTTCAAGTGTACATTAGCTACGGACCTCCAAAACACAATCAGATCATGCCCCTAAGGGCAAATCATCCAACGAAGCTAACGAAACCATTGGATTTCCATTCCGAGGCCGTCTTCATACTATTCCAACTGCGGATAACTTTCCAATACTTAAGCTCTCATTAGGGACTAAGTGTCCCAAAATTCTCCAAAACTCAAAACCGAACATGCCGGCAAATCAAAATAGCATAAATAAACTCGGGGAAAGTAGTTAATAGGGTATCGGGGTGTTAATTCTTATGATGACCAGCCGGGTTGTCACATCCTCCTACAATTAAACATTTGTTCGTCCTCAAACGAGCATAGACACATACCTAAAATAGTGAAAGGATGAGGATAACGGTTGCGCATAACCTGCTCGGTCTCCTAGGTCACCTCCTCGACTGGCTGACCCCGCCACTAAACCTTCATTGACACAACGTTCTTTGACATCAGCTTCTTAACATGCCTGTCCAATATTGATACTAGCTCCTCAACATAAGATAGATCCTTGTCCAACTGGACTGAACTGAAATCTAACACGTGAGTTGGATCACCGTGATACCTCCGAAGTATCAAAACATGAAATACTAGATGAACTCCTGCCAAGTTGGGAGGTAAGGAGAGCTCATAAGAAACCTCCCCAACAAGCCTCATTATCTCAAAAGGGTCAATAAACATCGAACCCCAACAAGCCCTAAAGTCTCTTACCACCTAAAACTCTGCCAAGAGAGCGCTGCTTTACGTTTGATCATATGTACCCAGAGAATGCTATGTGTTCTCCACTTTGGGATCTCATAAAGTGAGAATGTGTTTTTTCCTCTAACTTTCTCTCTCATTCGCGGAAACTTTCCCTTCTTCCCAAATCTCATAACATTCTTCATAGGCGAAACCCGAAACAGAACCCGCTCTTTAACCATATAGGAAACATCACAAACCTTCCAGTCCGCATAGCTCATCTGTCTAGGCTGCGCTGTACGGAGTCTATCCTGAATCACCTTAACCTTCTCTAAAGCATCCTGAACTAAGTATGTGCCCAATAATCTAGGCTCACCCGACTCGAACCAACCCACTGAAGATCTACACCACCTACTATATAAAGCCTCATACAATGCTATCTAATTGCTGGACTGATAACTATTATTGTATGTAAACTCCGCCAATGGCAAGAACTGATCCCAAGACCCTCTAAACTTGATCACACATGCAAGGAGCATATCCTCAAGAATTTGAATAGTGCGCTCGGGTTGCCCGTCCGTCTGAAGGTGAAATGTTGTACTCAAATTTACCCGAGTACCCAACTCATACTGAACGGCCCTCTATAACCGTAATGTGAACTGACTACCTCTATCCAAAATGATGGAAACTAAAATACCATACAAATGAATAATCTCCAAGATATAGATCTCTGCCAACTGCTCCGAAGAATCAGTAGTACACATAGGAATAAAGTGATCGGACTTGGTTAACCAATCCACAATCACCCAAACAGCATTAAACTTTCTCAAAGTCCGCAGGAGCCCAACTACAAGGTCTATGGTGATCCGCTCCCACTTCCACTACAGAATCTCTATCTTCTGAAGCAACCCACCCGGTCTCTGGTGCTCATACTTCACCTGCTGACAGTTGAGGAACCGGGCTACAAACCCAACTATATCTTTTTTCATCCGCCTCCACCATTAGTGCTGCCTCAAATCCTAGTACATCTTCATGGCACTCGAATGAATGGAATATCGTGAATAGTGGGCCTCCTCTTGAATCAACTCTTGAAGCCTATCAATATTGGGTACATAAACCCGACGCTGCATCCTCAATACTCCATCCTTGCTAATGGTCACATCTCTGACATCACAATGCTGAACCTTGTCCTTGTGGACAAGAAAATGAGGGTCATCATATTGCGGCTCCCTGATACGATCAAATAAGGAAGACCGAGAAACCATGCAAGATAGAACTCGACTAGGCTCTGAAAGATCCAACCTCACAAACGGGATGGCTAAGGCCTAAACATCCATTGACATAGTCATGTCTAATTATGGTAGATAGGCCAAACTCCCTAAACTCTCTGCCCAACGACTCGAAGCATCGGCCACCATATTGGCCTTACCCGAGTGATACAAAATAGTGATGTCATATTCTTTCAGCAACTCTAACCATCTCCTCTAGTGCTAATATAGATCTTTTTGCTTGAACATGTGTTGCAAGTTCTGATGGACAGTATAAATCTCATAGGGAACAGCGTATAGATAATGGTGCCAAATCTTCGGGGCATGAACAATGGCAGCTAACTCAAGGTCGTGAACAGGGAAATACTTCTCATGTATCTTCAACTATCTGGATTCGTAGACAATAACCCTACCATCATACATTTAACATCACTCCGAGGCTAATCCTCGAGGCATCACAATAGACCATATGAGACCCCGAACATGTAGGTAATATCAAAATTGAGGTCGTAGTCAAAGATATCTTAAGCTTTTGAAAGCTCTCCTTACAGTATTTTGTCCACTGGAATGGAGCACCCTTCTGGGTCAGTCTGATCATAGGGGCTACAATCGATGAAAACCCCTCCACAAAACAATGATCGTAACCCATCAAACCGAGAAAACTACAGATCTCTATAGTTAAGGATGGTCTAGGCCAACTCTACACTGCCTCTACCTTGTTCAGATCCACCCGAATACCCTCACTCGATACCATGTGGCCAAAAAATTCCACGGAATTCAATCAAAACTCACATTTTGAGAACTTTGCATATAAATTCTTTTCCCTCAGAGTTTGAAGCACTGTCCTCTGGTGCTGATCATGATCTTCCAGACTCATACACCAGAATGTCATAAAAAAAGACAATGACAAAAGAGTCAAGATACGGCCGGAATACACTATGCATTAAATGCATAAAGGTTGTTGGAGCATTGGTCAACCCAAATGACATAACAAGAAACTCGTAAAGACCACACCAAGTCATGAATGTAGTCTTCAAAATATTTGGCTCCCGAATCTTCAACTGATTGTAACCTCAGTGCAACTCAATCTTAGAAAATATTCGTACGCCCTGAAGCTCGTCAAACAGATCATTAATACGAGGCCAAGGATAACGACTCTTTATTGTAACCTTTTTCAACTAGCGATAATCAGTACACATATACATAGGACTATCCTTCTTCTTCACAAACAAGATAGGAGCAGCCTAAGGTGACACACTAGGCCAAATAAAACCCTTATCAAGCAATTCCTTCAACTCCCTCAACTCTGGCGGATCCATGCAATATGGACGAATAGAAATGGGCTGAGTGCCCAACAACAAATCAATGCTAAAATCAATATCTCTATCAGGCGGCATACTTGGAAGATTAGCTGGAAACACATTGGAAAAGTCTCGTACTATTGGAACTGAATCAACTAAAGGGGTATCAATACTGACATCTCTCACATAGGCTAGATACGCGTCACACCCCTTCTTAACCATATGCTGAGCTTTAATGGAAGAAATAACTCTATTGGGAGTTTGATCTAAAGTACCCCTCCACTCAACATGTGAAACACCAAGTATAGCTAACGTCACGGTCTTGGTGTAACTATCAAGAATAGCATAATAGGTCTACAACTAATCTATGCCCAAGATAATATCAAAGGTTATCATGTACAGCAATAATAAATCGGATCATGTCTCAAAACCACTAAGAGCAACCAAACACGACTGATAAGCGTAGTCCACAATAAGAGAATATTCCATAGGAGTAGAAACATAAATATGGGAACTCAAAGAACCCCGAGATAAACCCTTATGCGGAGCAAAATAAGAAGACGCATAAGAATAAGTGGATCTTGGATCGAATAGAACCAATGCATCTCTGTACAAACTAGTATAATACCTATGATGACAAAATCAGAGGCAACAGCCTTGGTTCGGGAAGGAATGGCATAGTATCGGGCCTGGCCTCCCCTCCTAGGGCGACCTCTACCCCCCGGTCTTTATATCTAGCTAGCTGGGCAGGTGGGATAGCAGTTGGAGCTATGATCATAGCTTGAGAAATCTACAGGGCATGCCGTGGCTTAGACGTGTGTGGAGATGCACCTCTCCCAAGTCTAGGGCAATCCCTCACCATGTGGCGTGTGTCACCACACTTAAAATATGCTATATGAGGATGTGGCAATGGGAAATGTGCGGTACGAGTACTCCAAGACCCCTGAACACCAGAATCACTATAAGAAATTTATGATGTAAACTGAGCTGGCTGACCCACAAAATCTCTACCATGCAGTACTCTTCCTCCAAAATAAGGACCAATGGGTCTCTCTAGTCTACGAGTTCTACTTGTTAGCTTCAAGGTTTCACGTATTAAGTTTGATGATAACAAACCAATATAAATCAAGGAATATTTACTTGTGCCAATCTTATTTTTGTACAGGTTTATTCAAGAAAGAAGATCTGGTAAAGATCCAAACAAATATGGGAAAGAGAATATCATGTGAAGGATTATCAAGGAAGATTATTTTCAGAGATTAATCTCCAAGCGTCACAAAAGGAAAAATATTTGAAAGTGAAAATCCAAATACTGAATGGCTTACAACAATATTAGAAGAATAATCTATGGAAATTATGGATGGAAAGTTCTTCAACATCTTGAAAGAAAAGTTATTAAAATCATGGAGAAGATCTATTATTTTGAGGAAGGAAGATACTACATGGAAGAAATATTACAAGGAAAGAAAGAATATATTTCTTATGGAACGAAAATATATTATGAGTATAGTATATTCTCTATTATAGAAAGTGATTATTTTTTCAAGATCAAGAAAGGAATCAAAAATATATTGAGATCTATCAAAAGGAAATATTTTATTGGAAGAAGATAGTATGATTTATTTTAGGTAGTTAGTACCTACTCAAAAGGAAATTATGTAACAAAGGAAGTTCCAATGTCAAATTGTCCAAAAGGAAATAAACGGCACCAACATGTACTCCACAAAATCTTTTGTGAGCAATTACAAGAAAGTAGCATGCGTCATGGATGCACACTCAGAAGGCAAGAAGTACAAAGTGTCCAGTTCAAAGGAAATTTTCAAATACTGCCATGGTAATTTATTGAAGCAAACTAAATTAGAAAAGGACATGATCAAGACAAAATATGGAGTATCAATTGACAAAGATTATTTGTGCAATAAAAGCCAAGATTCAAGGAGATCAAAAGAAAGGAGTCTAAAGTCTACAAAGAAAATCACATGTGAGCATATCATGGAAGAATTGGAAGGGCCATAAATACTACAAGCACCAGGATTATGCAACAACAAGGAAAGAATTGATATTGGCAACATGATTAGAAATTCTATTGTCCAATTCAAAAGGACTTGCATTAAGAGAAGATATCCAAATCTGCTGTATAGATTGCGATCATGTTCAAAAGGACAAAAGCACCAAAGGAAAGTTGGAGCAGCAGCAAAGGAAATCCTTTTCCAAAATTAGAAGATCGCAGCAACGGTCATATTAGAGGCAACAATATAAATTGAAGAGCAACCGAGAAGATGACTTACGCAGCATTCTATACAAATTGTTTATCCAGCTACAAGTTCTTTATTCTACTCTTAACAAGCATTGTAATTCACTTTACTAGATTTATTATGTACACAAAAGAGAGAAGAGAGATAGAAAAATTGGAGAGGCAGTGTGTCCGGAGAGGTTGTGTCATTGTTCGTTTCTTTGTTGAGTGAGTGAAAACCAACCCTGTAAACGTTGGTGATGAACTTTGAAAATCACACACGTTGTACTCAACACAAATTACAAAGAGCTCAAGAGATAACATCATTGCAACCCAAGGAGACTGGATTAGGATACCATATTGGTTCCAAACTAGTATAAAATTCCCGGTATCATATACATTATCGCTCTTATGCTATATTATGTTCCTTTAATATTTATTGGGATTAAAACTTGTTTAAATCCAAAGGAGTAACAGTTCTGTGCAGGCTGTCTCCGCATAAGTCGACGTAGCCGACTAGAAATTTAAAAAGGCTATAATTCACCCCCCCCCTCTTGTATTTTCACTACTCACTCCCCTATACTCTCCTTCCTGACCTCGTTTGTCTTTTCTCTCCTGGACCCACATGTCCTCTACTCGACCGTAGGTTGTGTCGATATGATATCTAAAACCCGAGTAGGGTGGCAGAAGTTTGGATCCCTTCCCCAATCTGTGAAGTAGTTGGTACGACCTGAATCAACCCTGCCTGAACTAATGCACCAAACATGCTCAAGAATTGTGCTAATTTCTCCTGAATTATTGGAGTAGTAGTAGTAGTAGTAGTAGTAGTAATAGTAGTAGTAGTAGGCGTATTCGATGCTTGGGCTCTAGCTGAACTGCTAGTGGCTCCTTGCTGGAAGCTCGCGGGTGCGATGGTTGTACTGCATATGCGTCCTAGGCCTCTACCCCAACCCTAACTTCTGGTGGCTCTCGCAGGGGTCCTGGTGCCAGATCATATCTGGTAGCGCGTGTCCTCCCCATCAGTGAGAGAATAAAATATAGAAGTTTAGAATTATGATATCAAAAATCTCGCAAGGCATGTAATTCAAATAAAGTGGAATTTTTCTAACTGTTACATAGCCTCTTGTAGGTAAGTACATACGTCACCGTACCGATCAGTGAGACTCTAATAAACCGACTTGTGATTCATGACTCCTATGAACCTAGAGCTCTGATACCAACTCGTCACGATCCCAGTTCGCGCTACGTGAACCATCGTGATGGCACCTAGTCTCTAGGACTAGGTAAGCCTAAATTGTGGAAGAAAACCAATTTGCAAAAAATAAAAAGAATTAAAACAGGAATAAGGTAAATAACAATGTTTAAAGGTGCCGCTCGGAATACACAATACTACATTCTCAAAACCAATACATAATTCCAAAACTCAAAAACCTACGAATCACAAGCTAAGAAACACTACATAGCTCTAACTCTAGAATGTCTAAGAAGAACGAAACAAAAGGACTAATACTAAACAGCAAGTATAGAAAGAGACTTCCCGATCTGTGGACGCAGAAGATATACCTCAAAGTCGCTATATAGCAGTCGCCTTGCCTTAGGGGTGATAGGACTAAGTAAAAATATACCACAGCAGTACTTAGTAAGTGCCAAACTTAACCTCGGTTGGGTAGTGGCGGGGAAGGTCAGGGCCCAAACCGAGATTAAATAAGGTATAAGGGTTAACAGTGTGGAACAAAATTTTATAAATAAGTGCAACAGTAAGAAATAACATAGAACTAGAAGAATAGCAACAACTAGAACAGAGACAAAATAAATCACAGGAAAGAAATACAACTCGACATAGAGATAATAATCGGGGCATCTTCTAGGATACCATCTTGTGATCCCAATTACAACTATCCAGTGGATCTCTCGGGATACTGTCCCGTATATATATATCCAAAGGGTCTCCCAGGATCTCATCCCATAGTCCAACTATCGGTGTGCGGGGATCTATCGGAATCTTGATCCGTAGTTCCAAATAAAAAATACTTAGTACTGGGGGAATCTACCGGGTGCATTCCCATAGTTCCAGATAATTATGTAGGGAGGTCTACCGGAATTCCACATCCTTAGTCCAAAATAAACAAACAAGAGGATCTACTAGAATCCCACATCCGTAGTCCCAAATAAAGAAACAAGAGGGATCTACCGGAATCCCACATCCATAGTCCTAATGTAAACACACATCAACAACACAAAGAGTAGTCATAAATTGTCAACTTCATTTCAAGGCGAAATAGGTATTTCTAACCTAGCATGCTGCACATAATTCGAATACGGCAATATGCGCGAATAGGCAATTAAGTCATTTAGACATGCTTTCCTAAGCTAACAACAAGCTTAGCTTTCAAGTGGTAATGACAGAAAGAAGAGGAAACATAGTTTTAATTACTTAATGAAAATGGATTTTCAGCAATTAGCACTAGTACATGCTCGAGTCATATACGAGGCATTTTAAATATCACAATACCCAATCCTAAGGGTATGTCCCCCACACAAGGTTAGGCAAGCCACTTACCTCGAACAAGCTCAAATCAACCTGAAACCATGCTCTTGCCACGAGTACTGCACTCCAAATGGCCCAAATCTATTTAATTCAATTGCATATTGTAAATAACACTTCAAGTAACTGATTCAACAATTAAATTCTAATCTAATATGAGAAATTAGGTAAATAACCAAAACTTCCCTCGAGCCCATGTCTCAGAATTGGGTAAAATTTACATTTTTAGAATCCTGATACCCTCATGAGTCTAACTATACAAAAATTATCCAATTTCGATACCATTTCGTCCTTCAAATCATCATTTTACATTTTTGAAAGATATCACAATTTCTTCCCAAATTCCATCCCAAATCATGAGTTAAATGATGAATTCAGTGATAGGTTCACATACTCTAACCAAATCTAAGTTAGAATCTCTTGCCGTAATGAATTTCTTGAAAAACCTTCGAAAAATCGCCAAAATCTGAGCTCTCTTGGTCAAAATATGAAATAGAACCCTAAACCTCGTATTTATAGTGCACCTCCTGGATTTCCACCACTGGTGACCGCACAAAAACTAATGTTGTCCGTGGTGGAGCACCGCTGACCGCATAAAAAGTAGTATTGTCCGTGGTGAATTTTGTGAGCACATGATTTTTGCCCTAAGCAATTAAATTCCAAAATATAAAAAGTAATACAAAAAATGATGTTTTGTTTGCAATTGTGTGATTTGGGTGAAATACCAGTATTTGTTTAAAAATAAAATTGAAATAAGAAATTCAAAAGGAATTAATTAGGAAAAACTATCACAAAAAATGTTAAATATTGGAAATTAAGTAAAATACAAAATATCGAAAAATAGAGTAAAAATACAAAAAATATTGGAAAATTAAAAAAAATGCAAAAATGAGAAATAAAAGAAATATATTAGTTGTAAAACAAGTACAAAGGAAAAATGTATAAAATATATAAAGAAAATACAAGAAAAATAAATAAAATACAAGTTAAAACAATAAAATACAAAAATACAAATACAATACATGTAATTTGGGCCAAATACCCAGCCCAAACATTCAACAGTAGACCAGGCCCAAATTTTGACCAGTCTCCCCCCCTCAGCATTAACCAAACGACATCGTACCAAGAGAATGAATAATAGCAGTTGATTATACTTGATCAACGGACAAAAGAAGCCCATGCATCTCTCAATTAATCGACGTCGTGTGTCAAACTAATCACAGTCGTTCGTTACAATAGATCTAATGGCTGAGACCAGTGAACCACTAAATGAAACGACGTAGTTTAAGGAAATTGATCTCGACCGTTCAAACAATTTGATATAACGGACTCCATGAGATATTCCATTAATTCATACGATAGTATTTAAGATACAAATGATCCTGGCCATTCGTTTCAAGTGATCCAAGGGCCAGAAATCATCAACCTAGGATCGATATATATACTTCTCTTCTTCCGTTAAACTTCATTATACACACATACATACACTCATATTAAACCCTAGCCGCCCCAGCCTTCTTCTTCCATCCACCCAGTCTCCCATGGAGACCACTAGAGACTATTATAGTCTCCATCTCCGGCCAACACCAGGCCACCAAACACCCCTCATCACCATTAAACCACCCTAGAACCCCATTAACCCCGATCAAAAAACCAACAACCCCTGTTCTTGAAATCCAGGTCGCCGGAACCCTAGCCGGCGACCACCCCAAAGTATGAATCAGACCACCAAAACAACACCCCTTGATCATCTTTAGACGATATTTCACCCCAACCAACTGGTTTCCTTCGAGTCTACCTCTAACCTCTCGAATAATCAAATAATACTCGCCGGAACCCTACTCCGGCGAGTACCAAAAATAAACCCCACCCAAAACACTACCCTAATAGCTTCATATCTATTCCCTGACACCCAAAATCAAACCCCAATAACCTATTGTGGAAGATTTAACACTCCAGAGACCAACCATCTCTAAAGGTCTCGGAAAATCAAGAAAATGAAAAGATAGAAGAGGAAAGAAGAAAAAGAATTAAAAAAAGAAAAAAAAAAGAAAAAAGAAAAAGAAAAAGAAAAGGAAAAGCCTAAAAGCTAAGTACCCTAGCCCCATTTTAGTTGTTCACCTTTTCTGAAAACATGATTCTTCCTGTCTTTTGTTTTTGAACTTGTTCTGATAACTGCTTCACATGTCTATCATGCTCAGAACTTGAAATTTATCCTACGCATGCTTCTATCTCTGTTTTGTATCTTGATTCGTACTTGCCCTGAATCTTATGCATGCCTGAAGTTGTTTGAGTATTTCTAGGTTTTTGACAGTAACTGCTCATGAATCATATGTTAAATATGCTAATTTATGTGATTGCTCATTATTTTGTCTCGATTGGGTTTTAGTTGATTGGAATTCAACCATTATCAAATTTCTCCTCTGAGTTCTGATTAATTAGAAGTTAATTT
Organism: Nicotiana noctiflora; assembly: GCA_032618575.1. Taxonomy (NCBI): domain Eukaryota; kingdom Viridiplantae; phylum Streptophyta; class Magnoliopsida; order Solanales; family Solanaceae; genus Nicotiana; species Nicotiana noctiflora. Next base: position 99,071 of record JASVEL010011943.1, read on the forward strand.
GTGATTAGGGTTATTTGTGCAAAACAACATGAAACTGATTATATTTGCAACTTGACTCGTGTGTTTGTTTCTTCTGAATTTCTGAGTACTTAAGTGAACTTGGGTTATATGTGTAAGTATTTTGTGGCTGTGTTTGCAAATTAAGATTAAATTCTGATTAGTGGCTATTCGTGTAAAAGAGATTAAAATTGAAAAGGTTTATAACCTGAAATTGGTTAAGTCTTAAAGGCATGATTGACTAGTGGTTATTTGTTAAATAATTACTACCCTAATCCTGCCAGACCTAAGGCAGGTCGGGTAATAACACTTGAATAAAAGGGGTAAAAGGGGAAAGATAAATGGCATTGCTGTAGATTAAATAGAGTCTATAGGGACAAAAATGACTTTAGAATATGATTTTCCTGAAATTACCCAGATAATGAAGGGTATAATTGATAGAGTTAAAAAGCATTAATGAAATAAACCTTAGCAAGTGGGGGCAATTGGGTAAAATCCACCTAATAGAATCTAATAGAACTGCCCAGAACCTTCTATCATGGGTCTTAGGGCGATTCGATACATCTTTAATAGACCATTCTGTAATTAATTAAAATAATAAGGGGAGAGAAATACAGTTAACTTATTTGAAATTCCCCCAAAAATACCTCTATAAATAGGCTTCTAATAAACCTGAAAAAAGGGTTCCACAGGTGGTTAGATTTTAGAGAGATTTTCTGCACATAAAGGTTGGGTTCCAAAAAAATCACAGATTTTGAAGGTTCCACACATTAGAGTTCTGGGTTCTAGTTCTGATTACATTTTCCAGATTTCGAATTAAAAGAGAGATTCAGCTGAATACTATTTGGCTACTTAATTTTCAAATTCGAGAATTGTTGTTGTGGGATCTTTAGCTGGTGTTTCTCTGTTGTTTTGTTCTCATTAGTCTGGATTTCGATTATTCTCGAAGTTGATTGTTATTTGCTTATCAAGCTTGGGAATTTGCTGTGTTATTCATCCCTTGTTTACTGGTGTCTCTCTGATGTTACCATTGCTGATTGCTCCAGCTTTTCATCTCCCCTAGAACTCATTGTTTTATTTTCGTTGATCATGTACACATCTGTTTTCCTGAAGATGTAATTGAGGTTTGTGATGAAAAAATGAAGCCTTAATTAATTCATGATGAAACTGTCTTCTGCTTCTTCTTTTTAGCTGTAGCTATACCTCATAGAAATCCATTGTAATTTGTTAGGTATTGGTTGTAATAATTAACAGCCATATGACTGTGATTTTGATTAGAGTAGAGTAGTTAATGTAGTAGTTAAACGTAGTTAATAGCTTTTCACTTAATTCAAAACTAAAAATAGGATAATATAAATCTGATACACTTAGGCAAATAGACATGATTCTGAAACTGAACTTACAAACACACATTTCTCTATTTTACTAGCTAAATTCCGAACTAAGATTATTAGCCTAAGAGTATAAATGAATCAGCTCGTAGTATGGTTTGTGTTCGCTAAATATGAATCAACCTCAGATCCATGTTGTTGCAATTTGTTGGATTTCAATAATTCAAGCAGCATAGTTAGATACTGAAATCAAAACCTCTTATATAGTATGATACAAATGATACAAAATCATTAGGTTAGAATTTTAGTTGATAGTTAGATACTGAAATCAGCAGTAATCGAGAACTGTAACTGGATACTTGTTGAAATAATATGATTTTATCGTTTCTCTTCATCAAATTAAAAATATTTGTCTTCATCTTGTATTGAAACTATTAGCCTGCTAAATTCTGTTCATATATTCTGGGCCTAATTATGAATATAGGCCCAGGTCCAATTAACCAAATGGTTGGACTTTCAAAAAGAAAAATAAATTACGTTGGGCTTCAGAAGCCCAATTGCCTGCAATAATGGACTGTTAAGCTGTCCAAAGTCCAGGCCCAATAGTGAATAAATGGCCTGGACTCCACTGTTATAGTCCTGAAATCTAATACAAAAATAGATGCAAAATAGGAAGAAAAAAAAATAGATAACATAGTACGTAAATAGGTCTGAACCTTAAAATAAGGGATGAGCCTTGTTCCGAATATAAAAATACATGGGGCCCCCAAATGGATTCTAATGTAAAATGTTAGACTCGGAAGGACCGTTTAGTAAATTTCACAGTCTTTCCCAAAGATTAACAAGGCATAGACATTATAGGCACGATAAACGAAAAAATAAATTCCTAATACGGGTGCACATCTTTTGTGACACAAATCTATAATCCCGGCGAAGCTGAAATGCATTAAAGTCGCAAGCGTACTGGTTGCGGTGTAACTTGAAATACGTTTTCGTGACATCGCAAGTACTAAAATCAACAAAGTGGAATATTAATAGCATTTGAAACTATAGAATATAAGGAAATCAAATATAACAAATATGGAAGTTGAGCGACCATGCTAGTACCACGGAATCCGGGAGTGTCTAACACCTTCTCCCGGGTTAACAGAATTCCTTATCCGGATTTCTACTTTTGCGGACTATTAAACAGAGTCATAATTTCCTCGACTCGGGATTAAACCGGTGACTTGGGACACCATTATTTTCCCAAGTGGCGACTCTGAAAATTAATAAATAAAATCTCGTTCTGAATGTCCTTTAATTGGAAAAACTCCTTCCCTATCATTATATCCCTTTCCGGGGTGTAATTGTAAATAGTTGGGACATCAAAAAGAGGAGGTGTGACAGCTCTGGCGACTCTGCTGGGGATAAGAACCCAGAACTTCGGTTCAGGGTTTAAGAATTCGAGCTCAGTTAAATTGCTGTTTTGATTTTATCTAATTTCATTATATGCTTTGATCAACGTGCAACATGTTTATCGCTTTGATATTACGTGAATTGCACATAAAAATTATGCCGAAAACCCTTCTCTTCTTACCTCCAAGGATGTGCTTACTGGTTGAGACTCCCCTTTCTGTTAAGTCAATACCCAATAAGAAAATAGAGGCCGGATAAGTTACAAAGCCGGACGATCCCGCGGGTCCCCGGTGCATAGCCCCCTCCTCGATCATAGTTGTCCACTCGGGTACACGGTCTAGTACCAATGAAAAATCAGGATATTGAGCCTAGATTTAGGACGTTTATTTGCATCATATCCGACTTAGGGGACTCAACACAGGGGTTGGGTCCGTCTAGGACAGGTGACCCAGATATCAAAGACCGAGCATGATTATATGTTGCATTTATTTGCCATAGATTATTATGCTGACCGACTATATACCTGAAAACAAAAAGAAAGAAAAATAGCAATTTTTAGAATAGCAATACCGAAATATTGATGAAACGATGTCGAAAGTTTGAAAATAGTCAGAACAATTTTGTCGAAATAATTGGTTTTAAAACAATTTGACCGAACTACGCAGGTTTGATTCTCACCACTAGGCGAGATACGTAGGCAAACCGTGACAGATCCAACCACCCTTTTTCAAAAAAATAAAAAAAATGTGTCGAATTTTTAGTTTTGTCAATAAAATCAAAGTGATGTTGTATTTGAAACATAGCCGAATGTTCCGAAAGGACACCGGAAGGCTGTTTGTGCAAAAATAGTCGCTTTGAAGTCATTTTTAAAAAAAATAATAGCCTTGAAATTTTCAAATGAAATATGGAAAGGTTGACTCTTTTGAAATAATGAAAATTGTCCTTGAAAAGATTTTTGTTTTTTTTTTTGAATTAAATGAATCGCCTTTAATAAATGTGCAGGATGAGCACAATACAAAATGAACCCTTTGCACTAATGAACAAGATCCCTTTGGAGTTACGATTGTGGTGGAATGATTTAGGCCAAGATGGACAGGATTGGGTCAACAAATATTTAAAAGATCTTACTGGGCTGCTAAACATAGTACCTCGAGGTGATATTATTCGAGCTTTAGTTGCCTGCTGGGATCCCGCACACAACATGCTCCACTTCTCAGATTTTGAGCTTACTCCGACATTGGAGGAAATTGCTAACTACATCGAAAAGGGCGAGGTTCCTTTAAAAGACAAGTATCCGGTTGCTCCAAGGGCTATCACTGGGCATAGATTCCTGGACTCCTTAAAGATCGCCAGAAATGCTCATAATGAATATTTGGTCCACAGGTTCTGCACTATGAACTTTATATACCGCAGATATCGCCACGTTAGAGGATTCAATGATTCAACGAACAAACTCTGCATCAAAGCGAACCGGGCTAAGTGGGAGGAACACATGCGTTCCGCCTTTATCGTAGCCTTTTTGGGGTTAATCATATTTTCAAGGAAAGACGGGAACATCAACGTTAGAGTTGCTGGAATTGCCAGTACACTCCTTGCACAGGACAATAGTACATTGGCACCAATGATAGTGGCCGATATCTTCCGTGCTCTCACTGCCTACAAAGCGGGAGAAGATTTCTTCGAGGGGTGTAATTTACTTCTTCAAATGTGGATGATAGAGAATTTATGCCACCACCCTCAGTTTTCAAGCTATGGATCGTCTGAAAAGACATGTATTGAAAAGTTCTACGTGAGGACAAAAGGGGCCAAGTTGCCAGTAGGGTCAAAGGGTTGGATCACATATTTACAATCACTGACAGTCAAAGGGCCAAGTTGCCAGATAGAATGGGCATATGGATGGTTTCCCCTCAATGAAGTTGTATATATGCCAGCAGAAGGGTCGTATTTTCTGTTAATGGGTCTCAAGAGTATCCAACCTTATGCGCCATACTGGGTATTAAGGCAACTCGGAAGATATCAGGTCGTGCCGAAAGATTGGGACCTCAGCCTTCAAGCAATGGAGATCAGTCCCGATGGGCAATTCCCAAAAGCAAAATTCCGGCAAATATGGAATGAATGCCAATGTCTGAGAATGGACACCTATGTGAGAGATCGGGCTAGAGGTGAAGTATCACCGGGATATTCTGTATAGTACCATACAGATGTTGAGCATGAAAGACCGACGAAGAGGCCTCAAATCAAGAGTTTGCCGAGAAATCGAGGGAACAAAAGGATTGGATGGCCAAGGAAAATGAATATCGAGCCAGAATAAGCATATTGGAAAAACAATTTCAGGATCTCAAATTCGAAAGTAGCCTACAAGCAGCAGCCAATGAGCGTGAAAAGAAACAGCTGAAGAAAGAAAATGAAACATTGAAGGCTCAGATTGTGAAAATAAGAACAACAACCGAAACCCCAGTTCGACTTGCCCAGGATGAGAAGCTAATTGAAAATCTACGGCGCAAGGTGAACGATTATAGCTTTGTTCTAGATAAATCTGAGAAGGAACTAGTTGGGGTTTGGAAACAATTAGCCAAGAACGCCGAAGAAAGAGCTCGAATGGTTCGACAGTTAAAAGATGAACATAAAGTTGAAGTAGCCCGATTAAGGAAGAAGATCATTACGGCCGAGGTCAAAAGTAGAAAACAAAACAAAGAATTTGATGTAGAGAGAGAACATTGCTACATGGCCATGGCCCGGTTAGAATTGGAGCTACAACAACTTCAAAAGAAGAACTAGCAAACCTTAGATGCTCGTGTCGAACAGATTGGGAGGTTGCTTCAAGAGAAAGGGGTCATCAGGGAAAGAATTGTCAGCATTGCTCAATACATTACGCAGAAATGCCAACTGTGCGAGGATATGACCCAGTCTACATTTACCGTAGCAGCAATGATCTTTGTGAAACAAGTAATGACCAACCTAGACAAACTCCAAAAGGGATTAGCATATATACCCGCGGTAAGACCGAACGATGTCTCGCAGGAACGAAGAGCTTTAATATATTCATAGGGCATGCATTTTTGTATTTGTATTTTTCCGCATTATTAAAGGTTGTAGTACAACATTATCTTTTGTAATCAATGTTTGAATATAAATGAAATTGAAAATCCAAAAAAGTTGTCATTATTTTCTCTTATATGCAAATTGCTTGAGCGATAGTCAAACATATAGGATCAAAAATGAAAAAAAAAAGGAAAGAAAAGAAGAACAAGAAACAATGAAAACAATGGAAGAAAAAAAGAAAATAATGAGTGGAAACAAAAGAAAAGAAAAAAAAAAGCCGAAAAAAAAAAGAAAATTGGCGGGTCAAAAGAAGAATAATAATGCCGGGATGATGCATAATTGCCAGGCAAAAGTTGTGTTTTTAAAACTTATGATGTTTATCTATTATGATCTAACTATTAACAAGTTTTGTTTTTGATGAGTATCAGATAAAACAGTTAGCAACTGGCATTCTGGCACATCACAACTACAATACTCGTTCTAAAAGCATAACAAATGCAGTGACCCAAGAAATTGAGCCGACAATCATGGATACCGTGCAAGAGGAGGAAGTAATAGATGTGTATAGCATGAAGGAAGAAATGTATAAGTTAAAACAACATATGTCAAAAATGTACCAGGCTTGGTCAAGGGGGAAACCCTTACCTTCTTACCCAGCTAACCCCACATATATTCCTCCTTCAAACCCAAACCAAGAACCACCCACCATGAACTCATCTTCAACATATCCTACTTACCCACACTATGCTAAATAACTGGGAAACTACTCCTCTTCCAATCTGGAGGGAGTTGTGGTAGTTAGCTTTGAATATTCAATTCTCAAAACTGTCTTGTTTAAAAAATTGTAATCCTATGTTCCGTCAAGTCAAATGTATCCAAACCTTATTACCTTTCAAAGTTTAATGAAATGCAATTTCTTTCTTCCTCTATTTTTTGCCTTATTTTATTTTTCTTCTTTTTGTACAGTTCAATATTTGCTGATTCCAATGATATGTCATGCATGAAGGATCCCCGATCTAGTCTTGATAATCGGATAGATACATAAGAAATTGAAATGAATATGAAGCGGAATATGAGGATGACGGAGTATTGGAGGAAATTAGTAAAGATTTGAGCCATTATGAAGAGAAACCCAAACCAAACTTAAATGAGACGGAGTCTATAAATTTGGGAAATGAGGAGAATGTTCGAGAAACAAAGATTAGTGTACACTTAGAGACTCCACTCAGAGAAGATTTGATTAGGTTGTTACATGAGTACAAGGACATATTTGCTTGGTCTTATGATGACATGCCCGGGCTCAGTACTAATCTGGTGGTATATAAGTTGCCCATTTATCCAGAATGCCGGCCAGCTAAGCAAAAATTAAGAAAGTTTAAAACAGATATCAGTGTGAAAATAAAAGAAGAGGTCAATAAGCAATTTGAGGCAAAGGTTATAGAGGTCACCAAATATCCCACCTAGTTAGCCAATGTTGTGTATGTTCCAAAGAAAGATGGAAAAACCAGAGTGTGTGTTGATTATCGAGACTTCAATAAAGCTAGTCCAAAGGATGATTTTCCATTTCCAAATATCCATATATTGATTGAAAATTGTGCCAAACATGAGATTGGTTCTTTTGTGGATTGTTATGCGGGTTATCATGAGATCCTGATGGACGAAGAAGATGCAGAAAAGACAGCCTTTATCACACCTTGGGGGACATATTGCTACAGAGTAATGTCGTTTGGGTTGAAAAATGTTGGAGCTACATATATTAGGGCAACGACCACTATGTTTCATGACATGATACATCGAGAGATTGAGGTGTATGTGGATGATGTTATTATCAAGTCCAAAAAGCAGTGTGATCATGTCAAAGACCTAAGAAAGTTTTTTCAGAGGTTTCAAAGGCTTCGAAGATATAATCTCAAGCTCAATCCAGTAAAATGTGCTTTTGGAGTGCCATCAGGAAAGCTATTAGGATTCATAGTAAGCTAGCGTGGTATTGAATTAGACCCGTCAAAGATAAAAGCAATTCAAAACTTGCCTCCACCAAAGAACAAGAAAGAGGTGATCAGTTTGTTGGGCAGGTTGAATTATATTAGCAGATTTATTGCTCAGTTGACATCAACCTGGGCAGGTTGAATTATATTAGCAGATTTATTGCTCAGTTGACATCAACCTGTGAGCCCATTTTCAAATTACTAAACAAAGATGCTGCGGTGAATTGCACTAAGGAATGTCAAGATGCATTTGACAAAATCAAGGAATATCCGGCCAATCCTCCTGTGTTGGTTCCTCCAGAACATAGAAGGCCCTTGATTCTTTATTTGACTGTATTGGATAATTCTTTTGGCTGTGTACTGGGGCAGCACGATGAAACATGGAAGAAAGAGCAAGCAATATACTATCTTTAAGAAATTTACATCTTACGAGGTAAAATACACTCAGCTGGAAAGAACATGTTCTGCTTTAACATGGGTTGCACAGAAGATAAAACATTACTTGTCGGCTTATAACACTTATCTTATATCTCGGTTAGATCCACTAAAGTATATCTTCCAAAAGCCTATGCCCACAGGAAGGCTCGCTAAATGGCAAATTCTACTTACAGAGTTTGATATTATTTATGTAACCCGCAATGTAATGAAGGCACAAGCAGTTGCAGACCATTTGGCAAAAAATCTAGTTGATGATGAGTATGAACTGTTAAAGATATATTTTCCTGATGAGGAGACAATGAATGTTGAGGAATTGGAACAAGAAGACAAGCCAGGGTGGAAACTATATTTTGATGGGGTCGTCAATAGCAAAGGGGTCGGAATTGGAGCAGTGCTCATTTCAGAAACGGGTCAGCATTATCCTATTACTACTCAGCTCCAGTTTTTCTGTACTAATAATATGTCCGAGTGTGAAGCATGTATATTGGGATTAAGAATGGCAATAGACATGGGTGTTCAAGAGATTTTGGTCATGGGTGACTCGGATCTCTTGATACATCAAATTCAAGGTGAATGGGAGACAAAGGATTTGAAACTTATACCATATCGACAGTGTCTACATGAACTATCTCAGAGGTTTCAATCCATAGTGTCAAGAACATCCCAAGAATGCACAATGAAGTTGCAGATGCCCTGGCCACATTATCGTCCATGTTGCACCATCCGGACAAAGCCTATATAGATCTACTGCAGATACAAGTTCGTGATCAAAATGCTTATTATTTCATAGTAGAAGAGGAAATTGATGGTGAGCCATGGTTCCATGATATTAAAGAATATTTGAGGATGGGGGTGTTCCCATCACAAGCCACGGGAGATCAGAAAAGGGCTATAAGGCAACTAGCAAATAGATCTTTCTTCAGCGGAGGAGTTGTATACAAGAAAACCTCAGATTTGGGTCTACTGAGATGTATAGATGCACAGCAGGCCACTGCAATCATGGCTGAAATACATGCAGGAGCTTGCAAACCTCATATGAGTGGATATGTTCTGGGCCAAGAAAATGCTAAGAGCTAGATACTTGATAATAGGTGAATTTGACTATAATTATGCCCTAAATAATCACACTTTGTTAATGAATTAATGTTGTTTATGATGACAAAACGCTTTGATTAGTGTTTATTGGTGTTTTATAGGTACATATGATCCACTGGATGCAAAAAGGAGTTATTTTGGAGTCACATGTTGATGAAAAGACCAAGTGAAGAGTTGAAGTGAAGTGAGCTTGAAGAATCAAAGAAAAATCAGAAATACTATTCATTCGCGGTTCACTCGCGACCGCGGATGAACCGCGAGAAATCAAGCTCTCTGAACTTTTCAGAAGAATCAGAGGACTGCTTTGTTCGAGGTTCGCCCGCGGCCGCGGACGAACCGCGGAAGGCGCCGCAAAATGTTTCCTAGTTTTGTACAAATTCAGTTTTTTAAGCCCTAAAACCTCTATATAAACCCCTAGTTCGCCCAATAGAGGCATGTTATCTATTTTTCACTACTTTTGCAAGAGAATTAGTAAGAGAGAACTGTCTCAACTCATTCCTTTATTTTATATCAAGTATTTATTTATGAATTCAATTATTATTCTTGTTTCTTTGAGCATGAGTAGCTAAATCCTTTTATAAGGTTTTGATGGAACCTATTGAGTGATGAACTTATCGTTTATATGATTACAAATTGTTAGCTTAATTTCTATTTGTTAAACTTCATTCTTGTTGTAGTTAATTGGTCGGATCCCCAATTAGATGTGCCTATTTAGTGTGCATAACTTGGAAAATAGTGCATATTTAGGTTATTGTTGAACAACACCACACCTAGGTTATTGGGGGAATCTATAACTTTAGGCGTAAAGACGGGGTTAGGAATAACGAAGTCTTGGGTGCAATCTTAAGTGAACTATTCAAATTAAAGCTAGCTAGCGTAGCTCGGGAGAGTGCACTAGTAAATTATTGTAATTGCTCGGGAGAGGGTTACGGTACAAATAGCGTTCATGATTGATAGAATATATTAACAATTTGTATGAGCATAACGATAAGGGATTCCATCAATAGGGGAAATCAATACCTTAGTCGTTTTCCATATTATTTTACCCAACATTCAAATCTTTCTTTTAAGCCTTTTTAATTCTTGCAAAAGTAGTAGTTCGAAATTCATAATAAACATATACTCGAATTTTTTGGAACTTGATTCGGAAGTATTCTTGGGTTGTGAAAGTTGTAATTGGTAGGTTAATTCCATGTGGTATCGATCTTGGACTTATTAGACCAGGTTATATTGACTTCGACCGTTGCTTGGACGTGAATCAATTTTGGCGTCGTTGCCGAGGAATTAAAGGAATTATCAATTTCCATTGACAGAACTTCAAGATTCTTGTGTAGTCAGGTTCTTTCTACACTTTACATTGAATATTTTGACGGTTGTTGATTTGGGTACTCAGGTGCATGCCTAGAAAATCTGCAAGGACTGGAGAACTAATTGAAGGACTCTCAGACCCCCAACAAACTTTCCGGGCACGTAACAAGGCTATCAAACAAATTCAGCAATCTCAACAACCAATCAAACTAGACTTTGACATGGGTGACGTAAACGAACCAAACTAGCAAGCCGGGTTAAATATGCAAGAGGCGCAGGAGGCACAGAAAGGTGCACTGTATGACTGGGCACAACCCATAGCGGATAATTTGGCAACTACCATCGTTGTGCCAGCAATTCAAGCTGAGTCTTTCCAAATTACTAATAACATGCTACACTTGTTGCAAAACAAGTGATTATTCTCTGGGTGTCAGGTTGAAGATCCACAGCTGCACCTCAAGAACTTTCTCTCGATATGCAAGACACAGAGGCAACCAAATGTGACTCCGGAAGCCATCAGACTATTGCTTTTTCCGTTCTCAGTTACAAGAGCTGCACAGGTATGGCTAAACTCGCTCCCCATAAACTCTATTGCAACTTGGGATGAGTTAGTCAAACAATTCCACAACAAGTTTCATCAATCTAACAAGACAGCTCAACAAATTGATGAGATTGTGAGCTTCAAGCAGAAACCAATGGAGACATTACATGAAACTTGGGGCAGATGCAAGGGTATGCTTGTTATGTGTCCTCACCATGGGATTCTTGAGCAGATGTTGGATCAAAGGTTCTATATGGGGCTTTCAGACAGTATGAAGAATATTGTAGATGCTTCAGCAGGTGGGGCTTTTCCGAGCAAGACTTGGAGAGAGGGCCAAAATTTGCTAGACAAGATGGCTCAAAATTCCGGGTGGACAACCAGGAATGCTCCTATCACTCCAGTGATACACTCTGTAGCTCTGAATCCATCCAACACTCTAGAGAAGAACGTGGCAACTTTATTGACACAAATGAGCATCTTGACAAAGAAGGTGGAAGAATCAGGGGTTAAGAAGCAAGTTCATATTGTAGACACTACCAATGGAGGTTTATGCACATCTTGCATTAGCCAATCCATAGGTAATCCATGGGCTGCAGACGAAGAACATCATCATCAGCATGAAGACATCAATTCTGTGGCTAACTATGGAGGGCAGTGACAAGGTAACCAGAGTTGGGGTCAGCAGGCTCTACAGCAGTTTAGGCCCCCTCAGCCACAATATAATGCAGCAGGTATGAGGCCACCACACAACATGGCTCCATATCCTAGACCTCAGAATTTCAGCAATCAGCAGCAGGGATATCATCCACCTCCACCACAGCATGGGGTAGATATGACGATGGGTTTGCAAAGTTGGAAGCTATGATGCAGCAGGTAATTGGGTCAAATGCCAAAACCAATGAAAGAATAGATGCACATGACGCAGTGATCAAAAATATGGAAGTACAGATGGCCCAGATTGCTATGTCACTTAACAATCGTCCTCAAGGGACATTGCCTTCAGATACACAAACAAACCCAAAAGACCAAGTCCCAAAGCAGTTGGTGGTAGTGACTTTGAGATGTGGTAGAGATCTTGATGCTGAGAAAGAAGAAGAGAAAAGCAACACAAATGATGAGACGCTCACTCTAGTGCCTATTGAACTAGATGAGTCCACTTGGTTGATAGAAGTTACAGTCTAGCCAGTTGCTGAAAATAAAGAAGAGCAGCAGGGAACGAAGAAAGTAGTTGAACAGGTAAAGCAGCATGTTGAAGAGAAAGTGCTAGAGAAGGAAAAGTCCCAAGTCATTGGGAAGAAGAGGTCTCAACCACCATTCCCCCAAAGGTTGGCCAAACACGAGAAAGAAGAGCAATACAAAAAGTTCTTTGAGATGCTCAAGCAAATCCAGGTAAACATTTCCTTAATTGAAGCTTTAAAAGAAATGCTTGGGTATACTAAGATGATGAAAGATTTGATGTCGCGGAAATTTGATTTCCAAGACTTGGCCACCATAACCCTTACCCAGACTTGTAGTGCAGTGGTCTCCAGACCCATAGCTGAGAAGCTATCTGATCCAGGTAGCTTTACCATCCCATGCACTATAGGGAATTATTCCTTTGCAAAGGCATTGTGTGATTTGGGGGCGAGCATTAATCTCACATCCTTAGTTATTTATAAGAGGCTAGGCATTGGGAGAGCCAGACCTACCTCTATGTTATTACAGCTTGCTGACAAGATGGTTAAGCGTCCATTTGGTATTTTAGATGATGTGCTTATCCGGGTAGGAAAGTTCGTGTTTCCCGCCGATTTTGTGATTCTTGATTCCAAGGTGGACGAGGAAATTCCTATAATCCTAGGAAGACCATTCCTAGCCACCGGGAGAGCTCTAATTGATTCTGAAACTGGGGAACTCAAGATGAGGTTGAATGATGAGAAGATCATATTCAATGTGCAAAAATCCATGAGGCGCCCTAGTGAGTTTGCGAATTGCTCTCTTATTGATGCGGTCGATGTGATAGTGGAGACAGATGATGCAGAGTTGACCATTGAAGATCCACTTCAAGCATGCCTGATGAACATGGAAGAGGTAAATGGTGAAATTTTAGCTGAATGGGTACTATCTCTGGAAGGCAAGGGGTTTTGGGAGAGAGAGCTTGAATTCGAACCTCTACACTTAGAGAAAAGAGAGACTCCGCCTGCAAAACCGTCCATAGAAGAGCCACCAAAGCTTGAGCTTAAACCACTACCATCACATCTCAGGTATGAATTTCTAGGTCCTAACTCCACTTTACCTGTTATTATCTCATCTAGTTTGTTAGATGTGCAGGCCCAAAAGCTTATACAGGTACTCAAAGAATGCAAGACTTCCATTGGTGGACCATGGCAGACATAAAGGGGATCAGCCCCGCATATTGCATGCATAAAATTCTCTTGGAAGAGGGACACAAACCTTCTAGGGAACATCAAAGATGGCTGAACCCAAACATGAAAGAAGTGGTGAATAAAGAGGTAATAAAGTGGCTAGACGCGGGAATCATCTTCCCAATCTCAGATAGCATCTGGGTTAGCCCGGTCCAATGTGTGCCAAAGAAAGGTGGCATAACGGTGGTGAAAAACAAGAATAATGAGTTGATTTCAGCTAGAACCGTCACCGGATGGAAAATATGCATGGACTATAGGAAGCTGAATCTAGCCACTCGCAAAGATCACTTCCCATTTCCCTTCATTGATCGGATGCTTTACAGGCTGGAAGAGAGGTCCCACTTTAGCTTTCTGGATGGATACTCGTGGTACAATCAAATCTCCGTAGCCCCCGAGGATAGAGAGAAGACCTCCTTCACATGCCCTTATGGCATTTTTGCCTTTAGGAGGATGCCATTCGCACTATGAAATGCACCTGCCACATTCCAAAGGTGCATGATGGCCATTTTTACCGACATGGTGGAAGACATTATGGAGGTGTTCATGGATGATTTCTCAGTGGTAGGGAATTCATTCGATGAATGCCTTGTCAATCTGACAAGAGTGCTAAAACGGTGCATGGAAATAAACTTAGTGCTAAACTGGGAGAAGTGCCATTTTACGGTGCAAGAAGGTATAGTATTGGGGCACTGGGTTTCAAGTAAAGGCATTGAGGTGGACCATGCCAAAGTTGATGTCATTGCAAAGCTGCCTCCACCAACATTCGTCAAGGCCATAAGAAGCTTTCTTGGACACGTCGATTTTTACCGGAGGTTCATCAAAGACTTCTCCAAAATATCAAACCCTCTCTGTAAGTTACTTGAAAAAGATCACATTTTTGTTTTTTCTGATGAATGTAGGATTGTTTTTGAGGAACTGAAGAAGAGGTTGGTCACAGAACCCATCATCATTGCCCCTGACTGGGAGCAGCCTTTTGAGCTAATATGTGATACATGTGACTATGCAGTGGGGGCAGTGCTGGGCCAAAGGAAAGATAAGCTGATGCACCCAATATACTATGCAAGTAGGACCTTGAGTGGAGCACAGCTAAACTACACAGTGACGGAAAAGGAGATGCTTGCGGTCGTGTTCGCATTTGACAAATTCCGGTCCTATCTCATAGGATCCAAGGTAATTGTATACACGGACCATGCAGCTTTAAGATATCTAATTGATAAAAAGGACTCTAAGTCGTGCCTAATTTGTTGGGTGCTGCTTCTCCAAGAGTTCGACCTTGAAATTCGGGATAGAAAAGGCACTGAAAATCAAGTTGCTGATCATTTGTCACGACTTGAAGGAGCTGAAATTGTCAAAGAGAGTGGGGAAATTCTGGAAACCTTTCTAGATGAGCAGCTGCTCACCACCACTCTCCTTGAAGCACCATGGTATGCCGATTATGCAAATTACCTGTCCAGCGGTATTGTTCCTCACGACCTCTCGTCGGTCCAGAGGAAAATATTTTTTCGTGAAAGTCAGCTTTATTATTGGGATGAACCTTATTTGTTTAGGATATGTCTCGATAACATGATCCGGAGATGCGTCCCCGAGATAGAACAATTTACTGTTTTGCAGGCATGTCACGCTTCAGCATATGGTGGTCACTTTGGAGGAGTACGTACAACCGCCAAAATACTTGAGGCCGGTTTCTATTGGCCAACGGTATTTAAAGATGCACACTTGTGGGTGAAAGGTTGCAACGAATGTCAACGCACCGGGAACATCTCCCGGCGTCATGAAATGCCAATGAACCCAATCCAGCAAGTTGTAGTGTTTGATGTTTGGGGAATAGACTTCATGGGGCCCTTTATCAGTTCACACGACAATAAGTACATACTTGTGGCAGTTGACTACGTGTCCAAATGGGTGGAAGCTGTAGCATTACCCACCAATGATGCTAAGGTGGTGGTGGGATTTTTGAAGAAAAATATTTTCACCCGTTTCGGAACTCCAAGGGCTACCATCAGTGACGGGGGCTTCACACTTTTGCAACGGGGCGTTTGAGAAATTATTGGCCAAGTATGATGTGAAACACCGAGTGGCCACTCTGTACCACTCGCAGACCAGCAGGCAAGTTGAGGTCTCCAACAGGGAGATAAAGAGTGTATTAACTAAAACAGTGAACGCCACAAGGACCGACTGGTCCAGGAAGCTTGATGACGCACTATGGGCTTATAGGACAGCATTCAAGACACCAATTGGAATGTCACCATACAAATTGGTGTTTGGAAAAGCTTGTCACCTACCTATGGAACTAGAGCACAAAGCTTGGTGGGCACTGAAGCAATTGAATCTCAACTGGGATGAAGCGGGAAAATCTAGAATGACCAGGTTGCATGAATTAGAAGAATTCCGGTATCTGGCATTTGAAAGCACAAGACTATATAAAGAGAGGATGAAGCGGATTCACGATCAGAATATCATTGAGCGGAACTTCAAAAGCGGGGACAAGGTACTGTTATACAATTCAAGATTACGGTTGTTCCAAGGCAAATTGAAATCAAGGTGGTCAGGACCCTTCCGGGTAATTGAGGCATTTGATTCAGGCGCTGTGGAAATTCAAACCATTGATGGTTCATGCACATTCAAGGTAAATGGACAGCGGTTGAAACCTTATGTAGGCATGGATGACATCGAGGACAAAGTGGAATTACAGTTGGATGAACCTCAAAGGTCTAGCGAGCCTTAAAATGCACTAAGACGAGTCGTGCCGCGACGTTAAATCAGGCACTACGTGGGAGACAACCCACGAACATGTTGTAAGTATTCTCATTATAGTTAGTCTATATAAAAAATAAAAAAAATCTGACCAGCGGAAACAAAAATTCAGAGAGGACCACTATTCGCGGTTCATCCGCAACCGCGAATGAACCGCGAAAAAATGACCCCTCTGAAGTTTTGACTGTTTGCAGTTCATCCGCGACCGCGAACGACCGCGGTCAGCTCCGCGGTCGGCAAAAACAAAAAGATTTTTTAATTTTTTTTCTTCCCCTCCCCTTCTTTAATAACCCTAAAACATAATCCCCCTCCCTTATTCCCCCCTCCACAACCGCCTATCACCCCAAATCCTCTCTCTCTCTCTCAATTCTCTCCTCCTTCTCTCTACAATCCCTCCCCCTTTTTCTTCTCCAAATCACTCCCCCTCTTCAATCCTCCTCATCTACTACTCTAACTAGTAAGTTTCCTTCTTCTTATTCTTTTTAATTCTTTCTTTCTCTTAGTTCATGAATTTTTCTAATTTTGTAGACTTAATTAGTAATTGTAGTTTAATATGTATTATATGTAGTATATAGTGTTAGTTTAGTAGAATCCATGAATATTACTTGGTTTCTTTTTCAAGTTGAATGTTATATAATTTTCTCAAAGAACCGTGTGATATGGATGGAAGTTTGGTAGAGATTGGGTTGTTGGGTCTCCAATTGAGTTTATAATGCTAATTTTGTTGTTTTGGAGACCCAAAAGTGTTGGTGATTATAATTGTTGGTTGGTTGGCCAAGTTGGGCAAGTGTTTTTGGTAGTAATTAATTAATGAATTTTTATTAGAAATAATGCCCAAGTAGTGAATTGTTTGTTGTTGTATATTGTTGGAGATGGCTTAGGTTAATTGGGTAATGTTAGAGTGCCAAAATAAATAAGTGTGGGGTGCTTGAATATGCATGTGTGAAATTGTTAGATAAGTAACTAAGTATAGGAGTTATGGGATGATTGCACTAAAGGGACAATTGTGATATTCCACGGATGGCGAAGTCTGAGTAGCCAACCGGTGTCTAACATTATGCAAAATTTTGGTTGTCTAATTTGTGCAGGATCGTGGCCCCTAAAAGATCACAATAGGGTGCTAGCTCTCCGAGGCAACCTACTTATGACGAGTCAAGGTTCGCCTGCGAAGAGGCAGAGGGTGATTTCCACGCTAAGGCAGCTAAGTCATGGCTCCAGGAAGTTGAAGTTGACCGGATAGCCCTCCGTTCTGAAAAGCCAGAAATATATGACGAAATTCGCTGACGCAAAATGGAATGCCTATTTGACGCGCCGCCCCTAGTGAACAAGATGCTTGTCAGGGAGTTTTATGCCAATGCTTCCTACGGGATGGCTAGGAGTATATTCGTCAGAGGTAAGTACGTCTACGCCCATGCTCATACTATTACGCAGGAACTTAGACTACCAAATCATACTAGTGACGTCGACTACTACCACGATAGGCCTGGTGTCACATGGGACATGCTAATTGAGGCCTTATGTGTAGATGGCATCCTTGTGTGGATTAGAAATAAAACACTCCATTCTACCGCTAAATGCGGGTTTTCTATCATATGTAACTGGCTCTTGCCCTCTAGCAACATCACGGATGTCAATTTTAATAGGGCACTTCTGACATGGTGTTTTTTAACACAGCAGGACGTGGACATCGCCCGCTTAATTAGTGACGATATGGTGCTGAGGGGATCCCTCAACGCCAAGGGTTTTTACTACCCATCTCTTGTCACTACACTGTGTCTCAGCCATCAGACCCCAGTCATGGCCGCAGATGGTGATCTACCACCAAAAGCTCCTTTTAGAGCTTCTCAAATTCGGGTTGGCCGAGACACTAACCCAATTGACTTGGATGCGGAGGTTGACCCTGTACCAGTTGCCCGGGCCAGGCACTCCACTTACTCAGACGGACCTTTCAGGCATGCTCACCGTGGAGCGAGTATGTCTGGGTCCGAATCCTCACGACCTATGCTTAGGTCCATGGAGGAGGAGGTTGCTGATCTGCGCACCTCCATTGATGGCTTGCACATGCATTTAGACGCGATGTCTCAGAGGAAAGCTCGGTCAGAAATTAGGTTCATGGCATGGCTCCGAGCACTTGGACAAGCATGTCACGTCGACCCATCCACCATCTCCGACTCCGAGTGAGTCTCAGGTAAGTTTTCTCGCCCCTCTTGAGCTTTACCTTTCTTGATGTCATGGGGACATGACATGTTTTTAAGTGTGGGGTGGGTGACTTATCTTGTATATGTTGTATATATTAGTTGTAGTGGTTAATATAAAAAAAATCAAAAAAATCAAAAAATTTAAAAACAATCAAAAAATATGAGGAGAGGACTCTTCCTGATGACAGACTATTTAGGACAAGTACTCTTGAGGGAAGCAGTCCACGTAGAAATTTTTCTTTCTTTTATTTTCTTTTTCTAGGTAGTGTATCATCTCTCCCTTGGTTTTTCTTTTGACCACGGTTCTTTTCCAAGGGTTTTTATTTGAACTGGGTTAGGTAGAATTTTCTTTTCTTAGGATTAGAGGAAAAAGGGTAACATGTAACCCCAAGTATTCACATTAGAAAAGCTTAATTGAACTTGAGAATGTATTATCTAAGCTTGACTGTAGATTCTAAATATGCCTTAAATTGCACAATACAGCTTGCTTGAACATTGATAGGACTTTGTTGATAAACCGGATTCTAAATGAGTTGCATGCTATGTGTGTGTGAGGTTTTACTTATATTGTATGCTTTACATCATGCCTAGAACTTGCCCTGTATGTTTGCAAAGCGAAATAGAAGTTGTTTGGATGTAGAAAGGATAGAGGCATTTCTTTGTGTAACCCCATAAACCAATAGAAATGAATTCACCCGTACATAATATCTTAGTTAACCCCTTTGAGCTTAAAGCCTATTCTTTGATAACCCTTGAATGTTCATCAAATTATTATATTGTTCTACTTTACCTCCTAGAAGCACTTGTATTGAATTGAATATTAAAAAGTCTAAGTGTGGAGTGAAGGGAAATTGAAAAAGGGAAAATCAAGAATGAATGGTAGAAAATAGTGAACTGACCAAAATAATGTACATGTGTTGCAAAGCAAAGAGATATTCTGAGAAAAAGAGCTATATCAAAATTAGTAAGGTCAGTTACACTAACAAAAGAAAAGTGGGGATTCAAAGTAAATAAAGGTGAAGGAATGTTTAGGGGAGACATAAGGAAGAAAACAAAAGGGAAATTTTGAAAAGGAAAAGAAAAGTGCTTAGGGAGGTTAGCCACTATAACCAAAAGTATCCTACCCGTCCCGTAGCCAACATTACAACCCTTAAAGACCTCTTGATCTATGATTGAATAACTCGATTAGTGAGTGAACTTTTAAGATATTTATAAGTTCCATGTTCTAAATTGCTTATGTGTGGGAATTCTCTCAATAAATTATGTGAGAGCGTGTAACTCAAGAGGAAGAAGGTAAATTTGCAAGTTTTTGGTAATAAGTAGAGTAAGCAATAATGTGCTGGCATGAGAGTTTCCGGTTAGGTAAAGATTGTGCATATCTTAGGTTAATTATGAAAGATGGCTTTTGTGACATATTTTAGGGGACACATAATTAAAATTTGCCTAAAGTGTGATTAAGGTTGCTCGAGGACGAGCAAAGGTTTAAATGTGGGGTATTGATAATAGGTGAATTTGACTATAATTATGCCCTAAATAATCACACTTTGTTGTTGAATTAATGTTGTTTATGATGACAAAATGCTTTGATTAGTGTTTATTGGTGTGTTATAGGTACATATGATCAATTGGATGCTAAAGGGAGCTATTTTGGAGTCATATGTTGATGAAAATGCCAAGTGAAGAGTTGAAGTGAAGTGAGCTTGAAGAATCAAAGAAAAATCAGAAGTATTGTTCATCCGCAGTTCACTCGCGACCGCGGATGAACCGCGAGAAATCAAGCTCTCTGAACTTTTCGGAAGAATCAGAGGACTGTTCTGTTCGCGTTTCGCCCGCGGCCATGGACGAACCGCGGAAGGCGCCGCAGAATGTTTCCTAGTTTTGTACAAATTCAGTTTTTTAAGCCCTAAAACGTCTATATAAACCCCTAGTTTTCCCAATAGAGGCATGTTGTCTATTTTTCACTACTTTTGCAAGACAATTAGTAAGAGAGAACTCTCTCAACTCATTCCTTTATTTTATATCAAGTATTTATTTATGAATTCAATTATTATTCTTGTTTCTTTGAGCATGAATAGCTAAATCCTTTTCGAAGGTTTTGATGGAACCTATTGAGTGATGAACTTATCGTTTATGTGATTACAAATTGTTAGCTAGATTTCTATTTTTTCAACTTCATTCTTGTTAAAGTTAATTGGTAGGATCCCCAATTAGCTGTGCCTATTTAGTGTGCATAACTTAGAAAAGAGTGCATATTTAGGTTAGTGTTGAACAACACCACACCTAGGTTATTGGAGGAATCTATAACTTTAGGCGTAAAGATGGGGTTAGGAATAACGAAGTCTTGGGTACAATCATAAATGAACTATTCAAATTAAAGCTAGCTAGCGTAGCTCGGTAGAGTGCACTAGTAAACTATTGTAATTGCTCGGGAGAGGGTTACGATACAAATAGTGTTCATGATTGATAGAATATATTAACAATTTGTATGAGCATAACGATAAGGGATTCCATCAATAGGGGAAATAAATACCTTAGTACTTTTTCATATTATTTTACCCAACATTCAATTCTTTCTTTTAAGCCTTTTTAATTCTTGCAAAAGTAGTAGTTCGAAATTCATAATAAACATATACTCGAATTTTTAGGAACTTGATTCGGAAGTATTCTAGGGTTTTGAAAGTTGTAATTGGTAGGTTAATTCCCTGTGGGATCGATCTTGGACTTATTAGACCAGGTTATATTAACTACGACCGTTGCTAGGACGTGAATCAATACTATTGGCTCATCATGGAGCATGATTGCATTAGGTATGTGCGGAAATGCCACCAATGCTAGATAACGGAGATTTGATTCATTCACCACCCTATGAGTTGCATACAATGTCAGCACCATGGACATTCGTCGCCTGGGGCATGGATGTCATCGGCCCAATAAAACCCGCAGCATCTAATGGGCACAGGTTGATCTTGGTAGCAATTGATTATTTCACTAAATGGGTGGAGGCAAAGACATTTAAAGCAGTAACAAAGAAGGCGGTAGTGGATTTCGTACATACAAATATCATTTGTCGCTTTGGAATTCCTAAAGTGATTATCATGGACAATGGAGCAAATCTTAACAGTCACCTCATGGCAGAGGCATGTCAAAAGTTCAAAATCGTTCACTGTAACTCTACACCTTATCAGCCTAAAGCAAATGGAGTAGTAAAGGCTGCAAATAAGAACATTAAGAATATTCTCAGGAAAATGGTGGAAGAGTCAAGACAGTGGCATGAAAAATTACCATTTGCTCTCATGGGTTATCGTACTACTGTACTTACTTCAATTGTTGCAGCCCCTTGCTCATTGGTGCACGGAACGGAGGCAGTAATACCTGTAGAGATTCAAATACCTTCCCTACGGAACATAGCTGAGGCCGAAATCGATGATGATGAATGGGTTAAAACCCGGCTAGAGCAATTGAGCTTGATCGATGAAAAAAGGTTAGCAGCAGTATGCCACAGACAGTTGTACCAACGAAGGATGGCCAGAGCATATAACAAGAAAGTACGTCCACGAAAATTCGAAGTTGGACAGTTGGTGCTAAGACGTATTTTACCACATTGGGCTGAAGCAAAAGGAAAGTTTGCACCTAATTGGCAAGGGCCATTCATGGTGTCCCGGGTATTGTCCAACGGAGCATTATATCTAATAGATGTGGAAGGGGAAATGTGTAGAGACTGCTATCAACTCCGATGCAGTCAAGAGATATTATGTATGATTCCTTTTTCATATGTACAATTGTATTTATCATAATGTTGAAATTGAAATGATGAAGGCATTTTATTTCTCTATCCAAACACTTTACCCATTGCTTCACCTTTTGAGCCTTATTGCATTATTCTTTCATACCCCTCTCTCGGAATCAATTATGAACAATGAAATGAAAAAGAGAATGAAGAAAAATGAAAATGAAGAAAAATAAAAAAAAAAGTGATGATGAAAAAAAAATACAAAAGAAAAATTGGAAAAAGGTCAACGACGAAGATACCTTAGGGTACGAACTACGTTTGACTTGATCTCGAAAAGGGTACGTAGGTAGCCTCAATGAGGTTCAGTCACGACGGAAATAAAATACAAGATTCCCCAAAAATTGAAACTGGGGGCATAAGTTATGTTTCATGATTCCGAGAGTTGTAATTATTTTGAACCCTCGTTTAAATTTTGAGCATTTATACCTTTCTTTATAAACCCATCCAAAAGCCACATTATGGTCCAAAGAAAGACCTTCTAATTGATTTCAAGAAAATGACGATACAATATGAATAAAGAGAAACATATCATGGACAATACCCGGAAGTTTGGAAATAGAAAAAATAAAGAAAAATAAATTAGAGACTCTTATTGGTGAAAACCCTTACGGGCACCATAAGGCGAATGTGAGTTGAGAGAAAATAAAAATGAGAGAGTCTTATTGGTGAAAACCCTAATGGGCACCATAAGGCGAATGTGAGTTGAGAGAAAAAAAATAAAAATGAGAGAGTCTTATTGGTGAAAACCTTCACAGGCACCATAGGGCGAAAGTGGGGAATGATGTGATGAAAGGAAAATGGCAAAATAAGAAAGGTTTGGGTTGATGGAAAGTTGGAATTTAAGTCAGCAACGATTTGATTTGACAGACTGGGTCGGATATTCGAATGCATGGCATGGTCAAAGGAATCAACCTTCATACCCAGATAAGTTCTGTCTTTACTTCAAAATACCCTCACCCCTGAAATTCAGGTCATTGCATTTCATTCTATTTGTTCAAAACCAGTTGCCAATTGAAAGCTAGCTAACCAGCTTCTCATGTTAGATGGCATAATAATACTGGGTCCTTCAAAGGAAAAGAGAAAATAAAAACACATGGCGATCACATAGCCAAAGGGAATAAGAGAGAAAAGGAACAAAAAGAGAAAAGCAAAGGGGATTACAAGAAAATTTGAGAAAACAATGAGGAATAAGTTGCAAAGCAGTATGAAGTAAGATGATGCAGACGGTGGAAGCAAGGCCAGCAAGAATGGCAGTTGCTAACCTTCATTTTATAACTAATAAATTGTTCACTGATTCAGACAGGGACAAAAGATTCAAATTCTCACTAATCACTTTAAAGTGAATGTGACCAATGTGGGAGAAAACAATCAAAAAGAAATAGCAATAAGAGACAGAATCCACAATGGAGAACTCAATAATCAGGAACCTAACCGAATAATAAGGAGGTATTATCTTTTTCAGAATTTACACCCAGTTACCGAACTGAGGGAATATGTTTCTGCATTTTCATTTCTGCATCAGGCGCCCACCTTGATAATGAGGGAATATTTTTCTGCATTTTCATTTCTGCATCAGGCGCCCACCTTGATAACGAGGGAATATTTTTCTGCATTTTCATTTCTGCATCAGGCGCCCACTTGGATAACGAGGGAATATTTTTTCTGCATTTTCATTTCTGCATCAGGCGCCCACCTGGATAACAAGGGAATATTTTTCTGCATTTTCATTACTGCATCAGGCGCCCACCTGGATAACGAGGGAATATTTTTTCTGCATTTTCATTACTGCATCAGGCGCCCACCTGGATAACAAGGGAATACTTTTCAGCATTTTTAATTTATGTTCAGGCGCCCACCTGTATAACAAGGGAATACTTTTTGCATTTTTTAAAAAAAGGTTTTTCTAACAAAGTAACATCATAATACATTGAAAGCCCCATACTGGGGCAGAGGAAAGTTTTCTTTGTGTTTGCAATAAGCAGGTATCAACTTGGAGAGCGAAGAAACACATTTTTGAAGTCATACAAATGGAGGAAAGCAATATGTTGGAAGCAAGTCATAAGCGAAGATTCACAAAAATGGAATATGCAAATAAAGAGCAACATACAATATGAAAGAGCAAGGCAATACAAGAACACAAGACATAGATAGGATTTTTTGTAATTCATAGACCATAGCTTAGGATAGCTTCTTTATTTTATTTTTATCCCGATACAATAAGGAGTCAATCAGCAACAGCAATGACATCACAGTCCCCTGGTAGTTTCAAACTACCATACCTTCCCAAACTACACTGACCTGATTCCTATTTAGCCCAGGATATGTAGGCAACCTCTGAAGTAGGGTGCGGTCAAAAGTTTTTCAAAATGCTACGTGCGGAATATGCAAGTGGGCAAAAATCTCTCATTACTGCTCACTTATCTTTGCACTGAAACTCTTCGTGTTCCCGAGCAAAGAGGGGCAGGTGTGAGCACGTGATTTTTGCCCTAAGCAATTAAATTCCAAAATATAAAAAATAATATAAAAATGATTTTTTGTTTGCAATTGTGTGATTTGGGTGAAATATCAGTATTTGTTTGAAAATAAAATTGAAATAAGAAATACAAAAGCAATTAATTAGGAAAACATATCACAAAAAAATGTTAAATAGTGGAAATTAAGTAAAAATACAAAATATCGAAAAATAGAGTAAAAATACAAAAAATATTGGAAAATTAAAAAAAATGCAAAAATGAGAAATAAAAGAAATATATTAGTTGTAAAACAAGTACAAAGGAAAAATGTACAAAATATAAAAAGAAAATCCTAGAAAAATAAATAAAATACAAGTTAAAACAATAAAATACAAAAATACAAATACAATACATGTAATTTGGGCCAAATACGCAGCCCAAACATTCAACAACAGACCAGGCCCAAATATTGACTGGTCTCCCCTCTCATCATTAACCAAACGACATCGTACCAAGAGAATGAATAAGAGTCGTTGATTATACTTGATCAACGGACATAAGAAGGCGGTTCATCTCTTAATTAAACGACATCATGTGTCAAACTAATCACAGTCGTTCGTTGCAACAGATCTAATGCCTCAGACCAGTGAGCCACTAAATGAAACGACGTAGTTTAAGGAAATTGATCTCGACCGTTTAAACAACTTGATCAAACGGACTCCATGAGATCTTCCATTAATTCATACGACAGTGTTTAGGATATAGATGATCCTGGCCATTCGTTTCAAGTGATCCAAGGGCCAGAAATCATCAACCTAGCATCGATATATATACTCTTCTTCTCCCGTTCAACTTCATTATACACACATACATACACCCATATTAAACCATAGCCGCCTCAGCCTTCTTCTTCCTTCCACCCAGTCTCCCATTGAGACCACCGGAGACTGTTATAGTTTACATCTCCGGCCAACACCAGGCCACCAAACACCCCTCCTCACCATTAAACCACCCTAGAACCCCATTAACCCTGATAAAAAAACCAACAACCCCTGTTCTTGAAATCCAGGTCGCCTGAACCCTAGCCGGCGACCACCCCACAATATAAATCAGACCACTAAAACAACACCCCTTGATCTTATTTAGATGATCTTTCACCCCAACCAAGTGGTTTCCTTCGAATCTACCTCTAACCTCTCAAATAATCAAAAATATTCGCCGGAACCCTACTCTGGCGAGTACCAAAAATAAACCCTACCCCAAAACACTACCCTAATAGCTTCATATCTCTTCCCTTACACCCAAAATCAAACCCCGATGACCTATTGTGGGAGATTTAACACTCCAGAGACCAACCGTCTCTAAAGGTCTCTGAAAATCAAGAAAATGAAAAGATCGAAGAGAAAAGAACAAAAAAAGAAGAAAAGAAAGAAAAAAGGAAAAAGAAAAAGAAAAGGAAAAGCCTAAAAGATAAGTACCCTACCCCCATTTTAGTTGTTCATCTTTTATGAAAACATGATTCTTCCTGTCTTTTGTTTTTGAATTTGTTCTGTTAACTGCTTCACATGTCTATCATGCTCAGAACTTGAAACTTATCCTACGCATGCTTCTATCTCTATTTTGTTTCTTGATTCGTACTTGCCCTGAATCTTATGCATGCCTGAAGTTGTCTGAGTATTTCTAGGTTTTTGACAGTAACTGCTCATGAATCATATGTTAAATATGCTAATTTTATGTGATTGCTCATTATTCTGTCTCGACTGGGTTTTAGTTGATTGGAATTCAACCATTATCAAATTTCTCCTCTGAGTTCTGATTAATTAGAAGTTAATTCGTGATTAGGGTTATTTGTGCAAAACAACATGAAATTGGTTATATTTGCAACTTGACTTGTGTGTTTATTTCTTCTGAATTTCCAAGTACTTAAGTGAACTTGGGTTATATATGTAATTATTTTGTGGCTGTGTTTGCAAATTAAGATTAAATTCTGATTAGTGGCTATTCATGTAAAAGAGGTTAAAATTGAAAAGGTTTATAACCTGAAAGTGGTTAAGTCTTAAAGGTATGATTGACTAGTGATTATTTGTTAAATAAGTACTACCCTAATCCTGCCAGACCTAAGGCAGGTCGTGTAATAACACTTGAATAAAAGGGGTAAAAGGGGAAAGATAAATGGCATTACTGTAGATTAAATAGAGCCTATAGGGACAAAAATGACTTTAGTATATGGTTTTTCTAAAATTACCCAGATAATGAAGGGTATAATAGGTAGAGCTAAAAAACATTAATGAAATAAACCTTAGCAAGTGGGGGCAATTGGGTAAAATCCACCTAATAGAATCTAATAGAACTGCCCAGAACCTTCTAGCAGGGGTCTTAAGGCAATTCGATACATAATACACCATTATGTAATTAATTGAAATAATAAGAGGTGGAAAATACAATTAACTTATTTGAAATTCTCCCCAAAATACCTCTATAAATAGGCTTCTAATAAGCCTGAAAAAAGGGTTCCACAGGTGGTTAGATTTTAGAGAGATTTTCTGCACATAAAGGTTGGGTTCCAAAAAATTCAGAGATTTTGTAGGTTCCACACATTAGAGTTCTCGGTTCTAGTTCTGATTACATTTTTCAAATTTTCGAATTAAAAGAGAGATTCAGCTGAATACTATTTGGCTACTTAATTTTCAAATTCGAGAATTGTTGTTGTGGGATCTTTGGCTGGTGTTTCTCTGTTATTTTGTTCTCACTAGTTTGGATTTTGATTATTCTCGAAGTTGCTTGTTATTTGCTTATCAAGCTTGGGAATTTGCTGTGTTGTTCATCCCTTGTTTGCTGGTGTCTCTCTGATGTTACCATTGCTGATTGCTCCTGCTTTTCATCTCCCCTAGAACTTATTGTTTCATTTTTGTTGATCAGGTACACATTTGTTTTCCTGAAGATGTAATTGAGATTTGTGAAGAAGAAATGAAGCCTTAATTGATTCATGATGAAACTGTCTTCTGTTTCTTCTTTTTAGCTGTAGTTATACCTCATAGAAATCCATTGTAATTTGTTAGGTATTAGTTGTAATAATTAACAGCCATATGACTGTGATTTAGATTAGAGTAGAGTAGTTAATGTAGTAGTTAAACGTAGTTAATAGCTTATCACTTAATTCAAAACGAAAAACGTGATAATATAAATTTGATACACTTAGGCAAATAGACTTGATTCTTAAACTGGACTTATAAACACACACTTCTCTATTTTACTAGCTAAATTCTGAACTAAGATTATTAACCTAAGTGTATAAATGAATCAACTCATAGTATGGTTTGTGTTCACTGAATATGAATCAACCTCAGATCCATGTTGTTACAATTTGTTGGATTTCAATAATTCAAGCATCATAGTTAGATACTGAAATTAGATACTGAAATCAGAACCTGTTTTATAGTATGATACAAATGATACAAAATCATTAGGTTAGAATTTTAGTTGATAGTTAGATACTGAAATTAGAAGTAGTCGAGAATTGTAACTGAATACTTGTTGAAATAATATGATTTTATCGTTTCTCTTCATCAAATAAAAAATATTTGTCTTGATCCAGTATTGAAACTATTAGCCTGCTAGATTCTGTTCATATATTCTGGGCCTAATTATGAATATAGGCCCAAGTCCAATTAACCAAATGGTTGGACTTTCAAATAGAACAATAAAGTACGTTGGGCTTCAGAAGCCCAGGTGCCTGCAATAATGGACTGTTAAGCAGTCCAAAGTCCAGGCCTAATAGTGAATAAATGGCCTGGACTCCACTGTTATAGTCCTGAAATCAAATACAAAAACAGATGCAAAATAGGAAGAAAAATCAAAAATAGATAACATAGTACGTAAATAGGTCTGAACCTTAAAATAAGGGATGAGCCTCTTTCCGAATATAAAAATACCCGGGGCCCCCAAACGGATTCTAATGTAAAATGTTAGACTCGGACTGACCGTTTAGTAAATTTCACGGTCTTTCTCAAATATTAACAAGACATAGACATTATAGGCACGATAAACGAAAAAATACATTCCTAGTACGGGTGCACATCTTATGTGACCCAAATCTATAATCCCGACGAAGCTGAAATGCATTAAAGTCGTAGGCGTACTGGTTGCGGTGTGACTTGAAATGCGTTTTCGTGATGTCGCAAGTTCGAAAATCAACAAAGCGGAATATTAATAGCATTTGAAACTAAAGCATATAAGGAAATGAAATATAACAAATACGGCAGTTGAGCGACCGTGCTAGAACCACGGAATCCGGGAGTGCCTAACACCTTCTCCCGGGTTAACATTATTCCTTATCCGGATTTCTAGTTTCGCGGACTGTTAAACAGAGTCATAATATCCACGGTTCGAGATTAAACCAGTGACTTGGGACACCATTATTTTCCCAAGTGGCGACTCTAAACATTAATAAATAAAATCCCGTTCCGAATGTCCTTTAATTGGAAAAACTCTTTCCCTACTACTATCATTATATCCCTTTCTGGGGAGTAATTCTAAATAGTTGGGACTTCGAAAAGAGGAGGTGTGATAGATTTGATTGCAGTGACAGACTTTAGTATGTTGGCCATAACTTTCTCAACATATGTCCAAATTGTGATTTCTTTATCTTTTTGAAAACTAGGCACGAAGGGCTACAACTTTCATTTTTGAATCGTCAAATTCCTTGTAAATCAAAAGATATAAGCTTCCCAAGTCAGACCAATGAAACTTTCCTCACCGCGGACCCACTGGATTTTATGTGGCCACAAAGCCCCTATCGCGGTAATATAAAATCCTGTGCGGAACGCCCTGATGGGTCCAGAAGTCTGCAACTATTCTGGACCTGCAACAGCTATGATTTTACGGCTAAAACATTCTGGAACCTATCTGAAACTCACCCGAACCCCCGGGACTTCGAACCAAATGTACCAGCACATCCCAAGACATCACTAGAACTTGTTCAAAACTTTGGAACACTCACGAAAATATCAAATCACCAATTTAACATAGGATTCAAGCCTAAGAACTCCAAGAACTCTTAAATTATACTTTCGATCAAAAAGTCTATCAAATCTCGTCCGAATGACCTGAAATTTTGCAAGCATGTTGTGACGACCCGGCCCGTCGTCACGGGAATTACAACCCCGTTATGTTGTAATTTCATGCTTTATGCTTTTATATCAGTGTTAGAGTCTATCGGGTGAGTAAGGAGTGATTTGGATTGAAATGAGGTATATAGCCTTTTTGAAGGAAACTTGAATATGGAAAGTCAACCCGGAGTTTACTATTTAGTTAGAGGGATCGGAATTGGATTCTGATGATTCGGTTAGTTCCGGGAGGTGATTTGTGACTAAAGGGAGCGATTGGAATTGAATTTGGAGGCCCGGTGTAGAAATAGGCTTGAATTGGCTAAGGTTGAATTTTGGCGAAATCCGAACGGTAGGTGAGATTTTGATCCGGGGGTCGGAATGGAATTCTGACAGTTGCAGTAGCTCCGTTAGGTGATTTTGGATGTGCCTAAAAAATTTTAGGTTATTCGGACGTCGTTTGGTCAGATTTTTGATTAGATGTTAGTTTCGGAAATTTTGAAGAAACTTAGGCTTGAATCTATGTATAATTGGTGATTTTGATGTTTATGATGGTGTTTTTATGCTTGGAATAAGTTCGTATCGTGTTTTGGAGTATGTTGGTGGTTTTCGTTGGGGTCCCGGAGGCCTCGGGGTGAATCCGGACCATCATCCGGGATTTTTGGAACTTGGAAGTCTGCTGTAAAATTGCAGATCACTGGGCATAAAATAAGCCTTCACGTTCACGAAGGCAAGTTCCGCGTTCGCATAGGCCGGGGTCAGTGGTCATCGTGTTCGCGAGGGGTTGTTTCGCGTTCGCGTAAGAGGAAGCTGGGAAGCATCGCGTTCGCGATGGTTTGGGTCACGTTCGCGTATAAGGAATTCATAAGGCATCGCGAACGCGTGAGGTATGTCGCGTTCGCGTAGAGGAAAAATTCAGGCTGGGGAGAATGGTTTACGCAGACGCGTGACTGTGTGTCGCATTCTTGATGAAGGACTGGAATAAGGCATCGCGTTTGGGTGAGAGGCGTCGCGAACGCGATGAAGAAATTAGACTGGCAGTGAAGTTAAAACCAGAACATAACCAGTCGCGGGTTTCATACCCCAAACCTCCATTTTTGAGTTCCAAGAGAAGGTATTGACGGGAGATTGCTGGGAAATCATCAGGGTTTCATCGGAGGTAAGTTTTGTGGCTTAATTACATCATTTTAACATGAAATCCTTGGTTAATTCCCTGTAAATGGAAGATTAAAGGTGGGTTTGAGCCCTAGGCCTAAATTGAAGAAAAACACTGATTTGAGTGGAAAAATGGAGTCCGATTTTGGTAAATTTTATATGCCTAGACTCGTATCGAGATGAGGATTCCGAATATGTGAGTTTTGTAATTTTTCGAGAAGCGTACCGAAATTCGAATTTTGGTAACTTTGCCATTTTTGGGGTAAATCGAATTGTATTGATTGGGTGTCGTCCCATTGGCCTAATTTGTTGTATTTCTACTGTATTTGACCAGATTCTACATGTGCGGAGCTTGAATCTTGTGGCAAGGGCATTGCGGAGTAGTCGTCGCGTGGTATTGAGGTGAGTAATAGATGTGGGTGATAACCAGCGGGTTCGAAACCCCGGTATACCACTTTGTGACACTGTATAGCAGCGAGACACGCACTTTCTTGTGAGTGCGTGGTCGATTGTGAATTGTGGACTATAGCTTAGTCCAACCTGTTGTTGCTGTGTTATGATATTTGCCTATTCTTGAGCCGTCGAACCTCCTTCTCGGATGGTTGCATACTACGTTGTGATATTGGCCACTCTTGGGCCGAGGAACCCCCTTCTTGGGTGGTTGAGTATACTTGTGGGCCGTGAGCCAGTTATTGGATTCCACGATGATCGTTATCATTGTCTTATCATATTGACATGTTAGTTACTACCAGTCCATAGCTATTTCTGTTATCATGCTATTTCCAATCTCTGGAACTTGGTATTACTGTTTTCCAACTGAAAAATGATAAAAAGGTTTTCAAAACTACTTTTGAGCCTGCGAGGCTGTATTTGCATATTAGCCGACTGGTAGTGGATCGGGTTGCGCGCCGCAGCAGTATATATGTTATATCGGACTGCACGCCGCGGTGACATTGTACTTGGGCTGTAGGAGCCCCTCCGGAGTCTGAACCCTCACAGTGAGCACGGGTACCTAAATTGGATCGGGCTACGCGCCGTAGCGGTCATGTCATGCATTACATTGTATTTAGCTACATCCGCTAGCTGTTATACTATTTTTGCTAGTACTTGTTGGTACATGTACAGTTGATATCAATTCTGTGACAGGGTATTTGATTAGAGCTTTACATAGTGATTTATTGCGGATTTCTTATCTGCGCTGTCTTACCCCTGTTTATTACCACTGAGTCTGGCAGTGCTCATTTTACTCCCTGCACCATGTGTGCAGATCCAGGTACCTCTCAGCAGTGATCTGGTAGCTGTTCGAGGCGACATCTATGGGATATTCGAGGTAGCTGCAGAGTCCGCAGGACCCGATATTCCTTCTTACTGTCTTTTGATTCTGTATTGATGTTTCTTTCCGTACTTGGTATCTTGTAAACTATTATACACTTATTTTCAGTAGAGGCTCATGACTCTTGACCCTGCGGTCTATGGGAGTTGGTATATATTGGGACTTGGTTCCCCGTTTTCGATATATGTATCACTGATGTTTCGTATTTTGATATGCTTAAATGGGATAAAGCGAGCTTCTAGCTTCGTTGATGTTATTAATTGGTCAGGATGGCCTAGCAGTGTGCTGGGCGCCATCACGACCGGATTTGGGGTCGTGACAAGTTGGTATCAGAGCCTAGGTTTACTAGGCCTCACGAGTCTTGAGTCGGTTAGTAGAGTCTTGTGGATCGGTACGGGGACGCCTGTACTTATCCTCGGGAGGCTGCGAACCTTTAGGAAAACTTCACTTTTCTTGAACTCTATCGTGCGATCTTGTTGTTCTGAGAACTGAACTTCTATATTCTATTCTCTCACAGATGGCGAGAACGCGAGCATCGGGACGAGGTGGACGACCTCCATTGCCACCTGTTAGAGGTCGTGGGCGCGGTCGTGCTAGAGGTAGAGGTAGGGCGGCTGAGGCAGTGCCAGCTGACCCGCCTGTTGTACCAGTTCAAGAGCAGCCCCCAGTGGTTGATGCTCCAGCAGCCCCAGTTCAGGGCCAGACTGTATCTATTGCTATTCCTGGTCTTCAGGAGACTCTTGCTCAGATATTATCGGTGTGTTCCGGTTTGGCTCAGGTAGTCTCAGCTACTGCTACTGCAGTGACATCTCAGACAGGGGGTGGTCAGCAGACCCCTGCAGCTCGCACACCTGACCCGGTTGTTCAGGGACTTCAGACGCTAGGGGCGGTCCCCGCTCAGGTGGTTGCACCGGTAATTCCTCCAGCTGTACCAGCTCCAGCTCCAGAGCATATGGTTCAGGTTATGCCCGACGACGAGCGGCGTCGTCTTGAGAGGTTTGGTAGACTTCAGCCACCCCATTTCAGTGGTGTTGAGGGCGAGAATGCCCAGGGTTTCTTGGATAAGTGTCAGAGGATGTTGCGGACGGCTGGTATTCTTGAGTCCAGCGGAGTTTCATTTACTACCTTTCAGTTCACCGGTCCCGCATTTGATTGGTGGGAAGAGTTTGAGAGGCGTAGGCCTGCAGGAGCAGCACCTCTCACATGGCAGCAGTTCTCTACTCTCTTTCTAGAGAAATATGTACCTCAGTCTCGTCGTGAGGAGCTACGTCGCCAGTTCGAGTGGTTGGATCAGGGCGACATGTCTGTGACCCAGTATAAGCTTAAATTCACATAGTTGGCTAGGCATGCCACATGGATGATCCCTATTGATAGGGAGAGGATCAGGAGGTTCATTGATTGCCTCAACTATTCTATCCGCATTCTTATGACCAGAGAGCGAGTTCTGTCATCATCTTTTGAGTAGGTTGTTGATATGGCACGCTCTATTAAGGCGGATCGTCGCCGAGAGAGGGAGGAGCGGGAGGCCAAGAGGCCTCGTGGTTCGGGCAGTTTCAGTGGTGCTCCATCTAGAGGGCATTCCCGGCAGAGCAGAGGTCGCTCATCTAGACCTTCTCATTCAGGCCGCCCAGAGCAGAGCGGAGGTTCTTATGGTCGTGGTCGACAGGGGTTTCAGCAGGGTCAGTCATCACTTAGTGCCCTTCCAGCCCAGAGTGCAGCACCTACTTCTTCAGCCCAGGGTTCTTCTGCGGCGAGGGGTTCCCTTCAGTCCCCTTCTCTAGCACCAGGTGCATGTTATGAGTGTGGTGAGTTTGGCCACATGAGGAGACGGTGCCCTCGACTCCGTAGGGACAGGACTCAGCAGAGGGATCAGCCCTCATCTTCAGCACCATCTCAGGCTAGTAGAGGTGAAGTTCAGTCTTCTCGTGGTCGGCCCAGAGGCGAGGAGAGATCCGGTGGAGGCCAAGCACGGTTCTATGCACTCCCTGATAGGCGTGATGGAGTTGCCTCCTATGCAGTGATTACAGGTATCATTTTTGTCTGTCACAGAGATGCCTCTGTTCTATTTGATCTAGGGTCCACATATTCATACGTGTCCTCTTATTTTGCACATCATTTGAGTGTGACTCGTGGTAGTCTTGATTTACCTGTTCATGTGTCCACGCCCGTGGGTGATACGATTGTTGTGGATCATGTCTATAGATCCTGTGTTATATCTATTGGGGGTCTGGAGACCCAGGCAGATTTGTTATTGTTGAGGATGGTGGACTTTGATGTTATATTGTGTATGGACTGGTTGTCTCCGTACCACTCTATATTGGACTGTCACGCTAAGATAGTTACGTTGGCCATTCCTGGTATTTCTCAGATTGAGTGGCGGGGTTGGACTGATTTCGTCCCTAGCCGTGTCATTTCGTCCTTAAAAGCTCAGAAGATGGTTGAAAAAGGGTGTCTATCGTACTTAGCTTTTGTGAGAGATGTGGGAGCCGAGTCTCCTAGCATTGATTCTGTACCTGTTGTGAGGGACTTCCCAGATGTATTCCCCTCAGACCTGTCGGGCATGCCGCCGGACAGGGATATTGATTTTGGCATTGACTTGGTGCCGGGCACTCAGCCCATATCCATTCCTCCTTATCGGATGGCACCAGCTGAGTTGAAAGAACTAAAAGAGCAGCTTCAAGAGCTTCTGGATAAGGGTTTCATCCGCCCTAGTGTGTCCCCGTGGGGTGTGCCGGTGTTGTTTGTTAAAAAAAAGATGGTTCCATGCGGATGTGTATTGATTATAGGAAATTGAACAAAGTAACAGTGAAGAACAAGTACCCTATACCGCGCATAGATGATTTGTTTGATCAGTTACAGGGTGCGAGGGTGTTTTCTAAGATTGATCTTCGTCCAGGCTATCATCAGCTGAAGATCAGGGACTCGGATATTATGAAGACGGCATTCAGGACCCGATATGGTCACTATAAGTTTCTTATGATGTTGTTTGGGTTGACCAATGCCCCAGCAGCATTTATGCATCTGATAAACAGTGTGTTCAGGCCCTATTTGGATTTATTTGTGATTGTGTTCATTGATGACATTCTAGTCTACTCCCGTAGTCAGGAGGAGCATGCTCAGCATTTGAGTATTGTGTTGCAGAGATTGAGGGAGGAGAAGCTATATGCTAAATTCTCCAAGTGCGAGTTTTGGCTCGAGTCCGTAGCATTTCTGGGACATGTGGTGTCTCATGATAGTATTCAGGTTGATCCAAAGAAGATAGAGGCGCTGCAGAGTTGGTCTAGATCGTCCTCAGCTACAGAGATTAGGAGTTTTCTTGGCTTGGTGGGATATTATCGCCGGTTTGTTCAGGGATTTTCATCCATTGCTTCTTCATTGACTAAATTGACTCGGAAGGGTGCACCATTCGTGTGGTCGGATGAGTGCGAGGAGAGCTTTCAGAAGCTCAAGACAGCTTTGACCACAGCTCCAGTGTTAGTATTGCCATCAGCTTCGGGTTCATATACTGTTTATTGTGATGCCTCGAGAGTGGGGATAGGTTGTGTGTTGATGCAGGAAGGTAAGGTGATTGCTTATGCTTCTCGGCAGTTGAAGCCACATGAGAAGAACTATCCTATTCATGATTTGGAGCTAGCCGCCATTGTTCATGCATTGAAAATTTGGAGGCACTATTTGTACGGCGTGTCTTGTGAGGTGTATACCGACCATCGTAGTCTCCAGCACTTGTTCAAACAGAAAGATCTTAATTTGAGGCAACGGAGATGGCTTGAGTTGCATAAGGATTATGACATCACTATTTTATATCATCCGGGAAAAGCCAATGTGGTGGCCGATGCTTTGAGCCGGAAGGCGGTCAGTATGGGGAGCTTGGCATATATTCCAACTGAGGAGAAACCATTTGCTTATGATGTGCAGGTGCTAGCCAATCGGCTAGTGAGGTCAGATATTTCGGAGCCCAGCCGGGTATTGGCTTGTGTTGTATCTCATTCATCTCTATATGATCGTATTCGTGAGCGCCAGTATGATGATCCACATTTGGCTGTCCTTAGGGACAGAGTTCAGCATGATGATGCTAGAGATTTCACCATTGATAGTGACGGCGTATATGCAGGGACGGATATGTGTGCCCAATGTTGATGGCCTTCGTGAGTTGATTCTGGAGGAGGCCCATAGCTCGCGGTATTCTATCCACCCAGGAGCCGCGAAGATGTATCAAGATTTGAAACAGCACTATTGGTGGAGAAAGATGAAGATGGACATTGTTAGACATGTAGCACGGTGCCTCAACTGTCAGCAGGTTAAGTACGAGCATTAGAGGCCCGGTGGCGTATTTCAACGCATTGATATTCCCGAGTGGAAATGGGAGAGGATCACTATGGACTTTGTTACTGGACTCCCTCGGACGGCGAGGAAGTTTGATTCTGTATGGGTGATTATGGATAGACTGACCAAGTCAGCTCACTTCATTCCAGTTAGTACTACCTACTCATCGGAGCGGTTGGTAGCGATCTTTATTCGAGAGATTGTTCGGTTGCATGGAGTCCCAGTGTCTATCATATCCGACAGGGGTACTCAGTTCACTTCTCACTTTTGGAGAGCATTTCAGCGAGAGATGGGTACGCGGGTTGAGTTGAGCACCGCATTTCACCCCCAGATAGACGGGTAGTCTGAGCGTACTATTCAGATTCTGTAGGATATGTTGCGAGCATGTGTGATTGACTTTGGTGGTTCGTGGGATGAGTTTTTACCACATGCTGAGTTTTCCTACAACAATAGTTATCAGTCGAGTATTCAGATGGCCCCGTACGAGGCATTGTATGGCAGACGATGTAGATCCCCCGTGGGATGGTTTGAGCCTGGTGAGGTTAGATTGATAGGGACTGAGTTAGTCCAGGATGCTCTGGATAGAGCAAAGTTGATCCAGGAGAGGCTTCGCACAGCACAGTCTCGCCGGAAGAGTTATGCGGACCGTAGAGTTCGAGAGTTGTCTTTCATGGTTGGTGACAGAGTATTGTTGAAGGTTTCGCCCATGAAGTGTGTCATGAGGTTCGGGAAGAAAGGGAAGTTGAGTCCCAGGTACCTTGGTCCTTTTGAGATACTTAGGAGAGTTGGAGAGGTGGCATATGAGTTGGCCTTGCCGCCCAGCTTATCCAGCGTTCATCCGGTATTCCACGTGTCTATGCTCCGGAAGTACATTGGAGATCCGTCTCATGTATTAGACTTCAGTACCATTCAGCTTGATGGTGATTTATCCTATGATGTGGAGCCTATTGCCATTTTGGGTCGTCGGGTGAGAAAATTGAGGTCTAAGGAGATTGCATCATTTAAGGTTCAGTGGAGAGGTCGACCCGTGGAGGAGGCCACTTGGGAGACCGAGCGGGAGATGCGGAGCAGATATCCTCACTTGTTTGAGACTTCAGGTATGTTACTTGACCCGCTCGAGGATGAGCGTTTACTTAAGAGGGGGAGAATGTGACGACCCGGCCCGTCGTCACGGGAATTACCACCACGTTATGATGTAATTTCATGCTTTATGCTTTTATATCAGTGTTAGAGTCTATCGGGTGAGTTAGGAGTGTTTTGGATAGAAAATGAGGCATATAGCCTTTTTGAAGGAAACTTGAATATGAAAAGTCAACCCAAAGTTGACTATTTAGTTAGAGGGCTCGGAATCAGATTCTGATGATTCAGTTAGTTCCGGGAGGTGAATTGTAACTTAAGGGAGCGATCGGAATTGAATTTGGAGGCCCGGTGTAGAAATAGGCTTGAATTGGCAAAGGTTGAATTTTGGCGAAATCCGAACAGTAGGTGAGATTTCGATCCGGGGGTCAGAATGGAATTCCGATAGTTGCAGTAGCTCCATTAGGTGATTTTGGATGTGCCTGCAAAATTTCAGGTCATTCAGACGTTGTTTGGTCGGATTTTGGATTGGATGTTAGTTTCGGAAATTTTGAAGAAACTTAGGCTTGAATCCGTGTGTAATTGGTGATTTTGATGTTTAGGATGGTGTTTTTATGCTTGGAATAAGTTCGTATCATGTTTTGGAGTATGTTGGTGGTTTTCGTTGGGGTCCCGGGGGCCTCGGGGTGAATCCGGACCATCATCCGGTATTTGACCAGATTCTACACGTGCGGAGCTTGAATCTTGTGTCAAGGGCATTGCGGAGTAGTCGTCGCGTGGTATTGAGGTGAGTAATAGATGTGGGTGATGACCAGCGGGTTCGAAACCCCGGTATACCACTGTGTGATGCTGTATAGCAGCGAGACACGCACTTTCTTGTGAGTGCGAGGTCGATTGTGAATTGGGGACTATAGCTTAGTCCGACCTATTGTTGCTGTGTTATGATATTTGGCTATTCTTGAGCCGTCAAACCTCCTTTTCGGATGGTTGCATACTATATGTTGTGATATTGGCCACTCTTGAGCCAAGGAACCCCCTTCTTGGGTGGTTGAGTATACTTGTGGGCCGTGAGCTAGTTATTAGATCCCGCGAGGATCGTTATCACTGTCTTATCATATTGACATGTTAGTCACTATCAGTCCGTAGCTATTTCTGTTATCATGCTATTTCCAATCTCTGGAACTTGGTATTACTGTTTTCCAACTGAAAAATGATAAAAAGGTTTTCAAAACTACTTTTGAGCTTGCGAGGCTGTATTTGCATATTAGCTGACTGGTAGTGGATCGGGCTGCGCGCCGCAGCAGTATATATGTTGGATCGGACTGCACGCCGCAGTGATATTGTGCTTGGGCTGTAGGAGCCCCTCCGGAGTCTGAACCCCCACAGTGAGCACGGGTACCCAAATTGGATCGGGCTACGCGCCGTAGTGGTCATGTCATGCATTGCATTGCATTTAGCTACATCTGCTAGCTGTTATACTGTTTTGCTGGTACATGCTGGTACATGTACAGTTGATATCAATTCTGTGACAGGGTATTTGATTACAGCTTTACATAGTGATTTATTGTTGATTTCTTATTTGCGATGTCTTACCCCTCTTTATTACCACTAAGTCTGGCAGTACTCATTTTACTCCCTGCACCATGTGTGCAGATCCAGGTACCTCTCAGCAGTGATCCGGTAGCTGTTCGAGGCGACATCTGTGGGATATTCGAGGTAGCTGCAAAGTCCGCAGGACCCGATATTCCTTCTTACTGTCTTTTGATTCTGTATTGATGTTTATTTCCGTACTTGGTATCTTGTAAACCATTATATACTTATGTTCAGTAGAGGCTCATGACTCTTGACCCTGCGGTCTATGGGAGTTGGTATATTTTGGTACTTGGTTCCCCGTTTTCGATATATGTATCACTGATGTTTCGTATTTTGATATGCTTAAATGGGATAAAGCGAGCTTCTAGCTTCGTTGATGTTATTGATTGGTCAGGCTGGCCTGGCAATGTGCTGGGCGCCATCACGACCGGATTTGGGGTCGTGACACACGTCACATTCAACACTATGAAGCTATTCCAACTTTCAGAATTCCATTTCTGCCCTTAGATCAGAATCTCACTATCGGACCATAAACTTCAAAAATTTGACTTTCGAGATTTCAAGCCTACATTAGCTACGGACCTTCAAAACACAATCAGATCATGCTTCTAAGCCCCAAATTACCCAGCAGAGCCCACAGAACCATCAGATTTCCATTTCAATATTGTCTTCATACCTTTCTGACTACGGTCAATTTTCCAACACTTAAGCTCTCATTTATGGACTAAGTATTCCAAACGCTTTGAAACTTAAAACCGAACATCTGGGCAAATCAAAATAGCTAAATTAAACTCGGAGAAAGCAGTTAATAGGGGATCAGGATGTTAATTCTTAAGACAACTAGCCAGGTCGTCACAAAGTTACTACAAACCGCATGAATATTGACAATCCTATGAGTCAGTTGGCATATTATGAACTTACCAAAAATTAGTAACAAATTCTTCAACTATTGAACAAGACTGCATCTAATGATTTTACATTTTTAGCAAATGTTATAGGTATGGAAGTTGTCCTACTTATCACTAACTGCATTAAACAATGAATTATAGATACATGTGCTACAAATTATGTCGTCTCAGACATATAATTACAGAAACAGAAAACTCTAAAAAATTCTGCTACACAATGGAGATGTTATAGTAGTTTTACATATAGGGTCCAGCTCAATTTTAGAAGATATCTTAATAATAAATGTATTTTATGTTCCACAATTTGAATATAATCTCTTATCAGTTTTAAAACTAACTAAAGAGTTACAGTGTTCCGCTACTTTCTTTCCTGATTTTGTGTTTTTTATAAACTCTTCACTGAGAAGGTGAAGGAGATTGGTAAAGAGGATGGTGTACTTTATCTTCTATACACTTATTCAAGAGAAAAAGAGAAATTGAAGTTATTAACTACCAGTAGTGAGACAATTTAAGCAAGAAATATAGACATAGACTTGTGACATAAAAGATTGGGCATGTGTCTACTCAAGTATTAAAAATATTAGTTCAAGCAAACTTATCAAAGATAGAATAAATAAATGCACAGTGTGTCTTTGTGCCAAACAAACTAGGCTACCATTTTCTACAACTAGTATTCAGGGTAAAGATTGATTTGATCTAATACATATAAATTTATGAATAAAGTACCTACATGGGATAGAATAAAGTATGTAGGCTTATTAAATTCCTATATGGACTTAAACAGGATCCTAGACAATAGAATACAAAGCGATGTGAAGCTCTTTAGAAGTTCAATTTCAAATAAAGTCTGTTTGATCGTTCAATATTTATCAAAAGGACAACTGGAGGGATTGTTATTGTATTACTCTATGTAGATGATCTACTAATCACAGGAGATAGCCTAGCTTTTATTGAAGAGACAAAATTATCATTATAGAATACTTTCAAGACGAAAGATCTGGGAGAGCTAAAGTTTTCCTTGGGAATTGAATTTGCTAAATCACATGAAGGTATTATAATGCACTAAATAAAATATGCTTTAGAATTAATTTCAGAAGTTGGACTTGTTGCAGCAAAACCAACAGTAACTCCAATTGATTTCAATGAGAAGCTTACTTCTAAACAGTATGATGCATATAATGATCAAACAAGAAAAATAGCAGACAATGATCCATTGGTTGATCAAGTATCATATCAAAGGTTGATAGGAAAACTTCTCTACTTAACAGTCAAGACTGGATATTGCGTTTGGAGTTCAGACTCTAAGTTAGTTTCTACAGCAACAAAAAAATTCTCATATGGAAGTTGCCTTGAGAATTGTCAAGGATATAAAGAATCAACCTGGTCCAAGAATCCTATTGTCCAGCAATCAGATCAATATAATTACTGTATTTTGTGATGCATACTGGGTTGCATGTCCATTGACAAGAAAATCAGTCACAGGGTTTTTTGTTAAAGTTGGTGATTCTATGGTCTCCTGGAAATCAAAAAAACAAACTATGTATCTCGAAGCTCTGCAAAAGTTGAGTATAGAAGTTTAGCAACAATTGTTGCTGAGATAATTTGGCTTCATGAAATTCTAAAAGAGATTGAAGTTCAGATTAAATTTCCTATTGACATTCATAGTGATAGAAAAGCAGTCATTCAAATAGTTGATAGTCGTGTCTATCATGAAAGGACTAAGCACATTGAAATAGAATGTCATTTTTTGAGAGAAAGAATCCAACAGGGTCTTATTGCTACAAAGTATATCTCTACAACAGAGCAACCAGCAGATGTACTTACGAAAGACTTAACTAAAGTGAGCATGAATATTTGAAGTCCAAGCTAGAGATATTTAATATCATTCCACCACCTACCTTGATGGGGAGTGTTAATAAAGTGAGGACTGAATAGTCTTTGTATGGAAAGGCTACTATAAGTTAGTTAAAGTTGTTAATAGTTGTTAGAAGAATTAACTAAGTTAGGATTAAGAGTTAGTTAGATGAGGCTTAAGAAAGTGTTATATTTATACATCTTTTGCTGAAGTTTTGAAAAAGCTTTATGACAAAACTAATGAGTCTAGGACAAAAAAAAAATTCAGCTTATTTAGTGCTGAAGTTTTTATTAATGACTTAAATAACTTAAGCATAAGTTTTTGAAAATTTTCAATGACAAAACTAATGAATCGAGGACAAAAACTTCAGCTTACTTAGTGTTGAAGTTTTTATAAATGAACTAAATAACTTCATCTTCTGCTGAAGTTTTTGAAAAAAAAACTTCAGCTTATTTAGTACTGAAATTCAGATACTATGCTTAAGTACAGCAATTATAAACAAAAACTTCAGCAAATAGAGAACAAAACTTTAGCTATTATGCTTAAGTTCAGCAATTAGAAAAAAAAAACTTCAGCATATTTGGTTCAGCAATTTTTGCTATTTCAGGCTCGTCTACTAGAATGCTAAAGTTTTTGCGTGATTATCTTTGCTATTTCAGTCCCATGTGGTGAAGTTACACGAAAAAGTCGATACTTGCAAATTTTTTTGCAAAGCAGGCACAAGTTAAAACGTGACTGAAAAGACGAGTATAGATACAAATGCCCCATCATATACAGACGCGATTCGGATTTCAAAATCTACGGGTTTTAGGTTGAGAGAGCGATTCTAAAATGTATATTTGTGTAAGTTTCTTAGTATTTATCCTTCTATCGAAAATAAGTTATGTTTATCCTTTGTTTTAGTTTTTTAGTATAACTATCCCTAGTAAAAATAGCATGAGTTAGCCAGTTTTCGGACTAGTCATTCAAAAATAGCTAGTGTTTGTAAAGTCATTCAAAAATAGCCACTATTTTGCTGCAACACGAAATGTTTCAGCGTAATATACTGGAGATCGATGCGCCTATATATGAACTTCCAACATATTATGCTGGAACTCCAACACGTGGACAGTTCCAGTATAATATACTGGAGATTAGAGCATCGGTGCTCTAATCTCCAGTATATTATATTGGAGTTTTAGTATATTATGGAGTGACATATACAGCTTCAAACAAAGTTTCCAAAGTCACAATCACGCACGGGAAACATGTGCGCCAAATATTAGTGGATGAAGTTATCGCTTATGATGACGCAGACATGGAAGGAGTGACACCCCCTATAACGATGCACTGGTAATATCTTTACTCGTACATGATATTAAAATAAAAAGAGTTTTGGTTGATCGAGGAAGTTCTGCAA
Organism: Nicotiana noctiflora; assembly: GCA_032618575.1. Taxonomy (NCBI): domain Eukaryota; kingdom Viridiplantae; phylum Streptophyta; class Magnoliopsida; order Solanales; family Solanaceae; genus Nicotiana; species Nicotiana noctiflora. Next base: position 142,551 of record JASVEL010011943.1, read on the forward strand.
ATATTATCCTATTAAGGGTGCTGCGAGAAATGCAAATGGAGGATAAGATGATTCCAAAGGTGTATACTCTATCAGGATTCGATAATTCCAGTCTAGTAACTAATGGAGAGGTAATTCTAACAACTTTTGCAGAGGGTGTTATGAAAGATACCAAATTTCAGGTAGTAGATATGGAGATGGCATATAAATTAATCATGGGAAGACCGTGGATTCATGATATGGGCATTGTCTTGTTAACCCTACATCAAGTTATGAAATTCTCGTCACCATGGGGAATCTGTCAAATTCGTGGGGAACAACATACAACTAGGAGTATTAATATTGTAGCAGGTACGAGTGATGTAAATAACATCGAAGGAAAAGTAGACCAACACCCAAATAATCAAGGGAAGACAAGTTTAAACTCTAGATCTAATATAATCCAAAACCCCGAAGAGGATGAAAACATCAAAACATCAATTGAGGAGCTCGATCCTGTGATACTATTTGGACAATGGCCTGAACAAGAATTTGCGTGGGAGCCAACTTAAGCTCAGATACGAGAGGTAAGTTAATTGAATTCTTAAAAACTTACGCAGATTATTTTGCTTGGCCCTATGTTGATGTGACAGGGATACCATCGGATGTGATGACTCACAAACTAAATAAAGACCCATCTTGCACGATCATAAAACGAAAGGAAAGCAAGAAGCTTTCAAAAACCATGTAAAGCAAGGAGAAATCCCAAAAGTTATTCAAAATTAAGTCAATCCGAAAGGACCAAAGGTTGGTGAAAAGCTGTCTATTTATTTTTATCAGAAGTTGCGGTAAGTGCTGTCTAAATTTGAAAAGATCAAGGTAAACAATCTCTTATCTATTATGTAATTAAATCTTTGTTAGATGCTGAGACGCGATACCTGTCACACCTCCTTTTTCACACAATGTAAAATGTGCCACTGTTTAATACTACACCCCTAAAAGGGATATAATAATAATCAGGGAAGGAGTTTTTCCACTTAAAGGACAGTCGGAACGGGATCAATTTATTTAATTTTTCAAAGTCGCCACTTGGGAAAATAATGGTGTCCCAAGTCACCGGTTTAATCCCGAACCGAGAAAATTTATGACTCTGTAATATAGTCTGCGAAACTAGAAACCTGGATAAGGAATTCTGTTAACCCGGGAGAAGGTGTTAGGCACTCCCGGATTCCGTGGTTTTAGCACGGTCGCTCAACTGCAATTTTTGTTTTTTATTTGATTTCTTTATATATTTTAATTATGTGCTTTTAATATTCCGCTTTTTAATTTAAGGGAATTGTGACGTCACGAAAACACATTTCGAGTCACACCGCAACCGGTACGCCTGTGACTTTAATGTATTTCAGTTTTGCCGAGAGAAGATTTGGGTCACATAAATGCGCACCCGTATTTAGGAAAGTAATTTTATTAAAGTCGTGCCTAAAGAGTCTATCGTGTTGTTAACTTTGGGAAAGACCGTGAAATTCGCTAAACGGTCCTTCCGAGTCTGAAATGTTTTTATTACAATTAATTGAGGGCCCCGCAATTGTATATTTAACGTGGCGAGGCTCAATTTATTTATTAAGGGTCAATCCTAAAGCAGTCTATATTTTTCTACTTTATCAGTCACTAAAAGAGAGAAAGAGTCCGAATTATTTATTATCTTCCCAAGTGTTATATCATCGGTTGAGTTTTATGACTTGAACCCTGTTGGGCCTGCTGAAAGTGTGTTGAAGCCCATATGAATGAATAAGAACAATTAACCAAGTTTCAATGTTTAACTAATGTCAAGTACAAGTTTCACGATTAAATCTACCCGAAATTAAACTAAACTTATAAAAGTGTTTTTAAACCTTTTAAATCCAGAATTATCACTTACTTTAACTAACATTTTTTAAACAGCAAATTCGTATTCAGTGTCTTGTTAACATAATGTTCCAACACTTGTATTATAAAGCAATAATTGTATACTAGTTCCAAAAGATCATATATATTACTAATCTTACAACAAAAATCTGATTCATACACATGAAAGTCAGAATTTTAACAAAATTAACTGTTACCTAAATAGCTAACTGTTACCTAAACAGCTCACGTATGAAACTCTCACAATTAAAGAGAACAACATATAGTAGTGACGGCTTGATTGACGAGAATTTTACTAATCTAATCTAGGCTTATAACAACTAAACTCATATGAGATTATAAATATCTTTCACACATTTACGTGAACAAGTCTGTAAATTTCAGTCTCATTATTACATGAAGCAACTAAATAATATTTCAAATAACTATGATAGCATTTAATAACGACGGAATTTATTGCCGAAGTCTAGCTCCATTTTTATTTCATGTGTCCATCCCAAAATTACACCAAATGAATTCAGCTGTGTACCTGGATGATGACAATAGAAGAAGGAAAAGGAGCAATCAGCAGTAGTAACACAGTATCACCAGTAGCAGCAGTACAACAACAAACCAAAATTAAGCAAACAGCAATACCAATACCCAATAGACCCCAATGAACTTGAATTTAAACCAGAAATGGGCCAGCAGTTATCAGAACCACCTATCACACTCAAATTGAATCAAAAGGACCCGATGGAGCAATAAGACCCAATGTGTTCTCTGTTTTCGATTCAGCTATTGATATTAAAACGATTAAACTCTCAAGAGATACTCTCACAAAGACTGTTTTTCAGCTCTCTAAAGCTAATCAATCTCAAAGCTTTCTCTACTCTTTTTTTAAAAAATCCAAATCTGTGTTTTCTTTTCCTCTCTATCCCAGAAATTTTCCATCTCCTTCAGATTGTATGCCTTTGTGTGTGTGCTCTCCTCTCTGTTTTTACTTCATGTCCTCTTCTATAAACTCACAGACTCTCCAAACTTCCCTCTCCTGCCCTTTAGTTCTGTTTTTCTTCTGTCTTTATAGACAAAACAGAACTCTTTTTAAATTCAAAAGTTCACTTTTTCAGCTTGTTTATTCCTTCCCATGTGTACCCCTTAATCCTTTTATCATTAACCCATGTTATTCCATCAGATTCCCACTTTTTCTGTCTAAGCATGGGATTTTCTTGTTTTAAAATTCCTTAAGTGCAAGGCCTAGGTGAATACCTGCTGTCCAGCAGGTTCCTACTGACCTAAGGCATGTGCATTGCACCTCTGTGGTTTTTTTTCTATTCTTTAACAGGTTTAACAGCTATATCCAATCCACAATTTTAAATTGAAATCAAAACAATCTAAGGCTCGGTCACAAACAGGGAATCCTAACAGTTGTAGTTAAAATGTTTCAAACAGAAACATAGAATTAGTTTGACGAAATTCGACTAATCGATTGCAATATATAGAATTGATAACAGTCAATCGACGAACCAATGATTTCAACAAGTCTCGGCAAAAACAAAAGAATTGCAAAACTAACTATTTAACGACATTCATTGAATCGACCACAACATATAACACATATAAGTAACAACAAACAATCATTGAATTAGTGATTCGAAATGCTTAGGCAAACAAAACACAAAAATGCAGAATTTAGCTACTTGACAGTATCGATCAAAACCAATTCGTATTTCTATAACTTAATACATTCCAACAGACAACCAAAAATAAGAATGACCAAATAAAGGTCTTACGGAGTAGAAGCAGAGAAGATTAAAAATTAAACACAAAGCAAAAACAAACGAACGACTAAACCAAATAATGAGCACAACAATGAATAAAACAGAAGGAGAAAAATGAAATACCTTAAGAAGAGAATCCGAAATCGAACAGACCCAGGCTCAAATGGACTTGAAATTGCGTTTTTTGAAGTCAAATGGACTTTAATTGAAATGTTTTCAAACGAAAACATACCAATTAAAGTCTATTAACTTCAAATCTTTTCAATTGGACGAAATCCCTAGTTTTTTAATTCTAGGGTTCTTGAGGGCTCGATTTGGGGGTTGAGGAGTTAGGGCGTGATTCGAACCAAACCAGTTATGATTTGGTAACGAGGGAGGCTAGGGGAAGGTCTGGTATGATTTTGGGGTTGATTGGGATAACTTTGGTTTTGGCTCGAATCTTCGATTGAAGATTCGAGAAGCTGGGGGATGATTCGAAACAAACTGATAGGGGATTCGTGTAGAGGAGGGTTAGGAGATTAATTGGTGTTAAGATGGGAAGGTTTGGCCTACCGGAACCGCCGTGAGGTGATTTCCGGTAGGCGGGGTACGGCGGAGTACAGCGGTGTTGATGGACCAGTCTCTGAAGGTTAGAGACGGTCGAGGGGGGGTCTGAAAAGGGGCAGGGTATGGTTTGGGAATATATACCAACTAAGGGATTTGATCCAGGCCGTTGGATCGGTTAAGATCGACGGCTTGGATCAACCTACTTAACGAAATGGAGTCGTTTGAGTAGGTTTGAGACCAGGCGGGTTTTCGTATGGATATGGGTCGGGGTGCATGGGCGTTTGGCGACCGTTGGATCAAAACGAATTGAATGGCTTGGATACCATGGCCAACTACGACGTCGTTAGGGCTTATTTGGAGATGGACTGGACCGAAATTTGTGCTTGGGCCTGGGTTGGGCGTTTTCTTTTTGGCATGTTTTAATATTGACTGCCCTAGTCCAAACTCACACATAAAAAACAAAAATTCTTAATTTGAAACCAAAATTCCTAGACTAAATCCTAAATGCAAATGCAGTATATTTTTGTATTTTTATTGATTTAACAGATAATTACTCGCAAACGAATGCAAACAGTACAAAACAAATAACACAAAATTCACAATAATTATAAACAACACAAAAATTATTTTATTTTGAATTTTTGGGAGTAATTCTCATGTAGGGAAAAAATCACGTGCTCACAGCTGCCCCTCTTTGCGCGGAAACATGAAGAGTTTTCGTGCAAAGATAAGTGAGCGGATACGAGCGATTTTTGCTCGTTTGAGCACTCCGTATGAAGCATTTTTTGGAAAAGTTTGACCGAACCTTCGCTTCAGAAGGTCTCCTACATATCCCTGGCTAAAAGGGAATCAGGTCAATGTAGTTCGGGAAGTTTTGGTAGTTGGGACTACCATGACTGCTGTGAACCTGTTGTTACTGATGTTGCTGCTGATGCCACTGCTTAACTGATCTCCTTATTACACCGTGCTAAAAGAAAAATAAGAAGCTAGACTAAGTTACAGTATTGCAAATTCTTATCTATTTTTTTCAACTTGATCTTGTCATGTTCTGTGCCCTTCTGCTGGCTTTGATGTTTCTTCACACGCTTCTTCTCTTCTGACAATTGTTATTTCGGCCTATCTTTGATTGCCGAACTCCGACCATTGGTCCCTTCCTTGTGATCTTCGAATTATTTTCCTTCGAATTCTGAATCTATCTTTTCTGATCCTTGTTGCCTTCCTTCTAATTATGAACTTGGATTTATGCCGGGGATTTCCGTTACACTCTATCCCTTTTCGATTGTTCACTATCCTTATCAAATCTTAGAAACTGAGACGATGTTCTGCTCTTCTGGCGAACTTCTGACTTTATCGACAAACTCTAATCGTAAATCATCATTCCATTCTTCATACGGGTACCTGACTTCCATTACAACTTTCGAAAATAAATCGCCACTCCATTCTTCAGGCGGGCACCTAACTTCAACTTCAACTTCAAAACAAAATCGCCACTCCATTCTTCAGGCGGGCTCCCTGACATCATCTATAACTTCAAAACTAAATCGCCACTCCATTCTTCAGGCGGGCTCCCTGGCTTCAACTATAACTTCAAAACTAAATCGCCACTCCATTCTTCAGGCAGGCTCCCTGACTTCAACTACAAATCAAAACTTAATCGCCACTCCATCAGGCGGGCTCCCTGACTTCAACTACAACTTCAAAATAAATCGCCACTCCATTCTTCAGGTGGGCTCCCTGACTTCAACTACAACTTCAAAATAAATCGCCACTCCATTCTTCAGGCGGTCTCCCTGACTTCAACTACAACTTCAAAATAAATCGCCACTCCATTCTTCAGGCAGGCACCTGACTTCAACTTCAACTTCAAAATAAATCGCCACTCCATTCTTCAGGCGGGCTCCCTGACTTCAACTACAACTTCAAAATAAATTGCCACTCCGTTCTTCAGGCGGGCTCCCTGACTTCATCTATAACTTCAAAACTAAATCGCCACTCCATTCTTCAGGCGGGTTCCCTAACTTCAACTACAACTTCAAAACTAAATCGCCACTCCATTCTTCAGGCGGGCTCCCTGACTTCAACTACAACTCAAAACTAAATTGCCACTCCATTCTTCAGGCGGGCTTCCTGACTTCAACTACAAATTCAAAATAAATCGCCACTCCATTCTTCAGGCGGGCTCCCTGACTTTAACTACAACTTCAAAATAAATCGCCACACCATTCTTCAGGCGGGCTCCCTGACTTCAACTACAACTTCAAAATAAGTCGTCACTCCATTCTTCAGGCGGGCTCCCTGACTTCAACTACACTTCCAAACTAAATCGCCACTCCATTCTTCAGGCGGGCTCCCTGACTTCAACTACAACTCACTAACTCCATCCCATCCCTATCGCCTTCCTTTGCTTTCTGTACCATTTTATTCTTCCTGTATCGTCTTTTGGGCCACCCTTTCTTCTGAATTACCTTGTTTCGGAATTGCTTTCCTCGTGGGTCGTGTTATTTTTCCCTTGACTGCTGGGGATATCTTCGGAATTGTTTACTTACCTACTGGGGATAATGTTGCTAGGGAAGTCTTCTTTTATTTCCTCTTTTTCTACTTCCTTCAACCTTTATTCTCTCCCGTGCTCGCTGGGGATTGAAACGTCATTAACTGAGGATTAACCTGGCGGGGGAATCCCTTTTCTTTTTTCCTCTTTCCAAACCTCCTTCGGGACTCGTGCTTTGCTTCCTTGAAAAACTTATGGGATATAATGCTGCTGGGGAAATCTCAAAATCAGTGTTTCATTTCTCCAAGAACTGCTGGGGATGATACCATGCTCAAAGATCACTTCCTCGTGTTGTCTGACGTCTTTCAAAACTACTCCGCTCGAAGCTGGTATTTTCCTTCTTCCCAAAATCTTGTGTTGCTTTCTATGCTTATCCACTGGGTATTTGCTTTCAAGAAAAGTTTCGCAATGGGAGAAAATTTTCTGCCCCAGTTTGACAACCTTCTATGTGGCATGCTTTTCTGCCGACGAACCCTCTTTTCCTGCTTTAAATCAAAGAAAAATTGTTAGTTCCAAAACGCAATGAGTGGTCATGCCGCTCTTGCTGGGGCAATTTTCCTTTTCTCTTTTAGTTGTTTTGCCTTCCTCGAACTTTGGGGACGACGTTGATACTTGCTGGGGAAGGTGCTCTTTCCACAGATGATCTCTCATCTCTCCTTTTTATTCCAAACTTCAGTGTTGTCCGACCCTCTTAGTCGATGATCTGTTGTGAGAAACTATCTTCCGGATGTGTAATATGTGTCCGCCCTACTCCGTAATTCCTCTGAACCTTCCAAACAACCTTTCGTTCCAATCTTAATATCAGAACGTCTTTTGACTTATTGCCTTGTTCCACGCCTATTCATCTTCATTGTACCGCTTTGGAAGACTTGGTAGTAAGCTTTGTAATGTCAATTTTCGACATAAACATAAAAATCTTTAAAAAAATAAAAATGATAGATAAAAATGAAATGAAGAATGCTAACCGCAAAAGACAAAAAAAAGAGAAACTTTTCTGAACTCAAAACTGGGAAAAACTTATCTGAATGTATAACTGATCCAATGGTTATGCCGTGCCTTCGAGATTAATCTACCCAGTCTATTTATGTCAATCACTTTTCTGACGGCTTCGTTTTGCTAGAAGTAAACGAATGTCCCAACCTCGTCTCATACAGACACCTTGCAACCATCTCGCCCTGTCACCTCATATCGCCCTTCAGAGGGTTTTCACTAATGAGATTCTCTCATTTCTCTCGACCTCCCGTCGCCTTAGGGTGCCTGTAAAGGTTTTCACCGTAAGACTCTCTCATTTTATTTCTCTCAGCTTTCTTCGCCTTAAGGTGCCCGCGAGGGTTTTCACCGTTAAGACTCTCTCATTTTGCTTTCTTTCCATGCGGTGGGCTGGGGTATTATCCACAAAATTCCCTCTAAAGGGCTATCTATTTCCAACTTGTGAATCCTGGATTCAGTCGAGGATTGGAGTGTCATTCTTGGATTTCATTCGCCTGACTTGGCATTTCTCAAATACTGATCGAGAGGTCTTTTTTTTTGTCATTAATATGGATTTTGTGTATGAGGCTATAGAAAAGGGAGTTAACCTCAACGGGTAGCTCATTACAACTTTTGGAATCCACACTATCTTTTCAAACGAAACATGACTTCTGCCCCAGTTTTGTTACTTGGGGAATCTTTGATTTTTATTTTACTATGACCGAGCCGTGTGGCGCCTACGTATCCTTCTTGAGGAATCAGGTCGAACGTAGTTCACTTTTTATTGTGTCTTTTCTTTGTTTCTTTTTCTATTTTGTTATACATCGTCCTTGAGAATTCCAAAAGAGTGTATATGTCACGACCCCAAATCCGGTCGTGATGGCGCCCAGCATACTGCTAGGCCAGCCCGACCAATCAACCATAACCACGGAGCCACAAGCTCACTTTATCCGATTTAAGCATAACAGTGATAGATATTTTAAAAACAGGGAACCAAGTCCCAACATGTGCCAACTCCCATAGACCGAGGGGTCAAGAGTCATGAGCCTCTACAGAGTATACAAAGTGTAAATAGTGAATATAACTGTGCACAAGTGTGGGATGATCAGAACAAAAATACAGACAAACTGGAGAATCAGGTCCTGCGAACGCTGGCAGCTACCTCGACCGTCCAAAAGCACTCCCTAGCCGCAATAGGATCAGCCCTGCTGTGATGTACCTGAATCTGCACACAAGGTGCAGGGAGTCGGGTGTGAGTACTTCCAACTCAGCAGTAATAAAAGTAAATAATGCCGAAGGGAAGAAAACCACGATAGGCACTATCTCATGCTACACAATACAGAACTATCTTTTTATTCCTTTCAAGCATATGTGAGTAGATTATTTAGAAATCTCAATTTTAACTACTTTATTTCATAATAATATACCAATACCTGGATACAATCTCAAGCAGTGCAAGTCCGCACTCAAATCAGCCCCTCGGGCTCATCACTCCTTATCAATTTACACCAGGAGATCTGGTCAATAAGGCAACTAATGCATGTGTGCCAGTAATGTATGAGTGCTGAATGTTATGCCACGTAGTACACGTAAACCAATGTATGTATGTCATGCAATGCATATGACCGCTACGGCGTGTAGCCCGATCCAATTTGGGTACCCGTGCTCACTGTGGGGGTTCAGACTCCGGAGGGGCTCCTACAGCCCAAGCACAATATTAATATCACACCTGCTGCGGCGCGCAGCCCGATCCGTATACCACTGCGGCGTGCAGTCCGATCCATGCATGTGTATGCATATGCTCACATAAAATATCATGTCCTAACATATGGCCCTCGGCCCCAATCAGTCTAACAAATAATCAAGAAAGCCCTACGGGCACCAATATCATATTAGCTCACAACTAAAAATATTATTAAGACCTTGTTCAAGTTTTTTTCATAACCTTATAAAAATACTGAATAGCAAAAATACCATTTTAAACCTTAAATTTAGAATAAAATATGCACAGTGTTATCAAAACAATGATACCAATCCCTTAAGGATTCAAATAATTGGCACGAAGCCCAAACATGATAATTAGTCCAATTCATTTCAACAATTAGGTGTTATTATTTATTACGTGGGACGGACCAAGTCACGATCCCCAATGGTGCTCTACCCCACGCCCGTTATCCGACGTGCAAGTCACCTCAACACAGCACTAAGATGTGCAAGTCCGGGGTTTACTAACCCTCAGGACATCATTTACAAGTATTACCCACCTCGAACCGACGAAAGCTCATGTCCGCGGCGCCTTAGCTCCTCGAACCGACATCTACGCACGTCAAAACTAGCACAAATCAGCACAAATATATCAAAATAGGCTAATGGAACATAACCCAATCGAAAGAACTCGAAAAATATCAAAAATCACGAAATTGGCAAAACCCGAGCCCCGGGCCCACATCTCGAAAAATCTCGAAACTCATATTTCCAGAACCCTCGTCTCGCCACGAGTCCGTACATATAAAATTTACTAAAATCGGAGTTCGATTGGCCTTCCAAAACCCAAATTTTCGTTTTCAATATCTTGGCCACCATCCTTCATAATTTCTACCCAAATTCATGAAGATTGATGTTAATTCTACCATAAAATGATGTTTTTGAGTCAAGAAACTTACCTCCGATGAATACCCGATGATATCCCCTCTTGAAGCTCTCCAAAATCATCCAAACGAAATGAAATCAATGAAAGAAATAAACCAATTTCGTGTAAAAAAAGAATCTGCCCGTGCTTCGTCGAGTTGTACCTTGCACCTGTGCTATACAAGTTGTACATCCTATTGCTCCAGCAGTCCTTTTCCGTCGGTCATAACTTTCAGTACAAATATCCAAATTACGAGTTCTTTAGCTTTCTGGAAACTAGACACGAAGGTCTACAAATTTTGTGTTTTGCACTTTTGGTAATTACTTATAGATTACAAGATATCAGCTCCCAAAGTAGCCAAAAAAAGCTGCTGAAAATCTGCTACAACAGCAACTATTTCCAAAACCAAAAATGCCCGTTAGGCATCCGAAATCACCCCGAGGCCCTCGGGACCTCAACCAAAAATACAAACTCAACCTAATACTTCATTCAAACTTGCTCGGATAAAAAAAACGATACCTTAAACATCAAAATCACCAAAATCCTAGAATTCGATTCAAACTTAAACTTAAACTTTCAAAATTCACATTCGATCAAAAACCCGACCAAACGATGTCCGAATCACCTGAAAATTTGCAGACATATCCAAAATCACCTAACGAAGCTACTGCATTTGTCGGAATTCCATTCCGACTCCCGGATCAAAATCTCACCTATCGATCGGATTCCGCCAAAATTCCAACTTCGCCAAAATAGGCTAACTTCTTCACCGGACCTCCAAAATTACTTCCGATTGCGCTCCTAAGTCTTAAATCACCCACCGAAACTAACCGAATCATCGGAATTCAGTTCCGATCCCTCGAACTCATAAGTCAACGTTGAGTTGACTTTTCCAACTTAAGCTTTCCTTAAACAACAACAACAACAACAACAACAACCCAGTATAATCCCACTTAGTGGGGTCTGGGGAGGGTAGTGTGTACGCAGACCTTACCCCTACTCTAAGGTAGAGAGGCTGTTTCCAAATAGACCCCCGGCATCCTTCCCTCCAAGAACTACCCACCTTGTTCTTGGGGAGACTCGAACTCACAACCTCTCGATTGGAAGTGGGGGTTGCTTACCATCAGAGCAACTTAAGCTTTCCTTAAAGAGATTAATTATTTCATTTCCTACCAAAATCAATCCGAATTGACTCAAGATTTGCACACAAGTCACACTCGACGTTACAGACTTGCACGAACTTTCGGAATTGCATTCCGACCCCGATATCAAAATTTTCACTTCCGGTCGAATTTTCTCATAAACCTTCAAATTCATATATTTTGCCAAATGACTTCAAAATGACCTCCGGACACCCAAATTCACTTCCGATCGCGTTCCCAACTCCAAAATCACCATATGGATCTATTCGCATACTCGGAATCCCAAACGGACATCTATAACTCTAAAATGCCTTCCAACCCAAATTTATGAAATCCTTCTAAAACACTAACTTCCACCATATACGCTGAAATGCTCACCGGTTATCAAAAATCAAAATCCGGACATACGTCCAAGTTTAAAATCATCATACGAGCATGTTGGAACTATTAGATCCCAATTCCGAGGTCATTTACTCAAAATTCCAATCGTAGTTCAGTTCTTCAACTTTAAGCTTTCAAAATGAGAATTTCCATTTAGATTTGACTCCAAACTTCCCGAATTTGACTTCTGACCATACACACAAGTCAATATACCTGAGATGAAGCTGTTCATGGCATCAATCTGCTGAATGACGCGCCAGAGCTCTAAACGACCGGTCGGGTCGTTACAATCTCCCCCACTTAAACATACGTTCGTCCTCGAACGTGCTGAGAACTACAATGATGTAGTCTCAAATAACTTGTTTAACACATCATGCACCTTCCTGTGCTACCACTACTTAGTTGAGCATATTAGTTATATAATTCTGTAGAGATAATTCTTTATTCGAGCGAATAAGACATTAGGCCAAATTCCAACATCCCTGAATTTCCTGCCAAGTCCGTTTCCATCATTCGACCACCATATCAATCTCCACATGTTGTACCCAAACATTAATGCATAACTTTGTTGAATTCACACTTTGCATCACTTTACTCATATGACCACAATAGATTTCGGAGCCAAACCTCGATATTACCTTTCTAACGAGCTGAGTTGAGATCAAATATGCTCGTACTCATTAATGACTCCAACGATCTTGTCGATTATAACACACCGCATTGGTGACACGACACCTCAGCATCGGCCTAAGCCACAATGATCACAACACAGGCTCCAATAAAAAAAATGATCCGAACACACTCGAATCATGACAACTAACTCACACAAAAGAGCTTTAGTTCAATTCACCCGTACCATCATAACATAGAACTGAGATCTCGTCTCACATCATAGAATTAGGGTACTTGAATCCTCCTCGAAAGGTCATAACATCACGTGGCCTTGCCACAACTCACGATTCTATCCAAACACTATTACTCATGGAGCACCTCAAGTCACCATGCTCAAAACGGTCAGCCACACACATATTTAGGTCTGAACTCAAGCAATCAATCACACCCGGTGATACATTTAATATATGCTATCAAATCCTGAATGGACATAACCGATGTGCTATTTCCCGAGCGGTACCCAATACGGACTATTCCTTAGAAGCTAGGAAGTATTGTATACAAAGTAACTTATAGGAAACTATATTTTCCACATCACATTGTTGCGGCGCGCAACCCGTTCCAATAACATACCCGTGGCGGCGTGCCACCCGATCCAGATACCATACCTGTGGCGGCATGCCACCCGATCCACGCATAAATCTCGCAAGAGGAAATGCACATTGAGTCAAGTTGCTCATTACAACAAACATATATATAGCCTCAAGCTTGGCCACATGAAATGCATCCAACAATGTTCCTCAATGCCGGAACTGAATCAATAGTAGAAACCTTTGCACTGATATCCGCCACGAAGGCCCAATTGACAAAGCAATACCTACCAACCATCCACTAGTCCTGGGTACAACTACCGTGCTGGAGCATACTCCGATGCACTCTGCTAAGCAATTTGTGCCATTTCCGACATAGTCTATATCACATTAGTCTAGACGACATGACTTATAACAACCAGTCTGCAATCAGGTATCATAACCCAAATTCATCCTATCAAGCTAAGAGAGAGCCACTAGGGCTTCCAATTTCCAATGATCGCTAAACGATGCCGATACACATGATATACAACCACTGCATAGGCGGATTACGAGAACTTCTAGTATCCATTACCTATATAACACATGATTCACTATGCCTGATCCCACCTTCCACTGTACGAATACTTAACACACATCAATCATCCATTCATACCACAAAAGTCATTCAGAAATTTTTCCTATGCCATCAACAATTCAATCATCACCATCGATCCAACAAGAGAATACCCCCATACCACTAGATATTATCAGTTTACATTACATTGTCCCTTTGACCATATACCCTGCCATATCACTAGAATAGCAGTACCATTTTTCCTTAATCGCCAGAAAGATCGATTCATAAATCACCTGCAGCTGCCCGCGCTGCTCAATAATTTTTAATGACTTCTCATATATTAGGAACTGATCTCAAAACCTTGAACATGCTATTATCAACTTTCCATAACATATTGCATATACCATACCACACTAAGATAACATGGAAACTTCTATCCCTTTTCTGCGCCGCAAACATAAACGCACTCAACTAGTCAAGGACTTTCATGATTCCATATAGAAGAAAACTCATTACACATTCCCAGCTTCGCATACCAACATGAAAACACTCACTTTCAAACCACGGTAGAACACATCACAAACTCTTTCTCCCAATTTATTGCATAAGTTTAACTGTCAGGACTGAGTCCTTCTACCCACATCGAGCTACGCAACTGCCAGCACTCAAGAGCTTGGTTGCACCATAGCTGCAAGACTCATTACTTCGAACACATACCAGGAGTTAATCGTATCATTATCATACCGTTTCAGTTTATTAACAAGTTGTTCCATTTACCCAATTCCTTTCTGATTCATCTTTAATTTAATATTCTCCTTTACCTGAAGGATCACAATATCTCAACTCATGTTACCACACGAGACTCGTACATAAGACCACACGGTCTAAGCTCACAAGCCGCTGAATACTCTCTCAATGTTTCCTAGAAGTACCACATTCTACAATACTTTATTTTGAAGAACTTCCTGCGATTTTGAATTCGTTATCATTACTCTCCAATATAGATGCATAGAATCTCATCATTCACATATCATTACACAAGTCTTGACCCCTTCTAACAAAACCATCGTCTTTAGCCACATACACAATCTTAAGACACATTACCGTTACAAGCAAAATCTTGAACACTGCAAAACCATTCTCGGACATCATTCACCCTTATTCAGTTGTAATTCAACTGTCCTATTGAGTAGGACCACTCGTGCCTTGTTAGAACTCTGACATCGCAGAACATGATTACTTACAGATACAATCAGCTATCTTTCTTTTCTATACACCGAACATTCCTTACCAATAGTAGTTCAAAACATCCTAGTATTTCTTCACATCTACGAAGCACCATAACCTTGTCACAATTTTCCCAACATACTTAAAGACAATGCCCACATAGCACACAATCGTGCAATTAGTTATTTAATAGCAACCTCCCCAACTTGGCTCGAAGCCATTCATCAAAGAACTTTTAACCACTCATAGCATTATTACTCAAGTGATGCCGAAATGTTACAATGAGATTAAACTCGAGTCATTTATAAGCTTTGGCGGAGACTCGAATCATCAAAAATCTTTTAATTCTTTTGCACTTCTTGTATTCATTCACACACAACAGCTAAGCCCATCATTAGGTGACAAAAAAATATTTTCTAAGTCTCAAATTTTCCAAAAATTTCGGCAGAGTTTCCTTTGTAATATGGCCTATCCACCTGCCAAAGAATTACCAAAACCATCCTAACAATACATCAAAAATTTGACAAGACATCATAATGCACATATCATAACACATTTGATCTTTCTGAGCCTGAGCTCATACTACCACACGTAATGCATTTTACCTTTCCACTAAGAGACAGGAACATATTCACCATGCCCATAGCTAGGGGCTACACAACAAATCACAATAAGAGTCTAACACCTAACAACTCATCCGTCATCAAGCTGCCATTTCCACAATTAGGAACAATACTGGTCATACAATCTTTATAATACCAGTTCGTAAAATCAGCACTGTGGTGCTCAAGTCACAGACAAAGATCTGGCCTTAAGTCCTCCTGACTAGCCCAACATAAACTCACGGAGATCATATCTCGCCCCTCAGTCAGGGAATCACAAGCCATCAAGGCAATTATATTACTGAGCGTTCGAGTGCGCGTACAGGCGTATGGAAGGAATTTCCAAGAAATATAACTCAAGCTGAATCAAGTACGCACGATAAGAATTCCAAGAAATGTGAAGTGTTTCCTAAAGGTTTGCAGCCTCCCGAGGATAAGTACAGGCGTCCCCGTACCGATCCACAAGACTCTACCAACCGGCTCAAGACTCATGAGGCCTAGTAACCTAGGCTCTGATACCAACTTGTCACGACCCCAAATCCGGTCGTGATGGCGCCCAGCATACTGCTAGGCCAGCCCGACCAATCAACCATAACCACGGAGCCACAAGCTCACTTTATCCGATTTAAGCATAACAGTGATAGATATTTTAAAAACAGGGAACCAAGTCCCAACATGTGCCAACTCCCATAGACCGAAGGGTCAAGAGTCATGAGCCTCTACAGAGTATACAAAGTGTAAATAGTGAATATAACTGTGCACAAGTGTGGGATGATCAGAACAAAAATACAGACAAACTGGAGAATCAGGTCCTGCGAACGCTGGCAGCTACCTCGACCGTCCAAAAGCACTCCCTAGCCGCAATAGGATCAGCCCTGCTGTGATGTACCTGAATCTGCACACAAGGTGCAGGGAGTCGGGTGTGAGTACTTCCAACTAAGCAGTAATAAAAGTAAATAATGCTGAAGGGAAGAAAACCACGATAGGCACTATCTCATGCTACACAATACAGAACTATCTTTTTATTCCTTTCAAGCATATATGAGTAGATTATTTAGAAATCTCAATTTTAACTACTTTATTTCATAATAATATACCAATACCTGGATACAATCTCAAGCAGTGCAAGTCCGCACTCAAATCAGCCCCTCGGGCTCAGCACTCCTTATCAATTTACACCAGGAGATCCTGGTCAATAAGGCAACTAATGCATGTGTGCCAATAATGTATGAGTGCTGAATGTTATGCCACGTAGTACACGTAAACCAATGTATGTATGCCATGCAATGCATATGACCGCTACGGCGTGTAGCCCGATCCAATTTGGGTACCCGTGCTCACCGTGGGGGTTCAGACTCCGGAGGGGCTCCTACAGCCCAAGCACAATATTAATATCACACCTGCTGCGGCGCGCAGCCCGATCCGTATACCACTGCGGCGTGCAATCCGATCCATGCATGTGTATGCATATGCTCACATAAAATGTCATGTCCTAACATATGGCCCTCGGCCCCAATCAGTCTAACAAATAATCAAGAAAGCCCTACGGGCAACAATATCATATTAGCTCACAGCTAAAAATATTATTAAGACCTTGTTCAAGTTTTTCATGACCTTATAAGAATGCTGAATAGCAAAAAATCCCATTTTTAAACCTTAATTTTAGAATAAAATATGCACGGTGTTATCAAAACAATGATACCAATCCCTTAAGGATTCAAATAATTGGCACGAAGCCCAAACATGATAATTAGTCCAATTCATTTCAACAATTAGGTGTTATTATTTATTACGTGGGACGGACCAAGTCACGATTCCCAATGGTGCTCTACCCCACGCCCGTTATCCGACGTGCAAGTCACCTCAACACAGCACTAAGATGTGCAAGTCCGGGGTTTACTAACCCTCAGGACATCATTTACAAGTATTACCCACCTCGAACCGACGAAAGCTCATGTCCGCGACGCCTTAGCTCCTCGAACCGACATCCACGCACGTCAAAACTAGCACAAATCAGCACAAATATATCAAAATAGGCTAATGGAACATAACCCAATCGAAAGAACTCGAAAAATATCAAAAATTACGAAATTGGCAAAACCCGAGCCCCGGGCCCACATCTCGAAAAATCTCGAAACTCATATTTCCAGAACCCTCGTCTCGCCACGAGTCCGTACATATAATATTTACTAAAATCGGAGTTCGATTGGCCTTCCAAAACCCAAATTTTCGTTTTCAATATCTAGGCCACCATCCTTCATAATTTCTACCCAAATTCATGAAGATTGATGTTAATTCTACCATAAAATGATGTTTTTGAGTCAAGAAACTTACCTCCGATGAATACCCGATGATATCCCCTCTTGAAGCTCTCCAAAATCATCCAAACGAAATGAAATCAATGAAAGAAATAAACCAATTTCGTGTAAAAAAAGAATCTGCCCGTGCTTCGTCGAGTTGTACCTTGCACCTGTGCTATACAAGTTGTACATCCTATTGCTCCAGCAGTCCTTTTCCGTCGGTCATAAATTTCAGTACAAATATCCAAATTACGAGTTCTTTAGCTTTCTGGAAACTAGACACGAAGGTCTACAACTTTTGTGTTTTGCACTTTTGGTAATTATTTATAGATTACAAGATATCAGCTCCCAAAGTAGCCAAAAAGCTGCTGAAAATCTGCTACAACAGCAACTATTTCCAAAACCAAAAATGCCCGTTAGGCATCCGAAATCACCCCGAGGCCCTCGGGACCTCAACCAAAAATACAAACTCAACCTAATACTTCATTCAAACTTGCTCGGATAAAAAAAAACGATACCTTAAACATCAAAATCACCAAAATCCTAGAATTCGATTCAAACTTAAACTTAAACTTTCAAAATTCACATTCGATCAAAAACCCGACCAAACGATGTCCGAATCACCTGAAAATTTGCAGACATATCCAAAATCACCTAACGAAGCTACTGCATTTGTCGGAATTCCATTCCGACTCCTGGATCAAAATCTCACCTATCGATCGGATTCCGCCAAAATTCCAACTTCGCCAAAATAGGCTAACTTCTTCACCGGACCTCCAAAATTACTTCCGATTGCGCTCCTAAGTCTTAAATCACCCACCGAAACTAACCGAATCATCGGAATTCAGTTCCGATCCCTCGAACTCATAAGTCAACGTTGAGTTGACTTTTCCAACTTAAGCTTTCCTTAAAGAGATTAATTGTTTCATTTCCTACCAAAATCAATCCGAATTGACTCAAGATTTGCACACAAGTCACACTCGACGTTACAGACTTGCACGAACTTTCGGAATTGCATTCCGACCCCGATATCAAAATTTTCACTTTCGGTCGAATTTTCTCATAAACCTTCAAATTCATATATTTTGCCAAATGACTTCAAAATGACCTCCGGACACCCGAATTCACTTCCGATCGCGTTCCCAACTCCAAAATCACCATATGGATCTATTCGCATACTCGGAATCCCAAACGGACATCTATAACTCTAAAATGCCTTCCAACCCAAATTTATGAAATCCTTCTAAAACACTAACTTCCACCATATACGCTGAAATGCTCACCGGTTATCAAAAATCAAAATCCGGACATACGTCCAAGTTTAAAATCATCATACGAGCATGTTGGAACTATTAGATCCCAATTCCGAGGTCATTTACTCAAAATTCCAATCGTAGTTCAGTTCTTCAACTTTAAGCTTTCAAAATGAGAATTTCCATTTAGATTTGACTCCAAACTTCCTGAATTTGACTTCTGACCATACACACAAGTCAATATACCTGAGATGAAGCTGTTCATGGCATCAATCTGCTGAATGACGCGCCAGAGCTCAAAACGACCGGTCGGGTCGTTACAATCTCCCCCACTTAAACATACGTTCGTCCTCGAACGTGCTGAGAACTACAATGATGTAGTCTCAAATAACTTGTTTAACACATCATGCACCTTCCTGTGCTACCACTACTTAGTTGAGCATATTAGTTATATAATTCTGTAGAGATAATTCTTTATTCGAGCGAATAAGACATTAGGCCAAATTCCAACATCCTGAATTTCCTGTCAAGTCTGTTTCCATCATTCGACCACCATATCAATCTCCACATGTTGTACCCAAACATTAATGCATAACTTTGTTGAATTCACACTTTGCATCACTTTACTCATATGACCACAATAGATTTCGGAGCCAAACCTCGATATTACCTTTCTAACGAGCTGAGTTGAGATCAAATATGCTCGTACTCATTAATGACTCCAACGATCTTGTCGATTATAACACACCGCATTGGTGACACGACACCTCAGCATCGGCCTAAGCCACAATGATCACAACACAGGCTCCAATAAAAAAACGATCCGAACACACTCGAATCATGACAACTAACTCACACAAAAGAGCTTTAGTTCAATTCACCCGTACCATCATAACATAGAACTGAGATCTCGTCTCACATCATAGAATTAGGGTACTTGAATCCTCCTCGAAAGGTCATAACATCACGTGGCCTTGCCACAACTCACGATTCTATCCAAGCACTATTACTCATGGAGCACCTCAAGTCACCATGCTCAAAACGGTCAGCCACGCACATATTTAGGTCTGAACTCAAGCAATCAATCACACCCGCGGTGATACATTTAATATATGCTATCAAATCCTGAATGGACATAACCGATGTGCTATTTCCCGAGCGGTACCCAATACGGACTATTCCTTAGAAGCTAGGAAGTATTGTATACAAAGTAACTTATAGGAAACTATATTTTCCACATCACACTGTTGCGGCGCGCAACCCGTTCCAATAACATACCCGTAGCGGCGTGCCACCCGATCCAGATACCATACCTGTGGCGGCATGCCACCCGATCCACGCATAAATCTCGCAAGAGGAAATGCACATTGAGTCAAGTTGCTCATTACAACAAACATATATATAGCCTCAAGCCCGGCCACATGAAATGCATCCAACAATGTTCCTCAATGCCGGAACCGAATCAATAGTAGAAACCTTTGCACTGATATCCGCCACGAAGGCCCAATTGACAAAGCAATACCTACCAACCATCCACTAGTCCTGGGTACAACTACCGTGCTGGAGCATACTCCGATGCACTCTGCTAAGCAATTTGTGCCATTTCCGACATAGTCTATATCACATTAGTCTAGACGACATGACTTATAACAACCAGTCTGCAATCCGGTATCATAACCCAAATTCATCCTATCAAGCTAAGAGAGAGCCACTAGGGCTTCCAATTTCCAATGATCGCTAAACGATGCCGATACACACGATATACAACCACTGCATAGGCGGATTACGAGAACTTCTAGTATCCATTACCTATATAACACATGATTCACTATGCCTGATCCCACCTTCCACTGTACGAATACTTAACACACATCAATCATCCATTCATACCACAAAAGTCATTCAGAAATTTTTCCTATGCCATCAACAATTCAATCATCACCATCGATCCAACAAGAGAATACCCCCATACCACTAGATATTATCAGTTTACATTACATTGTCCCTTTGACCATATACCCTGCCATATCACTAGAATAGCAGTACCATTTTTCCTTAATCGCCAGAAAGATCGATTCATAAATCACCTGCAGCTGCCCGCGCTGCTCAATAATTTTTAATGACTTCTCATATATTAGGAACTGATCTCAAAACCTTGAACATGCTATTATCAACTTTCCATAACATATTGCATATACCATACCACACTAAGATAACATGGAAACTTCTATCCCTTTTCTGCGCCGCAAACATAAACGCACTCAACTAGTCAAGGACTTTCATGATTCCATATAGAAGAAAACTCATTACACATTCCCAACTTCGCATACCAACATGAAAATACTCACTTTCAAACCACGGTAGAACACATCACAAACTCTTTCTCCCAATTTATTGCATAAGTTTAACTGTCAGGACTGAGTCCTTCTACCCACATCGAGCTACGCAACTGCCAGCACTCAAGAGCTTGGTTGCACCATAGCTGCAAGACTCATTACTTCGAACACATACCAGGAGTTAATCGTATCCTTATCATACCGTTTCAGTTTATTAACAAGTTGTTCCATTTACCCAATTCCTTTCTGATTCATCTTTAATTTAATATTCTCCTTTACTGAAGGATCACAATATCTCAACTCATGTTACCACACGAGACTCGTACATAAGACCACACGGTCTAAGCTCACAAGCCGCTGAATACTCTCTCAATGTTTCCTAGAAGTACCACATTCTACAATACTTTATTTTGAAGAACTTCCTGCGATTTTGAATTCGTTATCATTACTCTCCAATATAGATGCATAGAATCTCATCATTCACATATCATTACACAAGTCTTGATCCCTTCTAACAAAACCATCGTCTTTAGCCACATACACAATCTTAAGACACATTACCATTACAAGCAAAATCTTGAACACTGCAAAACCATTCTCGGACATCATTCACCCTTATTCAATTGTAATTCAACTGTCCTATTGAGTAGGACCACTCGTGCCTTGTTAGAACTCTGACATCGCAGAACATGATTACTTACAGATACAATCAGCTATCTTTCTTTTCTATACACCGAACATTCCTTACCAATAGTAGTTCAAAACATCCTAGTATTTCTTCACATCTACGAAGCACCATAACCTTGTCACAATTTTCCCAACATACTTAAAGACAGTGCCCACATAGCACACAATCGTGCAATTAGTTATTTAATAGCAACCTCCCCAACTTGGCTCGAAGCCATTCATCAAAGAACTTTTAACCACTCATAGCATTATTACTCAAGTGATGCCGAAATGTTACAATGAGATTAAACTCGAGTCATTTATAAGCTTTGGCGAAGACTCGAATCATCAAAAATCTTTTAATTCTTTTGAACTTCTTGTATTCATTCACACACAACAGCTAAGCCCATCATTAGGTGACAAAAAAATATTTTCTAAGTCTCAAATTTTCCAAAAATTTCGGCAGAGTTTCCTTTGTAATATGGCCTATCCACCTGCCAGAGAATTACCAAAACCATCCTAACAATACATCAAAAATTTGACAAGACATCATAATGCACATATCATAACACATTTGATCTTTCTGAGCCTGAGCTCATACTACCACACGTAATGCATTTTACCTTTCCACTAAGAGACAGGAACATATTCACCACGCCCATAGCTAGGGGCTACACAACAAATCACAATAAGAGTCTAACACCTAACAACTCATCCGTCATCAAGCTGCCATTTCCACAATTAGGAACAATACTGGTCATACAATCTTTATAATACCAGTTCGTAAAATCAGCACTGTGGTGCTCAAGTCACAGACAAAGATCTGGCCTTAAGTCCTCCTGACTAGCCCAACATAAACTCACGGAGATCATATCTCGCCCCTCAGTCAGGGAATCACAAGCCATCAAGGCAATTATATTACTAAGCGCTCGAGTGCGTGTACAGGCGTATGGAAAGAATTTCCAAGAATTATATCTCAATCTGAATCAAGTACGCACGATAAGAATTCCAAGAAATGTGAAGTGTTTCCTAAAGGTTTGCAACGTCCCGAGGATAAGTACAGGCGTCCCCGTATCGATCCACAAGACTCTACCAACCGGCTCAAGACTCATGAGGCCTAGTAACCTAGGCTCTGATACCAACTTGTCACGACCCCAAATCCGGTCGTGATGGCGCCCAGCATACTGCTAGGCCAGCCCGACCAATCAACCATAACCACGGAGCCACAAGCTCACTTTATCCGATTTAAGCATAACAGTGATAGATATTTTAAAAACAGGGAACCAAGTCCCAACATGTGCCAACTCCCATAGACCGAAGGGTCAAGAGTCATGAGCCTCTACAGAGTATACAAAGTGTAAATAGTGAATATAACTGTGCACAAGTGTGGGATGATCAGAACAAAAATACAGACAAACTGGAGAATCAGGTCCTGCGAACGCTGGCAGCTACCTCGACCGTCCAAAAGCACTCCCTAGCCGCAATAGGATCAGCCCTGCTGTGATGTACCTGAATCTGCACACAAGGTGCAGGGAGTCGGGTGTGAGTACTTCCAACTTAGCAGTAATAAAAGTAAATAATGCTGAAGGGAAGAAAACCACAATTGGCACTATCTCATGCTACACAATACAGAACTATCTTTTTATTCCTTTCAAGCATATGTGAGTAGATTATTTAGAAATCTCAATTTTAACTACTTTATTTCATAATAATATACCAATACCTGGATACAATCTCAAGCAATGCAAGTCCGCACTCAAATCAGCCCCTCGGGCTCAGCACTCCTTATCAATTTACACCAGGAGATCTGGTCAATAAGGCAACTAATGCATGTGTGCCAGTAATGTATGAGTGTTGAATGTTATGCCACGTAGTACACGTAAACCAATGTATGTATGCCATGCAATGCATATGACCGCTACGGCGTGTAGCCCGATCCAATTTGGGTACCCGTGCTCACTGTGGGGGTTCAGACTCCGGAGGGGCTCCTACAACCCAAGCACGATATTAATATCACACCTGCTGCGGCGCGCAGCCCGATCCGTATACCACTGCGGCGTGCAGTCCGATCCATGCATGTGTATGCATATGCTCACATAAAATGTCATGCCCTAACATATGGCCCTCGGCCTCAATCAGTCTAACAAATAATCAAGAAAGCCCTACGGGCAACAATATCATATTAGCTCACAACTAAAAATGTTATTAAGACATTGTTCAAGTTTTTCATAACCTTATAAAAATGCTGAATAGCAAAAATACCATTTAAAACCTTAAATTTAGAATAAAATATGCACAGTGTTATCAAAACAATGATACCAATCCCTTAAGGATTCAAATAATTGGCACGAAGCCCAAACATGATAATTAGTCCAATTCATTTCAACAATTAGGTGTTATTATTTATTACGTGGGACGGACCAAGTCACGATCCCCAATGGTGCTCTACCCCACGCCCGTTATCCGACGTGCAAGTCACCTCAACACAGCACTAAGATGTGCAAGTCCGGGGTTTACTAACCCTCAAGACATCATTTACAAGTATTACCCACCTCGAACCGACGAAAGCTCATGTCCGCGACGCCTTAGCTCCTCGAACCGACATCCACGCACGTCAAAACTAGCACAAATCAGCACAAATATATCAAAATAGGCTAATGGAACATAACCCAATCGAAAGAACTCGAAAAATATCAAAAATCACGAAATTGGCAAAACCCGAGCCCCGGGCCCACATCTCGAAAAATCTCGAAACTCATATTTCCAGAACCCTCGTCTCGCCACGAGTCCGTACATATAAAATTTACTAAAATCGGAGTTCGATTGGCCTTCCAAAACCCAAATTTTCGTTTTCAATATCTAGGCCACCATCCTTCATAATTTCTACCCAAATTCATGAAGATTGATGTTAATTCTACCATAAAATGATGTTTTTGAGTCAAGAAACTTACCTCCGATGAATACCCGATGATATCCCCTCTTGAAGCTCTCCAAAATCATCCAAACGAAATGAAATCAATGAAAGAAATAAACCAATTTCGTGTAAAAAAAGAATCTGCCCGTGCTTCGTCGAGTTGTACCTTGCACCTGTGCTATACAAGTTGTACATCCTATTGCTCCAGCAGTCCTTTTCCGTCGGTCATAACTTTCAGTACAAATATCCAAATTACGAGTTCTTTAGCTTTCTGGAAACTAGACACGAAGGTCTACAACTTTTGTGTTTTGCACTTTTGGTAATTACTTATAGATTACAAGATATCAGCTCCCAAAGTAGCCAAAAAGCTGCTGAAAATCTGCTACAACAGCAACTATTTCCAAAACCAAAAATGCCCGTTAGGCATCCAAAATCACCCCGAGGCCCTCGGGACCTCAACCAAAAATACAAACTCAACCTAATACTTCATTCAAACTTGCTCGGATAAAAAAAAAACAATGCCTTAAACATCAAAATCACCAAAATCCTAGAATTCGATTCAAACTTAAACTTAAACTTTCAAAATTCACATTCGATCAAAAACCCGACCAAACGATGTCCGAATCACCTGAAAATTTGCAGACATATCCAAAATCACCTAACGAAGCTACTGCATTTGTCGGAATTCCATTCCGACTCCTGGATCAAAATCTCACCTATCGATCGGATTCCGCCAAAATTCCAACTTCGCCAAAATAGGCTAACTTCTTCACCGGACCTCCAAAATTACTTCCGATTGCGCTCCTAAGTCTTAAATCACCCACCGAAACTAACCGAATCATCGGAATTCAGTTCCGATCCCTCGAACTCATAAGTCAACGTTGAGTTGACTTTTCCAACTTAAGCTTTCCTTAAAGAGATTAATTGTTTCATTTCCTACCAAAATCAATCCGAATTGACTCAAGATTTGCACACAAGTCACACTCGACGTTACAGACTTGCACGAACTTTCGGAATTGCATTCCGACCCCGATATCAAAATTTTCACTTCCGGTCGAATTTTCTCATAAACCTTCAAATTCATATATTTTGCCAAATGACTTCAAAATGACCTCCGGACACCCAAATTCACTTCCGATCGCGTTCCCAACTCCAAAATCACCATATGGATCTATTCGCATACTCGGAATCCCAAACGGACATCTATAACTCTAAAATGCCTTCCAACCCAAATTTATGAAATCCTTCTAAAACACTAACTTCCACCATATACGCTGAAATGCTCACCGGTTATCAAAAATCAAAATCCGGACATACGTCCAAGTTTAAAATCATCATACGAGCATGTTGGAACTATTAGATCCCAATTCCGAGGTCATTTACTCAAAATTCCAATCGTAGTTCAGTTCTTCAACTTTAAGCTTTCAAAATAAGAATTTCCATTTAGATTTGACTCCAAACTTCCTGAATTTGACTTCTGACCATACACACAAGTCAATATACCTGAGATGAAGCTGTTCATGGCATCAATCTGCTGAATGACGTGCCAGAGCTCTAAACGACCGGTCGGGTCGTTACAGTATATGAAAGAATAATTAAGGCTCGAAGGAGAAAACAAGGGTGAAAGTGTTTGGGTAGTAGAAAAATTGTGTGACGACCCCAAGGGTCATCACTTATTTTATTAATCATTTCGAGCTTCTGAGGCCTTGAAAACCTCATTCCATGTTGCCTCGATTTACGTGCACAATCCGAGCATGTAGCCGGAAAGATTTTGTGATAAAAAATATGAATTCTATGAGAAATGTGGATAAAAATGATATTAATATTGATATGGTTGACTTCGGTCAATATTTTTGGTAAACGGATCCGGACCCGAGATTGGGTGGTCCCGAGAGGTCCGTAGGAAAATATGGGACTTGGACATGCGTCCGGAGTCGAATTCTGAGGCCTAGAGCTCAAGTTATGAATTTTGCTATGAAATTGTTTTTGATTTAATTGTTAAAGGAAATGAATTAATTGACCTTGGTATCTAGCTCGTATTTTGGTTCCGACGCCCGGTACAAGTCTTAAATATTATATATGTGATTTCCGTAAAGTTTGGTGACATTCGGATGTCGTTTGAGATGTTTTGGACCTTGAGTTCCAAGTTTGAAAGTTTTGAAAACCAAAAGTATGAAAATCATGAATTTGAGGCTTGATTTGATGAAAACGATGTGATATTGGCGATGTGATCGCACGAACAAGTTCATAATGTGTTTTTGAGGTTGTGTACATGTTTGGTTTGGAGCCGGGGGGCTCGGGTAAAGATTTGATAGGCCGTTGGATGAAATTCTGAATTTTTGCACTGCTGGTTTTTCACCCAGCTGTTGTCTTCGCAATTGCGAAGTATTTCTCGCAATTGCGAAGGTGGCAGGTCAAGGCAGGGTTCGCAAATGCGAACCCTTGGTCGCAAATGCGAAGGGTGCCCAGGACCGTTTGGGTTCGCAATTGCGAACCAAACCTCGCAATTGCGAGGCCTCCGGTGAAAAGGCATGCTTCGCAAATGCGAAGAATTCTTCGCAAATGCGAAGGTCCCTCAGCCCAGCCTTGTTCGCAAATGCGAACATATGTTCGCAAATGCGAAAGACCCTGGAGGCCAGCCTGGTTCGCAAATGCGAACATATGTTCGCAAATGCGAAGCCCCCAGATTTGCCTTGGCTTCGCAAATGCGAACTTCCCAGCCTTAGCTTATTTTTCAAACTCCAGAAATTGGTCGGGGTTCGCAATTGCGAACCCATGTTCGCAAATGCGAACACAGAGACCTGAAAAACACGAATTTCAGTCATTTCTTCACATTTTACAAAACCAAAAACACCCATTTGCGATTCTTCAAGGATTTCTTCTTCATCAAAACGATTGTAAGTCACTTTTTACTTAATTCTTTCAATTCCTAACATCATTAAACATGTTTTTCATTAAAAATCAATGATTTTCATGGTAGAATTCTTGTTTTTATTAGAAAATAGGGTTTTTCATAAATTGGGGAATTGGACCTCGAATTGAGGTCCGATTTTGAAACAAATTATATACATGAACTCGTGGGGGGATGGGTAACCGGATTTTGGTCCTAACCCCGAGTTCCGACCATGTGGGCCCGGGGTTGAAATTCACTATTCCGGGCAGAATGTTGTAAAAGTTGTATTTGGTCTTAAGAATTAGTTTGTTGAGTAGTATTGATGATATTAAATCAATTGTGTATAGATACAATTGGATTGGAGCCATAGTTGAAAGAAAAAGACATTTCCACGGATTGAATTGTTCATAAACATTCGAGGTAAGTGTTTGTTCTATCCTAGCTTGAGGGAATAGGATTATGTGTTATGTGTTATGTGATCGAGTGCGGTGTATGAGCTGTGGTGACGAGCATCCATACAATGGCGTCTAGTATGACCGTGAGTCATTGGAAAATGACATTTTGAGATATATTACAGGTGAATTGTTATTGTTCTCCCTTGTTGGGACTTGTTGTGAAGATAATTGTTGATTGCCCTTGATGGGACGATTTATGAATTGTTGTTTCTTTCTCTGCCCTTAACTGTGATTGTTATTTGGGTGAGGAAGAGTGATAATGCACGAAGGGTGATGCTGTGCCATGTTTATTTATTTATGCACGAAGGTTAATGCCGTGCCATGTTTTATTATTTATGCACGAAGGTTAATGCCGTGCCATGATTTATTGATTATGCACGAAGGATCATGTCGTGCCTTGTTATTGAACCATGTACGAAGGATCATGCCGTACTATGGATGTGAGGATGAGAGTAAAAGCACGAAGGGTGATGCCGTGCACTTTATTTGCTTATTTGGTGAGGATGAGAGTAAAAGCACGAAGGGTGATGCCGTGCAACTATTTGCCATTCCTTGACTTGATATTACTTGTTTTTCCATTATATTTTATTTGGGTGATGTCGTGCAACTATTTGCCATTCCTTGACTTGATATTACTTGTTTTTCCATTATATTTTATTTGGGTGATGCCGTGCAACTATTTGCCATTCCTTGTCTTGATATTACTTGTGTTTCCATTATACTTTGTTTTCCTTGTGAACTTATTAATCGTTGTTAATTGTCGAGTTCTTTTGAGATATTC
This sequence comes from Nicotiana noctiflora, assembly GCA_032618575.1. NCBI lineage: Eukaryota > Viridiplantae > Streptophyta > Magnoliopsida > Solanales > Solanaceae > Nicotiana > Nicotiana noctiflora. Next base: position 171,577 of record JASVEL010011943.1, read on the forward strand.
CTTATTGTGTTATTACTTGGTTAATTCTTGTAAATTGTAGTAATATATATATTAAAGAATTGGAATCGTGTGGCGCGCCGACCACTTTTATGATAAGAAATGGAATAGTGTGGCACGCCGACCACAAAGTGATTTGAATCTTGGCATTGGCCATAATTGCCGATAGCCTATTGATATATTTGGGAGCGGGTGGTACGCCTACCACGAGATAAGAAAAGAAAAATAAAGAATTGAGACACGAAAGTAAGATTTAATTATGTGGATTAGATTAATTTGGATATTATGAGTTATTGGCTGTTATTGCAGAGCAGAGTATTTCCTTTTTAAGATATTCCTTATTGTGTTAATACTTGATTATTTCTTGTTATATTGTGGTACACATATGTATATTGAATTCTACAGGTTTATGTGGGTGTCTGGTCCTAGGCTTGTCACTACTTCGCGGGATAGGCCGGGCACTTACCAGCACATGGGGTCGGTTGTGCTGATGCTACACTTCTGTGCGTTTTTGCACAGGTCCAGGTTACGATCAGGAGCAACAGCAGTAAATCGATTGCGTGGAAGTTTATCACATTTGAGACCGAGGTAGCTTGCGGACGTCCGCAAGCCCGGCGTCTCTCTCTTTACTTATGTTACTAGCTGTAGTCTCTTTGTTCCGAGACAAACAGAATTATGTTATATTTCTTTCAAACTTTTATGTGTAGTATTCAATAGTAGTTCGTGAGTTGGTGACTCCACTTCTTGGGTAGAGGATTTTAGTATGATTTTCACTTTGTAATTAGTTATTTCTATTTCGATAAAGTATTCCGCATTTATTTAATTAAAATTGTGTTAAAAACAGGATAGTATGAATACGGTGGCTTGCCTAGCTACCACGAGTAGGCGCCATCACGATCCCGATGTTGGGGGAAAATCCGGGTCGTGACAAGTTGGTATCAGAGCTCTAGGTTACATAGGTCTCACCACTCACGAACAAGCTTAGTAGAGTTTGAGAGGTAGGTACGGAGACGTCTGTACTTGTCCTCCAGAGTCTATTGAGTTAGGAAAAAGTTTCTCATTTGTTCTTTCTTATCGTGCGAATTTGTTCTTCAAAATGTTAAGTTGAATTTCCACTCTTGTCTTCCCACTAATGGCGAAGTCACGTACCGCTTATCCAGCCGAACAATGACGCGGGCTAGTGATAGATCAACTATGCCTTCAAAAGTCTTATGGAGGACGGATATGTTTCACCAAACTCTTCGCTGCCACCTTCAGCGGTGCATCTTTTGAGAATCCACAGGATCGTGCTTGACCGTTGTTATGAGGAATTACAGAACGTGGGAATAGTCGAATGCGATGGGGTTTATTTTACTGTGCTACGGAGGGCAAACAGAAGTAGTGGGAAGATAATGTATTTACCACACCAGTTATGGTCCCAATGGAAGATACAATTATATCAGGAGATCACCTAATAAATCGTGTTGGGTTTCAACGGACCTAGACGTCCGGTCGATGTGTTGGAGTTGTGAAGGACAAATATGATGAGTTATTGGAATGTATATATATGGTATGGAATGGTCGTCCAAGTAATTTATGCATATTTAAGGTTGGTTCTTTTCATGGAGTAAGAATCGGCCCCAGAGAATGACGAAGAGTATATGAGTAAATGGGGTAGCTTAGCAGTGTTAAGCCAATATAGCAAAAGAGAAAATTGGCCGTCGATGTTTGTGACAAGCCTACGAAGAAGGCAAGCCGGCCAACGCAACGCTATCTACTAAACTCTATTTTAAGAAAACGTTCTGAAGACGTCACCCCCGAGATTCTCTGCAATATGTAGTATATGCGATCTGAACGGTTATACCAGGTCACAATGACTGCGTCCGAATATATATTGTCATGAACAACAAGTTAACTGAGCCTTAAAGGAATTGTTGTGAATGTGGAATTTTGGAGAAATATAATTTTAGGAAAGCACTCAGGCTACACGCTTCATTGCAATTAATATTTATCCTACATGGCCAGCCAGATGTAGAGGTCGGGATGTTAGAGGTGGAGGTGAAAATCCTAGAGGTGGAGACCCAACCATTGATATAATTTTTATGGTATGAGGGAGGTCACTACACCAGATGGTGTCATCACGTGTATAATTCAGATTGTTATAAACAGAATAATTTTCCCTTAATTTGATTTGGGTTTTGAAAGAAAATTTAGGCGAGTCTGTTTAACATGCTCCATTCATGAGCGAGCATCGTAATCATACTACTTAGGGAAATACTCACGTTGGGATATTACATAAGGATAGACATCCCTATTATTAGGTGTTAGTCACTAAAATATCCATGAGGCTAAGAGTGACTTTATATTACTTATTATAGTGGGTTTTGATATAATTCTCGGAATAACTAATTTTAATCGTTAATTGTGTGCCCTATCAGTATGAGGGTTCATTTTATGTCATGATTATCTTTGACGGACAATTATTGAAAGGAAGAAAGAAAGGAAATGAAAAATTTCAGATGATATGCTATGCAAGCACTGTGAGTCAGAGTTGAGGATGAGATCCTCCAATTTTTGGCATAATGTGAAATATTTCTAAGCGGAGTTTCAAGCTGCGGTGGATATCATATGAGGACTGGGTCCTGGTAGTAAGAGTTTATGTGTTTAAAATTCTTCCTTTATGAAATTAATATTTTCGTATTGCATTCGTAAATAAGAGTCATGTCCGTTAGGACTATTTGACAATTCTTGTATAGTTTCTATTCATATTTAGCCATTTCTATTTTGAAACCGTTGAGCTTAGCCCTTGAGACGAGCACCAGCTAAGGATAAATATGAAGCATTAATTCGGGAAAATAATCACGAGGTCACCATACCTCATTATGAGTAAAGTGGGATTTGTAGAATAAGGTATTTGATAACAGGGTTAATTGACAATGTTGTAATTTAAGAATAACTCTTATGGCCAGACTTCAGAGTCATGGATATGTGCATATGCATGAGTGTGTTCGTTCCTTATTTAGACTTGTTCGTTGTAGTCTTCATTGTTTCCATATTGACATACTCCTGCAGTCATGAGGAGCATGCACAACATCTCAGAGTGACTTTGCAGACTCCGAAAGATAGCCAACTATATGCAAAAATTTCGAAGTGTGAATTTTGGCTAAGTTCAGTTGCATTCCTGGGTCATATTGTGACGGCAGCAAGTATTCAGGTTGATCCGAAGAAGATATAGGCAGTCAAGGACTGACCTAGACCGACATCAGCCGCAGAGATTTGGAGTTTCTTGGGATTAGCGGGTTATTAGCAGCGATTCGTGGAGGGGTTTTCATCTATTGCAACCCCACTAACCAGATTGACACAGAAAGGTGTTCAATTTAAATGGTCAGATGAATGTGAGGCGAGCTTTCAAAAGCTCAAGACAGCCATGACCACAGCACTGGTATTAATTTTACCCACAGGTACGGGACCTTATACTGATTATTGTGATGCTTCCCGTATTGGGCTTGGTGTAGTGTTAATGCAGGATGGCAAGGTTATTGCCTATGCTTCGAGGCAGTTAAAGATGCATGAAAAGAATTACCCAGTGCATGATCTAGAATTTGCGGCGATTATTCACGCATTGAAGATCTGGAGGCAATATTTGTATGGTGTAGTATGTGAAGTATACACCGATCATAAGAGTCTTCGATATTTGTTTAAACAAAAGAGTTGAATTTGAGGCAGAGAAGGTGGCTGGTATTGCGGAAAGATTATGATATCACCTTTTTATATCATCAGGGAAAAAAGCAAACGTGGTGGCTGACGCTTTGAGTAGGAAGTCAGCCAGTATGGGCAGTCTTGTTTATATTCCAGTCAATCAGAGGCCAATTGCTTTGGATGTTCAGTCCTTGGCCAATCGATTTGTGAGGTTGGATATTTCTGAGCCTAGTCGAGCACTAGCTTGTGCGATCGCTCGCTCTTCATTATGGGAGCGTATCCGCGATCAACAATATAATGATTCCTATTTATGTGACCTTAGAGACACGGTCCAGCGAGGAGGTGCTAATCAGGTCACCTTAGATGCTGATGGGATCAATTCCTGCCTTTGGCAGAGTTTGCTTATAATAATAGTTATCAATCGAGCATCCAGAAGGCTCCTTATGAAGCGTTTTATGGTAGGCGGTGTCGTTCTCCGGTTGGAAGGTTTGAACCGGGAGAAACTCGGTTATTCGTTACAAATTTATTCCAGGAGGCCTTAGATAAGGTCAAGATTATTCAAGATAGGCTTCGCACAGCTCAGTCTAGACAAAAGAGTTATGCAGATCGCAAGGTTCGAGGCATAACTTTCATGATTGGGGAGCGAGTATTGCTCCGAGTGTCACCTATGAAGGGCATGATGAGGTTCGGGAAGAAGGGCAAGCTCAGCCCTAGGTATATTGGTCCATTTGAGATTCTAGACAGAGTGGGAGGGGTGGCTTACAGATCAGCTTTGTCGCCTAGCTTATCAGTCGTGCATCCAGTTTTTCACGTATCTATGCTTCGGAAATACCACGGCGATCCCACACATGTGTTAGACTTCAGTACTGTCCAATTGGACAATGATCTATCTTACGAGGAGGAACCGGTGGCTATTCTAGACCGGCAGGTTCGACAGTTGAGGTCGAAGAGTTATCCTTCTGTGCGTGTTCAGTGGAGAGGTCAGCCTCCTGAGGCATCGACCTGGGAGTCCGAGTCTGATATGCGGAGCCGTTACCCACACTTGTTTCCCGACTCGGGTACTTCTTTCTTTTGTCCGTTCGAGGACGAACGGTTGTTTTAGAGGTGGAGATTGTGACGACCCAAAGGGTCATCACTTATTTTATTAATCATTTCGAGCTTCGAGGCCTTGAAAATCTCATTCCATGTTGCCTCGATTTATGTGCACAATCCGAGCATGTAGCCGGAAAGATTTTGTGATAAAAAATATGAATTCTATGAGAAATGTGGATAAAAATGATATTAATATTGATATGGTTGACTTCGGTCAATATTTTTGGTGAACGGATCCGGACCCGAGATTGGGTGGTCCCGAGAGGTCCGTAGGAAAATATGGGACTTGGACATGCGTCCGGAGTCGAATTCTGAGGCCTAGAGCCCAAGTTATGAATTTTGCTATGAAATTGTTTTTGATTTAATTGTTAAAGGAAATGAATTAATTGACCTTGGTATCGGGCTCGTATTTTGGTTCCGACGCCCGGTACAAGTCTTAAATATTATATATGTGATTTCTGTAAAGTTTGGTGACATTCGGATGTCGTTTGAGATGTTTTGGACCTTGAGTTCCAAGTTTGAAAGTTTTGAAAACCAAAAGTATGAAAATCATGAATTTGAGGCTTGATTTGATGAAAACGATGTGATATTGGCGATGTGATCGCACGAACAAGTTCATAATGTGTTTTTGAGGTTGTATACATGTTTGGTTTGGAGCCCGGGGGCTCGGGTAAAGATTTGATAGGCCGTTGCATTAAATTCTGAATTTTAGAACTGCTGGTTTTTCACCCAGCTGTTGGCTTCGCAATTGCGAAGCATTTCTCGCAATTGCGAAGGGGGCAGAACAAGGCAAGGTTCGCAAATGCGAAACCTGATCGCAAATGCGAAGCCCCTCATGACCCAGCCTTGTTCGCAAATGCGAACCATTGTTCGCAAATGCGAGGCCTCCAGTGAAAAGGCGTGCTTCGCAAATGCGAAGCATTCTTCGCAAATGCGAAGGTCCCTCAGCCCAGCCTTGTTCGCAAATGCGAACATATGTTCGCAAATGCGAAAGACCCTGGAGGCCAGCCTGGTTCGCAGATGCGAACATATGTTCGCAAATGCGAAGCCCCTGATTTGCCTTGGCTTCGCAAATGCGAACAAAAGTTCGCAAATGCGAACTTCCCAGCCTTAGCTTATTTTTCAAACTCCAGAAATTGGTCGGGGTTCGCAATTGCGAACCCATGTTCGCAAATGCGAACACGGAGACCTGTAAAACACGATTTTCAGTCATTTCTTCACTTTTTACAAAACCAAAACACCCATTTGCGATTCTTCAAGGATTTCTTCTTCATCAAAACGATTGTAAGTCACTTTTTACTTAATTCTTTCAATTCCTAGCATCATTAAACATGTTTTTCATTAAAAATCAATGAATTTCATGGTAGAATTCTTGTTTTTATTAGAAAATAGGGTTTTTCATAAATTGGGGAATTGGACCTCGAATTGAGGTCCGATTTTGAAACAAATTATATACATGAACTCGTGGGGGATGGGTAACCGGATTTTGGTCCTAACCCCGAATTCCGACCATGTGGGCCCGGGGTTGAAATTCACTATTCCGGGGCAGAATGTTGTAAAAGTTGTATTTGGTCTTAAGAATTAGTTTGTTGAGTAGTATTGATGATATTAAATCAATTGTGTATAGATACAATTGGATTGGAGCCAAAGTTGAAAGAAAAAGACATTTCCACGGATTGAATTGTTCATAAACATTCGAGGTAAGTGTTTGTTCTATCCTAGCTTGAGGGAATAGGATTATGTGTTATGTGTTATGTGATCGAGTGCGGTGTATGGGCTGTGGTGATGAGCATCCATACACTGGCGTCTAGTATGACCGTGAGTCATTGCAAAATGATTATTTTGAGATATATTACAGATGAATTGTTATTGTTCTCCCTTGTCGGGACTTGTTGTGAAGTGAGATATTGATTGCCCTTGCAGGGACTTTGTTGAAATGATTATTGTGTCCCTTGCCGGGACGGTTCATGATTTGTTGTTTTCTTTCTCTGCCCTTAGCTGTGATTGTTATTTGGGTGAGGAAGAGTGATAATGCACGAAGGGTGATGCCGTGCCATGTTTTATTATTTATGCACGAAGGTTAATGCCGTGCCATGTTTTATTATTTATGCACGAAGGTTAATGCCGTGCCATGATTTATTGATTATGCACGAAGGATCATGCCGTGCCTTGTTATTGAACCATGTACGAAGGATCATGCCGTACTATGGATGTGAGGATGAGAGTAAAAGCACGAAGGGTGATGCCGTGCACTTTATTTGCTTATTTGGTGAGGATGAGAGTAAAAGCACGAAGGGTGATGCCGTGCAACTATTTGCCATTCCTTGACTTGATATTACTTGTTTTTCCATTATATTTTATTTGGGTGATGCCGTGCAACTATTTGCCATTCCTTGACTTGATATTACTTGTTTTTCCATTATATTTTATTTGGGTGATGCCGTGCAACTATTTGCCATTCCTTGACTTGATATTACTTGTGTTTCCATTATACTTTGTTTTCCTTGTGAACTTATTAACCGTTGTTAATTGTCGAGTTCTTTTGAGATATTCCTTATTGTGTTATTACTTGGTTAATTCTTGTAAATTGTGGTAATATATATATTAAAGAATTGGAATCGTGTGGCGCGCCGATCACTTTTATGATAAGAAATGGAATAGTGTGGCACGCCGACCACAAAGTGATTTGAATCTTGGCATTGGCCATAATTGCCGATAGCCTATTGATATATTTGGGAGCGGGTGGTACGCCTACCACGAGATAAGAAAAGAAAAATAAAGAATTGAGACACGAAAGTAAGATTTAATTCTGTGGATTAGATTAATTTGGATATTATGAGTTATTGGCTGTTATTGCAGAGCAGAGTATTTCCTTATAAATGTTTATGTACACATATATATATATATATATATATATATATTGAATTGCACAGGCTTATGTGGGTGTCTGGTCCTAGGCTTGTCACTACTTCGCCGGGATAGGCCAGGCACTTACCAGCACATGGGGTCGGTTGTGCTGGTACTACACTTCTGTGCGTTTTTGCACAGGTCCAGGTTACGATCAGGAGCAGCAGCAGTAAATCGATTGCGTGGGAGTTGATCACATTTGAGACCGAGGTAGCTTGCAGACGTCCGCAGGCCCGACGTCTCTCTCTCTTTATTTATGTTACTAGTTGTAGTCTCTTTGTTCCGAGACAAACAGAATTATGTTATATTTCTTTCAAACTCTTATGTGTAGTTTTCGGTAGTAGTTCGTGAGTTGGTGACTCCACGTCTTGGGTAGAGGATTTCAGTATGATTTTCATCTTGTAATTAGTTATTTCTATTTCGATAAAGTATTCCGCATTTATTTAATTAAAATAGTGTTAAAAACAGGATAGTATGAATACAGTGGCTTGCCTAGCTACCACGAGTAGGCGCCATCACAATCCCGATGTTGGGGGAAAATCCGGGTCGTGACAAATTGCCTCTGTCATTTCATTCTCCAAAAAATGCCAAATACAAACAAACGAAACCAAACGTTGACAAATATATTAAACAATTAAACATAATATCTCTTGACTGCATCAGAAATGATAGCCATATCGGTGCATCTTCCTTCAATATCAGTTAGACATAGGGCGCCGTTGGATAATACTCTAGTCACAACAAATGGTCCTTGCCAATTTGGAGCGAACTTGCCTTTTGCTTCGGCCTGATGTGGTAGAACGCTCTTCAGCACTTGCTGTCCCACTTCAAATTTTCTGGGACGTACCTTCTTGTTATATGCTCTCGCCATTCTCTTTTGATACAATTGGCCATGACATACTGCTGTCAATCTCTTTTCATCGATCAAGCTCAATTGTTCCAATCGGGCTTTGACCCACTCATCGTCATCAATCTCAGCTTCAGTGACAATTCGGAGGGATGGGATCTCAACTTCTCCTGGTATTACTGCTTCAGTTCCGTACACCAACAGGTAAGGAGTTGCACCTACCAAAGTTCGGACGGTAGTGCAATAACCCAACAGTGCAAATGGTAACTTTTCATGCCCCATTGCCTAGACCCCTCTACCATCTTCCTCAATATCTTCTTTATATTCTTGTTTGCTGCCTCAACCGCACCATTTGCTTTGGGACGATATGGTGTGGAATTTCGGTGTGTAATCTTGAACTGTTGACATACCTCCTTCATCAATCCGTTGTTAAGATTGGCCCCGTTATCCGTGATGATTATCTTTGGAATTCCAAACCTGCAGATGATGTGGGAATGTACGAAGTCCACCACCACCTTCTTGGTCACTGATTTGAAGGTTTTAGCCTCCACCCACTTGGTAAAATAATCGATTGTCACCAGAATGAACCTATGACCATTGGAATTCGCAGGTTCTATAGGTCTGATAACATCCATACCCCACGCAACAAACGGCCACGGCGCTGACATTGTATGCAATTCAGTCGGCGGAGAATGAATCAGATCTCCGTGTATCTGACATTGATGGCATCATCGCACGAAACTTATGCAATCACTCTCCATAGTGAGCCAATAATATCCCGCTCAAAGAATTTTCTTTGCCAAAACATATCCGCTCATATGTGGCCCACAAACTCCGACGTGTATCTCTGTCATCATTATTGTGGCTTGACTTGCATCTATACATCTCAACAATCCCAAATTTGGGGTTCTTTTGCACAGCACCCCTCCACTAAGGAAAAATCCATTTGCCAATCGCTGAATAGCTCTCTTTTGATCTCCAGTTGCCTGCTCTGGGTATAGTCCTAACCTGAGGTATTCTTTAACATCGTGAAACCATGGCCCATCATCCATCTCTTCTTCTATCATATTGCAATAAGCATGTTGATTCCGGATATGAATATGTAACGGATCAATATGAATCTTGTCTGGGTGATGTAACATCGATGCCTAAGTAGCCAAAGCATCGGCAACCTCATTATGCATCCTTGGGATATGCCTGAATTCTACTGACCGGAAACACTTAGTCAGATCGTGCAAACATTGACGACACGGGATAAGTTTCAAATCTCTGGTTTCCCATTCTCCCGGAATCTGATGTATCAGGAGGTCCGAGTCCCCCAAGACCAAGATGTCCTGTACATCCATGTCCACTGCTAATCACAACCCTAAGATTCATGCCTCGTACTTAGCCATATTGTTGGTACAATGAAAACGCAGTTGAGCAGTAACAGGATAATGGTGTCCTGTTTCAGAGATAAGCACAGCCCCTACTCCGACTCCTTTTGCGTTCGCCACTCCGTCGAAGAAAAGCTTACACCCTAGATCCTCAGTTAATTCTAACCCATCAATTTGCAACACTTCTTCGTCTGGAAAATACGTCCTCAAAGGTTCGTATCCATCATCGACAGGATTCTCAGCTAAGTGATCGGCTAGGGCTTGAGCTTTCATAGTCGTCCTCGTCACATATATGATATCGAATTCTGTAAGTAATATTTGCCATTTTGCTAACCTCCCTGTAGGCATAGGCTTCTGGAAAATATACTTCAATGGATCCAAACGTGAAATGAGGTAAGTAGTGTAAGAAGACAAATAATGTTTCACCTTTTGGGCTACCCAAGTTAAGGCACAACAGGTCTTCTCCAAATGAGTGTATTTAACCTCGTGGACCGTGAATTTCTTACTGAGATAGTAAATGGCCCGTTCCTTTCTGCCAGTAATATCATGTTGCCCCAGTATACAGCCAAACGAATTCTCCAAGACCGTTAGATAAAGAATCAGGGGTCTACCTGGTTCAGGCGGAACTAGTACGGGCGGGTTTGACAGATATCCTTTGATTTGGTCGAATGCTTCCTGACATTCTGTCGTCCATTCTATCGCAGCGTCTTTCTTCAACAGACGGAATATGGGTTCACAGGTTGCTGTAAGCTGAGCAATAAACCTACTGATGTAATTTAATCTTCCCAACAAACTCATTACCTCTGTTTTGTTCCTTGGCGGGGGTAACTCTTGGATTGACTTGATTTTTGATGGGTCCAATTCAATGCCCCGTCGGCTGATGATGAATCCTAGCAACTTCCCTGACGGAACCCCGAACGCACATTTGGCCGGATTGAGCTTGATATCATATCTTCGAAGTCTTTGGAAAAACTTCCTGAGGTCGGCTATGTGGTCTTCTTGACGTCTAGATTTCATGATCACATCATCCACGTACATTTTAATTTCTTTGTGTATCATGTCATGGAACATCGTAGTCATTGCCCTCATGTATGTTTCCCCTACGTTCTTCAGGCCGAACGGCATTACCCGGTAGCAATAAGTTCCCCGTGGTGTGATAAAAGTCGTCTTTTCCGCGTCTTCTTCATCCATTAAAATTTGATGATATCCCACATAGCAGTCCACAAAGGATCCGATCTCACACCCTGCGCATTATCAATTAAGATATGGATATTGGGAAGCGGAAAATTATCCTTAGGGCTTGCCTTGTTGAGATTGCAGTAGTCAACACATATTCTGATCTTCCCGTCTTTCTTTGGCACCGGTACTACGTTAGCCAACCAATCAGGGTATCGAGTGACACGAATGACTTTCGCCTGTAGTTGCTTGGTCACTTCCTCCTTGATCTTTACACTCATCTTCGTCTTAAACTTCCGCAGTTTTTGCATTACGGGAGGGCATGCCGGGTCCGTGGGTAATTTGTGAACCACTAGATCGGTGCTGAGTCCTGGCATGTCGTCGTACGACCATGCAAAGACATCTTTGAATTCCATGAGTGTCTTGATTAATTCTTCTCTCAGGTTGGGTTTGAGATGGACACTTATTTTGGTTTCTTTAACATCATCTGTATCCCCAAGATTAACAGCATCTGTATCATTTAAATTGGGTTTGGGCTTTTCCTCAAATTGACTCAGTTCCTCGCCGATTTCTTCTAAGGCTTCATCCTCATCGTATTCTGATTCACACTCATCATTTCTTGTTATTATTTCTGAACCAGATTGACTTTCTAGACTGGGTCGATTATTCTTTAAGCATGCCACATCATTAAGATCAGTTGAAAGAAAGCTGGAAATAAAATAAAAGGAAAAATAAACAAAATTAGAAGAAAAGGGAGCAAAATTTCATTGATAGAAAAGTTCAAGATAACAAGGCTTTCACACTCTGACCCCAAACGGGGAAGAAAAAAAAAATGAAATGGACTACAATCCCGAGATAGTCCCACACAAAACTTGAAAGATAAACATAAAGCAGACTACCAAGACTCCCTTCGGGTAGGAAGAGGAATAGCATCCCAATTATTTAATTTGTCTGTGGTCCCACAAATTGTATCTCAGCACGGCTAGGTCCTTCACCATCTTCTGACATGCACACATCTGAGAATAGATCCTCGAACATTCTCAGGAATTCTTCATCTGGTTTGACCAAATGGCCAGAATGCCTTGTTATCAGATGTCTTTCGATTCCGGACTTGACAAAGGATTGGGAGAGGTGCGGCACGGGCTTTGGCAGTACCCATGTCTTCTGTCTGAATCTCTTAGCTCGCACAATGTCCTCTGGTGTCGGTTCAAATCCCAAACTGAATGTCCCTACATTTTCAGGCACGGAGACCGGCTATACAATACCTTGCAGAGATGTACCCAAACCTTTGCCGGGTACGAAACCATTTCCCAACATTTCATAAGCCACCATGATGTCTGCAGAGATCACTTTGTCGTCATGAAGGTATTCCCCCTCTGGAACCCTGTTAATGGACACCGTGTCACAAATCTGATATGGCCCGATGTCCTCTTCTGTCTCAACAAAGGGAACGATGGTGCTGGTCTGTAGATCATTTTCTCCATGGACCACAATCTCTTATCGATCCCACTCGAACTTGACAAGCTGGTGTAGACTAGACGGAACCGCTTTTGCAGCATGGATCCACGGTCGTCCTATCAAAAGTTTATATGAGACCACCATGTCCAACACTTGAAATTCCATGGTGAATTCCACAAGTCCAATTGTCAGTGCCAACACTATGTCCCCGACCGATTCCTTGCCTCCTCCGTCGAACCCCCGGACACAAATGCGATTCTTGCGCACCCTGCTAATATCCACTTTCAACTTGTTTAATGTAGAGAGTGGACAAATGTTCGCACTGGACCCATTGTCAACTAGAACCTTGGTAACCACAGAGTCTTCACACTTTACCGTGAGATATAAAGCCTTGTTGTGCTCGGTGCCTTCCTCAGGCAACTCATCATCGGTGAAGGTGGCCCGATTTTCTTCGATGATCCTATTGGTGATCCTTTCCAAGTGACTAACAGAGATTTTGTCTGGTACATGGGCCTCATTCAAAACTTTCATCAAGGCTTGCCGATGCTCTTCAGAATGTATCAATAAGGACAGCAATGAGATTTGAGCAGGGGTTTTCTTCAGTTGTTCTAAGATAGAATAATCATGCAGCTTCATCTTTTTCAGGAACTCATCTGCTTCTTCGTCGGTTACCGGCTTTTTTAGTGTTGCCGGATTAGTCTTTCTCAATTCGCGGGCACAAAACATCTCCCTGAACGAGTCAAACCTTGCGCTTCGTAGACTTCCTCCCTAACTTCTTTTCCTTTGTAAGTCACCATGACCCGGTCATAGTTCCATGGAATGGCTTTACTGTCAACTATCGGCAACTGTATTGCTGGCTTGATGATGAAAGGATCTATTCGAACACCCGCTACAGTTATGACAGGTTTGGTTGTTGCCCCTGGTACGACTATTTTTACTCCCTCTGGCCTCACAGGCACTTTGTTTGCACTCCCTTTTTCTGCTTCAGACCCATCTGGTGCTTCCTTCTCACGGATGAGTGACTCGTCAGGGCTTGGTCCTTTTTTCATTCCAACCCCACTGGATCTGATCATCATCAAAGTTTGAGAGGTTTTCTCATGTCCCTCTTCTATCCGTACCAACTCGATCATGTTGGTCTCATGATGGGTTGGGAGTGGATTCTGGTTAATGTTGGGTTCCGCTGGAGTCTGGACATCAATTCGACGAGTGTCGATAAGTTCCTGGATAGCTGTTTTCAATTTCCAACATTTTTCTGTGTCGTGCCCTGGGCACCCTGAGCAATACGCACAATTTACAAAGTGGTCCAGATTTCTCGGAGGAGGGTTTGGCAGCTTAGCCTCGACTGGATTCAGCAATCCTACTTGCTTCAATCGGTGGAACAAACTGGTGTAAGATTTTCCCAAGGGAGTAAAAGTCTTCTTCCTTGGTGCTCTGTCGTTCTTGAAGGCTTAATTCGGACTAAAACCCGCACCCGTGGGGTTTCTATAGGCTCTTGGGGGTGGGTAAGTATTTCTGTAGAGTTGGCGCATGCCATGGTGCCTGGACGGGAGGTGGGGCATATGATTGGGCATGATGGATGGTAAAGTGAGCATCTGGTGTTGGGTAGTAGTGTTGCGGATGGCTATATGGATTGTGAGAGTAATTTTGTTGGTGGGATTGTGGTGGATTGTACAGGGGTGTGGGGCCTCTGGCTCGGAACCAGGCTCCCGAATCAACCGCTGCAACTTCTTCTTTCCTCTTCTTCCCTAGCACTCCTCTAGTGCCACTTTGAATGGCTTGAGTGGTTGCCTTTAGAGCAGAATAGCTCATGATTTTGTTAGCTTTTAAACCTTCCTCAATCATGGATCCCATCTTTATTACTTCGGTAAATGACTTTCCTACGGACGTTACCAAATGCCCGAAGTATGTTGGCTCCAGTGTCTGCAAGAAGTAATTTACCATTTCGTTTTCTCTCATCGGTGGATCTACCCTTGCTGCTTGTTCCCTCCAGCGGAACCCAAATTCTCTAAAACTTTCTGCGGGTTTCTTCTCTAATTTTAGTAATGATAAGCGATCGGGGATTATTTCAAGATTGTACTGAAACTGGCTGATGAATGCTTGGGCCAGGTCATCCCATGTAAACCATCTGCTGGGATCCTGCCTGGTGTACCACTCTAGTGCAGACCCTCCCAAGCTCTGACCGAAGTAAGCTATCAGAATTTTATCTCGCCTTCCAGCTCCCCGCATTTTGCTGCAGAAACCTCGGAGATGGGCTACTGGGTCACCATGCCCCTCGTATAGATCAAACTTGGGCATTTTGAACCCATCGGGCAACTGGACATCTGGAAATGGGCACAGATCTTTGTAAGCAACACTGACTTGGTTGCCTAAACCATGCATATTCCTGAAGGATTGCTCCAGGCTTTTAACTTTTCGAATAACTTCCTCATGCTCCAAACTTTTGAAGTGCTTTTCCGGTTCTGTCGGATTATCCCAGTGAGGGGTGTGTGAATGCGGTTCAGGAGCCTTAAAGGTAGGCTCGGGAGAATAACAATGATTATCATGTATTTGAAAAAGCGGTTCACTGGACGACTTTTGTAAAGTAGCAGGTGGAGGTGCCACAAAAATAGGGGTGACCGGAGGAGGAGTACTTTGTCTAGCTGGTGGAACCTGGGATGTATAAGGGTTTTCCCCTTGATAATATGGATAGATCGGGGCACTTGACGAGGGGTCAATGGACGGACGCTCTGGTGCCGGTGTAAGAGTAGGAAGGTTTGGTGATGACTGTCCCCTAGTCCAGACTAGGTGCATCTCTATTATTTGCTATCTCAACCGGTCCACCTCCTTTTTCATGATCTGTATCTCTGTTTTCTCTCGATCGAGACTTTTGTCGGAACTAGACATGCTTGCTGGAATTGGACCTTTTGATCTAGTACGGTAATGGTGAATTGACAGTATATTTTGTCAAGTCAACTGCTAAACTTTCTGAAAATTTGCAACAAACTTGTTAGCTTACTGAGTTTAACAGATATGTTATAGCACGTTGGATGCAATGCACCGAATCAATTAACCATTTCTATATGTATTCATCACATGCGTCATTCCAGCTTTTTTTCTTTTTTTTTTCAATTATCCTTGAAAACCTCATTGTTATTAACCTCCCTATTCTTTCCTTTTCTTTTTTAGTGGTGGTCGAATCTTATGTGGATTGCCTACGTATCACGTCCCTGCGTGAATCAGACCGAGCGTAGTTTTGATAACAAGATTGTGGCGAAATTCTGGAACTCTTATATCAAAAAACCTTATGGTTACAAAACATGTCTTACAATAATCAACAAAATAAGAGAAAAGCTTGACTCAAGAGAAATAAAAATGCCAACCAGTTTTTTTTTTCAAAATTTCAAAAATACATCTTTTGATCAATAGTCTAATGCTCTTAAATTCTTGGGGGCCCGCGAGGCATCGTTCGGCCTTGCTGCGGGCCTTGGTGTGAGGTCCGTGTGTAGTCCCCTTAACTCTCTCATGATCTGATGAACATAGTCTATAACTAAAACAAAAAGGGTGGTGTGGGGCATTTGTTCACAAGCTAAGCACTTCATGGTGACATAATGCCCGATTTCTTCAATTCTGTCCTTGATCCTGTCCCTTTCTCTGAGTAGTTGTTCTATCCGCTGGTTCTTCTCTCCTAATATATGAACATTGTTGGTGACTCAGTCTAAAAGTCTATCCACTTGTTCTTGCAGTCGTGCCATCAAACTGTAACAACGGTTGAGGTCTACCCTGGCATCCCGGGCTTGTTTGAAAACCCGTTCCCTGAGGGTAATATTTACTTCCCTCAGATTGGTGATGATCTCAGTATAATCTTTTTCCACTCGTTGTAGATGAAGTGCCTATTGATGTGCCTCTCTTCTCCAGCTACCGCGGATCCTCATCGTCTGGGCCTTCGACTCTTCCAATTCTTTTTGGACATCTGCGACTTGATTTTTAAACCCTTTATCAATTTTTCGTCTGATCGACTCCTCAACTATCTATTAGCATCTATTTTCATTTGACGAATTTGAGCTTTCAAGAAGTCATTTTCTCGTGCAAACTTCTTTTTATCTCCTTCGCTGGCGGCAGCTTGAATATCCTTGTCAAATTGGAGATCTTGGATTCGTTGCTCTATCTTGCTAATCTTTGTTCTGTAAGCTTCTTCCTTGGCTAACCAGTCACATTGTTCTTGTGACGCTTCAGCAAACTCCGTGAGGTGGGGCCTTTTTGTGGGCCTTTGGTGCTCCAGTTCTCTGCTATACCATGCAGGGTATTCTGACTATACTTCGCCTCTAGCTCGATCTCGCACCCGAGTGTCTATCTTCAAGGTTTGACACTCATTCCAAATTTTCAGAATGAATGTTTCAGGAAACTGTCCTCCCGACCCAATTTCAACTTCTTGTGGGCTGAGGTCTTCTTTTTTTGGGATTATTTGGCACCGTCCTAACTATCTCAATACTCGACATGGCGCGTAGGGCTGGATGCTGTTGAGGCCCATTAGTAATAAATATGATTCCGTGGCCGACACATATATGACTTCGTCCACGGGTAGCCAACCAAATGTCCATTCTATCTTGCTGGCTGGAATCGAACGCAAGAGTCGTATCCATCCGCTAGTCCCCTTTGGCAAATCGTATCCCTCGACCCTTGTAGGGAATTCCTCTATACAGGTTTTCTCCGCTAAACCATGCCTCATAAACTGCGGGCGACAGCGTAAGTGCTCGATCATCCACATTTGGAACAATACATTGCAAGCTTCAAAGAAGACCCCTCCAGCTTTGCAAATAGTGAGTGCACAAGAGATATCTGATATTATCATAGGAGCCAAAGTACTATTGTCTTGTTTCATCAAAGTGCTGACGACCCCTTCCACTTGTATGTTGATATTCCCGTCCTTTCTAGGAAATACCAGTGAGCCTAGGAAAGCTATCATGAAGGCGATGCGTCTATGCTCTTCCCATTTCAACTGGTTTTCTCCACTGCATATTTTGCTCTTATGTTTGTTGAACCCCCCATAATGACCATATTTATTATATAGAAATGCTAAAGTGCAGAATCCCTCTGATAAATCTGGATTGTGTATAGTTCTGCGGATTTTCACGGTATCCAAAAACCTATGTACTGTCACCACCCTTGGTGCAATGAGATAATGTTCTCTCATAGGGACTTTCGGTCTTCCGATATATCCAGCCAATTCTTCCAATGTTGGCGTGAGTTCAAAGTCTAAAAAGTGGAACACATTATGTGCCGGATCTCAGAACGAGATCAGCGCTCGTATGATGTCTCCTCTTGGGGGAATATTTAGTAGCCCCACTAGATCCCCCAGGTACAGCTTAACTGTGTCTTGCCCTTGCTTGCCCAAGTTGTTCCACCACATATGCAAACTTAAGGGGACCTTGTTTATGATAGCTTCAGTTGTATTCTGACTTGTGCTCATTCTGCACATTTATTAAGGTAGTTTTTAGACGAAAGGAAATCTTGATTTGACCCAAAAAAAAACTATCCTTTTTAAAAAACAGAACGGGCTGGCTTTTTTTTTTTCAAAAATGCAAACTTACAACACCCCATAGGAGTTGACCAGTCAAAATATTAAGACTGATGAAAAGGTGGTCGTTGAGGCAAAGTTAAACATCCTGGCATTCCGTCATTATTTCTTCTTTCACAAACAAAAACTTATTTTGAGAAGATGGGGAGGTTGGACCTGTTAAAGGTTGCCTACGTATCTCATATCCGGTGATCACCGAATCAAACCAGCGTAGTTCGGTCAATTGACGAACTATTTAAAACAACACTCTTTTGTTCTTTCAAGGGTGAATTCGTAATAAGACAGTGCTTTCTACAAAATCATTTTTTTTTCAAAAATAAAATTTTAACTATTTACACCTTCTTTTCTTTTTATTTTATTATATCCTTTGACGTTTAAAAGTTGGTTAGCATGCGGACCCAGGACAAATAAATGCAACATGCGAAATGCTCTACGAGGTCATACTATATCTGGTCACCGGTCCTAGATGGACCCAACCCCTGTGTTGAGTCCCCTAAGTCAAAACATGATGCAAATAATCGTCCTAATTTAGGCTCAATATCCTAATTTTTTGGTGATACTAGACTGTGTACCCGAGCGAACAACTCGGATCAAGGAGGGGGCTACGTACCAGGGACCTGCGAAATCGTCCGGCTTTGTAACTTATCCGGCCTCTTTTTCTTATTTTTGGTATTGACACTAACAGAAAAGGGAGTCTCAACCAGTAAGCACATCCCCGGAGGTAAGAATAGAAGGGTTTTCGGCATAGTTTATATACACGGTTCACGTAATATCAAAGCGGTAAACATGTAGCACATTAATCAAAACATATAATGAAATCAGATATAAGCAAAAACAACAATTTTAACTGAGCTCAAATTCTTAAACCCTGAACCGAAGTTCTGGGTCTATCTTCCCCAGCAGAGTCGCCAGAGCCTCTATCTACTATTTACCCGAAGGTAATGTGCCACTAGTTACTACTACACCCCGGGAAGGGATATATTAATAATAGGGAAAGAGTTTTTCCAATTAAAGGATATTCGGAACGGGATTTATTTATTAATTTTTCGAGTCGCCACTTGGGAAAATAATGGTGTCCCAAGTCACCGGTTTAATCCCAAACCGAGGAAAATAAGACTCTGTTTAACAGTCCGCAAAACTAGAAACCTGGATAAGGAATTCTGTTAACCCGGGAGAAGGTGTTAGGCACTCCCGGATTCCGTGGTTTTAGCACGGTCGCTCAACTGCAATTTTTGTTTTTTATTTGATTTCTTTATATATTTTAATTATGTGCTTTTAATATTCCGCTTTTTAATTTTAAGGAATTGTGACATCCCGAAAACACATTTCGAGTCACACCGCAACCGGTACGCCTGTGACTTTAATGTGTTTCAGTTTCGCCGAGAGATGATTTGGGTCACATAAATGCGCACCCGTATTTAGGAAAGTAATTTTATTAAAGTCGTGCCTAAAGAGTCTATCGTGTTGTTAACTTTGGGAAAGACCGTGAAATTCGTTAAACGGTCCTTCCGAGTCTGAAATTTTTTTATTACAATTAATTGAGGGCCCCGCAATTGTATATTTAATGCGGCGAGGCTCAATTTATTTA
Organism: Nicotiana noctiflora; assembly: GCA_032618575.1. NCBI lineage: Eukaryota > Viridiplantae > Streptophyta > Magnoliopsida > Solanales > Solanaceae > Nicotiana > Nicotiana noctiflora. Next base: position 191,250 of record JASVEL010011943.1, read on the forward strand.
TTAAGGGTCAATCCTAAAGCAGTCTATATTTTTCTACTTTATCAGTCACTAAAAGAGAGAAAGAGTCCGAATTATTTATTATCTTCCCAAGTGTTATATCATCGGTTGAGTTTTATGACTTGAACCCTGTTGGGCCTGCTGAAAGTGTGTTGAATCCCATATGAATGAATAAGAACAATTAACCAAGTTTCAATGTTTAACTAATGTCAAGTACAAGTTTCACGATTAAATCTACCCGAAATTAAACTAAACTTATAAAAGTGTTTTTAAACCTTTTAAATCCACAATTATCACTTACTTTAACTAACATTTTTTAACAGCAAATTCGTATTCAGTGTCTTGTTAACATAATGTTCCAACACTTGTATTATAAAGCAATAATTGTATACTAGTTCCAAAAAGTCATATCTATTACTAATCTTACAACAAAAAGCTGATTCATACACACGAAAGTCAAAATTTTAACAAAATTAACTGTTACCTAAACAGCTCACGTATGAAACACTCACAATTAAAGAGAACAACACATAGTAGTGACGGCTTGATTGACAACAATTTTATTAATCTAATCTAGGCTTATAACAACTAAACTCATATGAGATTATAAATATCTTTCACACATTTACGTGAGCAAGTCTGTAAATTTCAGTCTCATTATTACATGAAGCAACTAAATAATATTTCAAATATCTATGATAGCATTTAATAACGACAGAATTTATTGCCGAAGTCTAGCTCCATTTTTATTTCATGTGTCCATCCCAAAATTACACCAAATGAATTCAGCTGTGTACCTGGATGATGACAATAGAAGAAGGAAAATGAGCAATCAGCAGTAGTAACACAGTATCACCAGCAGCAGCAGTACAACAACAAACCAGACTTAAGCAAACAGCAATACCAGTACCCAATAGACCCCAATGAACTTGAATTTAAACCATAAATGGGCCAACAGTTATCAGAACCACCTATCACACTCAAATTGAATCAAAAGGACCCGATGGAGCAATAAGACCCAATGTTTTCTCTGTTTTCGACTCAGCTATTGATATTAAAACGATTAAACTCTCAAGAGATACTCTCACAAAGACTGTTTTTCAGCTCTCTAAAGCTAATCAATCTCAAAGCTTTCTCTACTCTTTTTTTAAAAAATCCAAATCTGTGTTTTCTTTTCCTCTCTATCCCAGAAATTTTCCATCTCCTTCAGATTGTATGCCTTTGTGTGTGTGCTCTCCTCTCTGTTTTTACTTCCTGTCCTCTTCTATAAACTCACAGACTCTCGAGACTTCCCTCTCCTACCCTTTAGTTCTGTTTTTCTTCTATCTTTATAGACAAAACAAAACTCTTTTTAAATTCAAAAGTTCATTTTTCCAGCTTGTTTATTCCTTCCCATGTGTACCCCTTAATCCTTTTATCATTAACCTATGTTATTCCATCAGATTCCCACTTTTTCTATCTAAGCATGGGATTTTCTTGTTTTAAAATTCCTTAAGTGCAAGGCCTAGGTGAATACCTGCTGTCCAGCAGGTTCCTACTGACCTAAGGCATGTGCATTGCACCTCTGTGGTTTTTTTTTCTATTCTTTAACAGGTTTAACACTTATATCCAATCAACAATTTTAAATTGAAATCAAAACAGTCTAAGGCTCGGTCACAAACAGGGAATCCTAATAGTTGTAGTTAAAATGGTTCAAACAGAAACACAGAATTAGTTTGACGACATTCGACTAATCGATTGCAATACATAGAATTGATAACAGTCAATCGACGAACCAATGATTTCAACAAGTCTCGGCAAAAACAAAAGAATTGCGAAACTAACTATTCGACGACATTCGTTGAATCGACCACAACATATAACACATATAAGTAACAACAAACAATCATTGAATCAGTGATTCGAAATGCTTAGGCAAACAAAACACAAAAATGCAGAATTTTAGCTACTTGACAGTATCGATCAAAACCAATTCGTATTTCTATAACTTAATACATTACAACAGACAACCAAAAATAAGAATGACCAAATAAAGGTCTTACGGAGTAGAAGCAGAGAAGATTAAAAATTAAACACAAAACAAAAACAAACGAATGACTAAACCAAACATTGAGCACAACAATGAATAAAACAGAAGGAGAAAAATGAAATACCTTAAGAAGAGAATCCGAAATCGAACAGACCCAGGCTCAAATGGACTTGAAATTGTATTTTTTGAAGTCGAATGGACTTTAATTGAAATGCTTTCAAACGAAAAAATACCAATTAAAGTCTATTAACTTCAAATCCTTTCAATTGGACGAAATCCCTAGTTTTTTAATTCTAGGGTTCTTGAGGGCTCGATTTGGGGGTTGAGGAGTTAGGGCTTGATTCGAACCAAACCAGTAATGATTTGGTAACGAGGGAGGCTAGGGGAAGGTCTGGTATGATTTTGGGGTTGATTGGGATAACTTTGGTTTTGGCTCGAATCTTCAATTGAAGATTCGAGAAGCTGGGGGATGATTCAAAACAAACTGATAGGGGATTCGTGTAGAGGAGGGTTAGGAGATTAATTGGTGTTAAGATGGGAAGGTTTGGCCTACCGGAACCGCAGTGAGGCGATTTTCGGTAGGCGGGGTACGGCAGAGTACAGCAGCGTTGATTGACCACTCTCTGAAGGTTAGAGACGGTCGAGAGGGGGTCTGAAAGGGGGAGGGGGTATGGTTTGGGAATATATACCAACTAAGGGATTTGATCCAGGCCGTTGGATCGATTAAGATCGACGGCTTGGATTAACCTACTTAACGAAACGGAGTCATTTGAGTAGGTTTGAGACCAGGCAGGTTTTCGTGCGGATATGGGTCGGGGTGCAGGGGCGTTTGGCGACCGTTGGATCAAAACGAATCGAATGGCTTGGATACCATGGCCAACTACGACGTCGTTGGGGCGTATCTGGAGATGGACTGGACCAGATTTTGTGCTTGGGCCTGGGTTGGGCGTTTTCTTTTGGGCCTATTTTAATATTGACTGCCCCAGTCCGAACTCACACATAAAAAACAAAAATTCTTAATTTGAAACCAAAATTCCTCGACTAAATCCTAAATGCAAATGCAGTATATTTTTGTATTTTTTATTGATTTAACAGATAATCACGCGCAAACGAATGCAAACAGTACAAAACAAATAACACAAAATTCACAATAATTATAAACAACACAAAAATTATTTTATTTTGAATTTTTCGAAGTAATTCTCATGTAGGGCAAAAATCACGTGCTCACAATACCCGCAACTAGAAAAATTAGCTTTAGCTTTAATCATGGCATTTAAAAAATTAAATCCTTATTTCCAATCCTACTCCCTTGTTGTGGTTATTGTTTTTTCACTACGAAGCATTTTGCATAAACATGAGTTATCAGGAATGGGTTATAGAATTAAGTGAATATGCAATTAGTTATCAACCTAGAGTTGCCATAAAATCTCAAGAGTTAGCCGGTTTCATAGCTGATTTCAGTCAAAGAATACATCTAGCAGAAAGGTCAAAAGTTCTAAATGGTTCAAACCCATAAACTTAGATTTCATTTGCTAATGATTCAAAATGCGCAGACCTAGTAATGTTTCTCATACCTCTTTTAAAACTATTAGACGAACTATATAATATCATTTTATGACTAACAATGAAGTAGAGTATGAGGTTGTAATTGCAGGTTTAGAATTGGTACGGGAACTTGGCATAACCCAGAGTATAATCAAGAGCGACTCTCAACTTGTCGTTAATCAAATACTGGGGACTGTTACAACCAGGAAAACTCGAAAGCAAGTAATTGAATGATACTACAACAGGAGAGCATATCTCAGTTTCTTCAAACTAGGGAATTTGTGCTCAAAAAGGTGTTCCAATCTACAAAGGATGCTGACTCTGGAAAGCTAAGTCCAATGTAGGAGACCACATAGAATTCGTAACATTGCAGGGAAGGCAACATACGAGTTAGAGACAATGGATGGCAAGGTTCTACCTTCACATTGGAATGTTGCCTATCTAAAGAGATATTACTTCTAAAGGAGTAGTTACAGTCAGGTTTCCCCCTTGTTAAATATTTCCTTTGATTTATTAAGATGTTACTAACAATTTTAGATGTTAGGCAAAAGCCCTAACTCGTGATGAGTAACAACCTGCGCAGCAAAATGGAATATTCTTAAATTCCAAGCATGGGGTTACATTAATATGATGTAAATATATACGAGTTAGACATTACTCATCTATAAATCGTACCTCTGAGTCCCGTATATTTTTTTGTTTCAGGAAAAGGACCAATCAAAGAGATACAAACAAGTGTCCGAGGCTTCATTCTTCATCACTCAAACACTTGGGGACTGCATATTATACATATGTATGCAGAAAACAAATGCGAATATCACAAGATACGAGTATCGAACATAAAGTGGTGTCAAAATTTTGGCAAGGTTCAGCCACAAAAAGACAAGTTTTAAGAAGAAGTTATGAAGTCTTCAGCGTTCAACATAAAACATTCATTATAATGTTGTAAACAAAGTCACTTCTCAAACCCTTCCTTAATACATAAAGATAGGGTCGTGACTATGTACTGAAATGGGTTATGAAGAAAAACCTTTTCTATTTATTTCGTATCATATAATGAAATCTGTTACAAGAAAAACAGTTACGGGGAAGTTATAGATGTACTGTAATGCATGTAACACTCAAAAGCTTGTTCAAATTCATGAATAAAAACTTGTCAAAGTTGTTTCGTACAAAAATATGTGTTTTCCTATTTCTTTCATCGTATTATAACACCATTATGAAGTTGAGATGTCTTCTTCATTAAGTGTCGATATATAAAAAGGGTCCGCTTTTTATAAACCTCATGTTGATATTCCGTGAGAAAAATCATAAAGCATTTTCAAAAATAAAAATGCTAAATTATTCTATAAGTCCTAAATAAGAAGATAGGCAAGAATAAAATATAAAGAAGTACTTATAAAACTTCTTAATAGAAAAGACTTAGTCATACAAAATGTCTTTATAAACGCCCATTAAGGTAACTGGGGACTTAACCCAAAATATCCCTTAAAATCAAGGGAAAAACTACTTTAAAAAAAACAAAGGAGTAAAGCTTTCAACTTGTTGCTGAAAGGGTTGGAACTTCTAAAGTTGCAATATTAATTTCATTTTTAGAAGCAATCACAGGTACAGAATCAACCCCTGGAGGAGTAGCAGCAGTTGGAGTGTTAAGATCATTGAGGGAAGCAAGAGTCATGGGAGCTTTAACTTCTGCATGTTGAGTTATTAAAGTTTCATCCTCGGGGGCCGGAACTATAACATTTTCAATTTCAATAGAAGCAGCTCCTTCACTGGAAGGTTCTTCAGCCATAGGAGTCTCAACTGATGGAGAAAGAAAGTCAAGTGGTTGTTGAGTCATTTCAATAATCTTTAAAACTTTGGCCAATTCCGATTGTAAATCAAAGTTCTCTTGAATAGCCTCTGTTAATGCATCACAGCGGGAGTTTAGGAATGCCCAGCTCACCTCTGAATTAAATCTCTCCTCAAGAAGTGAATAATCCATATGCCACTAGGTAAGATCATATTTCAATGTTTGGTTTTCATTCAAAGTGGAATTAAGGGTAGCTTCAAGGGAGGCACGAGAATCTTCTAAGGAACGAGCCTTATCAGAGGAAGCTTGTAAATCAGCTTGAGCTTGAGATAAGTTTTGTACCAGCTCTCCCGCGTATTCTTCTTTCTTACTCAACAAAACTTTGAGTTCTCTAATCTCTTCACTTGACTTTGACAATTGTTCGGAAAAAGAATATTCCAGGCGCTCTTTTTCCTTCTCCGTTTTACTAAAAGAGGCCTTGACTCCATCTAGTTTAGAAGAGAACTTGTTTTTGTTGCTCCAGATTGTGATTGCTCTCTTGCAAATCATTTATATTTTTCTGAGCATTTTTTAACTGCTCTTGCGAATTGGTTGTTTTAAGTTCAGTTTCCCTAGTTGTCTTCTCAGCCTCAAGAACAACTCAGTCAGCTTCACGAGCCTTCTTCTCTAAAAGGGAAATTCTTCCCATGAGTTCCGGCCTATAAGATTAGCCTGCAAAAACGGTATATATAAGTGAGAATTAAAAGGAGATTTTTTTTTTAAAAGGAAAAAAAAGGAAAGGAAAATACCTTCAAGGTACAATTAACTATATCGTTCATCAAAGCCAAACAGCTGTGACTGTCCATTTTCTTTTTCTCTATTTTCCCAATTAAGGGTTCAAGCCAAACATCTGCTCTACCCGACTTCCTCAAAAGACTGCTATTAGCAGGAACCTCAAGTGTCATGCTGCTCATGGCCATGCTTCTGCTACTAGAACCCTCATCTACATGACTAACGGAAGAAGGGGGGACTATTAAAGGAGGGACGGTAGAAGAGGTGAAAACAACAAAATTTGAAGAGATTGGGACAGGTAAGGGGGCAAAAATTGGTAAAGAAATAGGAACAGGCAAAGTAGCAAGTAAAACACTTGAAATAATGGGAGGAACAGAAGAAACGGAAGATGAAAGAGGGATTTCATCTAAAACCGGACCAAATTCACCACCTTCAAAACCCTCAATAAAGACGCGTTGAGTGGATTAAGGAGTGTCCCTTGGAGAAGTTTCTTCATCGGATATAATAGTAACGGGCTCAAAGGTACGAGCAGGAGAAACTTCAGTTTCATCCTCAGAAACCACGACGCGCCTCCTAGTCCTAGGACAAGCTGTCAAATAGGTATCTTCATCTTCATTAACATCAAAATTTTCTTCAACTGTTTTCCTCTTTGCCAGTGAGGCTTGTGCCCTCTCCAAAGCTAAGGGAGTACTGGAAGAAGCTCTAAGAGTAATAGCTACTTCAGCTGACATCCCTCAAATTGCAAATCATGATAATAAAAAGGATAGAAAATTAACTAGGGGAGAAAAAAAGTTTAGCATACATAAAGTAATGATAGATGTATACCGTGGGTCTTAACTTTCCAACCATGTTTGTTGGAAATTGATTTCCAAGTTCGTACCTCCATAGGCACGGCCTTCAAGATAGCGTCTACCTAAACACGAAAGTTAGTAACGGGTTCCACATCTCCCATGGTTGCTACCAAAAATTAGAACGGGATTAGAAAAAGAGTTGAAATAACAAAAACAGATAACGTAAGAAAAAAAATACTTACGTACCAAGTTCCATTTTTCAGGAAAGGGAATGTTTGTTCCACCCACCAAATTAACTGTGGGAACACCTACAAACCGTGTGTACCAACCACGGTCATTAATATCCTTGGGGTTTATCAAAACCCTCTTACGATCTTGCAGATAAGGTAAAAATGCCATTACGAAATAGTTGGGGTAATAAAGGTGAATCAGATGAGGAAAGTTAAAATCGACATCTGCTTTGGCCAAAAATCAAGAATAACTAGGTCAATGGCAGGAATAAATCCCAAAGTGAAGGGATAAGTAAAAACACAAGAAAAACCAGCTCTATAAGAGGTTATTCTCTAACTAGGGTTGAGAATGACTATGTGGATATTACCTCTCCAGCGGCAGTCTTTTCGAACAATTGGAATCGACGGTTCAATAATTAAAGAAGGATATTTAGCAGCTCTCTCTAATTTAATCACTTGTTCACGAGGGGATTCTTTGTCATGTTCAAAAGATAAATCTGACGGTACGATTTCTTCTACTGAAGGCTCTTGAAGGAGTTCAGAAGGTTCTTTTCCTTTAGAAGAGGATTTGTTAGATATGGAACCTCTAGATGAGATACTAGAACTAGAAGGGATGGTAGAACCAGAGGTACCACCACGCATCGACCCTGCGCACGAAGGACACCTCCTCTGCCTCTTCTATATCTAGTAGGAGCGTTGGGGAAACTATCAAGTATTGGAACTCTTTTTGGGTTCGTATTTGAAGACGACATGGTAAGCAGACTATGGACAGAGAGAGTGAATTACAGACAAAATGAACTAGAGTAAAGAACAAGAACGTTTGGTGAGAAGTTTGTGAAGAAGAAGACAAAGGGATAAGTTTATATACTCAACAGTCGATAACTTAGAAGAATAATGATGAAAAGACTATAATAAAGATAACCATCACTTCATGAATAATAAAGTTAAAAGAGTCTCAGAAAAAGACAGCAGAATCGCAGAACTAGTGAGGAAGTGATACGTATATGGTGCATTAAATAGAAGAGACAATTGAAGCGTTGCCACTGACATAGCATTAATTATGACAACAATTCCCTTTTTAATGAGGATCCACTTCCCAAATATTTAATTGATAAATAAATAGGAAGTGGGGGGACTATCTGTATTGGGAAAAAACTGAATTTATATTAAAGGTGATGTGGCATGACACGTAGATTGGTCAAAAGGTCAACAGATAATTATTAATTAAGAAGAAGAACTCAGAATAGACACGAGGTGCAACTTAGATATGTATCTCGTACCTAAATAAAGCATTTAAGTCTGGGGATTCTTAAAGATTCAAAGGACAAGAATTTGGTGATAAAAGATATGGAAAAAGGTAAGTAAACAGGCACGAAAAGCGGTTTTAGACATGAGTCTCATACCAATTCAAGTCATTTAACCAACGGATCGAAAGCCATTGTAGATATTGATCTTAAGACAAAAAGGAGTCCAAATTCAGTATTAAATATCTGATACGTTGGAGAATTAGCATTTAATAGGAATGATTGTGTAACGGTTTATTCTAGGTCATTTATTACTCATAATTATCTCATTAAAGCTTAGGTTTCATTCTTTTACCTAGGATCAGCAATAAAAGGAAAAGTCTCATCATTTGTAAGGACACGAAAAATCATTGACTTCATATTGGAATACAAATTTCTTTATCGCTTATTTTTATTCAAAGAAAGCCTATTATATTTTTCGGTCTCTTGATTATCAGTAACCCGATTTTTCTCTTATTTTCTAGTTTTAATTAAAACTTCATATTTTGGTTAAACATATTGAAGATTTGCACATGTGTATGAACTTCCAGCATATTATACTGGAACTCTAACATGCGAAAAGTTTCAGCATAATATATTGGAGATTGGAGTACCTCTGTATGAACTTTTAAATATGCTGGACCGGTAAATTATACTAAAAATGTGTGAATAATATGTTAGAAGTCTAGTATATTATACTCGAACTTCAGTACTATGTTACTAGAATTCCAGTATATTATATTGGTTTTCCGTATTTTGAACAGTGTTTTCGTTCAGATTTATCTTTACATGAAAAGTGGCTAAATTTTAATTACTTTTAAAACTATAACTATTTTTCATTGACCACTCGTAAATTTAACTATTTTTGAATTTCTCCTAATATTTTGCCCACTATACTATCCCTAAGAATGCACTTTTTTTATATAGATCAAGTGTTCAATAGGTATAAATCTTAGTACAAATATCTAAGGGAAAACAAACGAGCTAGTTTAAAGGTTGCATATGTATTCAACCTACTCGTACCCCTCTAAAATAATAAAGACCAACATGCTCCGAGTTTAAGAGTGTATGTATGGAAAAATAGAAGAATAGTCAAACTTAGGTTGGCCTTGCAATTTCTGGGGATTTGTCTATATTCTTATTTATAATTGCTTTTCGTGAATACCTGTAGTTTATTTAAACTTTGGCATGGCAGTCTTAAATCATTTAAGTAAGAACAAATCAGTTTTTTTCGAACTGTTTTCTGCAACTTCAGAAAATTAAGTGAAAACAAAATAAACATATTTACTAAATGCATAACAATGCCTTAAAACATGGATATGGTCCGGGAATGCAATACTAGCTGGATGGAGGCAAACTGACAAATTAAGGGGGAAATTTTTATAATAGTTAGATTTACAAGTGCTCATTCGAAAATAGTCATAGATTCAAAAATAAGCGAAATCTAGCCACTTTTCATGTAAGATAAATCTGAACGAAAATATTGTTCAAAATCTGAAAAATACTCTAGCATAATATACTGGATTTCCAGCTTAAGTATACTGAAATTCTAGTATATTATAATGGAGTTCCAGCATAAGTATACCGGAACTCCAGCATATTATAATGGAGTTCCACCAAGTATGCTGGAACTCCAACATAATATACTGGTGCAGTATAATATGCTGGAAGTTCATACGTAGGTGCTCCAATCTCCAATATAATATATATGTTGGAACTTTCGCGTGTTATAGCTTCAACATAATATGCCAGAAATTCATACACATGTGCACCGATCTCCAGTATATTATGCTGGACCGGTCCCTAATTGCAGTAAAATGTGATTATTTTTTAATGACTTTGCAAATGCTATTTATTTTTTAATTGCCAGACCGAAAACTCGCTGAGCATGTGCTTTTTTCGCAAATTAAGATGAAAGCCACAAATATTTAAGTGGGCTTAAACATCAAACCAAGTAGGCCCAAATCAAAAGCCCAGGGCTCATTGTAGCGGAAAGTAAAAGGACAAGTTAGATATTGGCCATCAGCCAAAAATAATTACATCCAATAGTAATATATAAAAAATAGTATGTATAATGTATATTATACGTAAATTATATCATAATATGCAACAACAACAAAATTATAATTTTGTCATTATTTTTGGGAGTAATTATACTGTATAATTTTTCTATAATAAAAAAGGATCGGGTATTAATAGCTTTCGATCCAACAAGAATGTGATTTTAGATTCATCCAAATTAGAAAGTGAAAGAGTAGTGACGAGTTAAGTGGTTGAGCGGTTGGTAACTTTAAATTGAATTTCTGTAGAGTATAAATTTTGAAGTTGGCCCTAACTATAGAATCTTTATATCCACCAAACTTTTGTCTGAATCAATGTGGTTGTTAAATATGAATGATTATCTCCTTGTTAAACCAAAAGAAAAAAGAATTCTATTCTCATTTTTGTTGTTTTTTCTTTTAAGTGCCAAGCAAAAAAGACAATATAGAATGACATTCGTAACCCCATTAGATTTATTAGCTTTCTTTTCAATTCATTCTAATTATATTCGTCTGGACAAACTTTCAATTATGTGAATTGACACTCTCCCCAATTTTGCCATGACTTAAAGTTGGAGGACCTTAATTAGCACGAGCATTTGTCCGCTCGATTTATTGTTTACTTTTTCTAGTGGATATATATATATATATATATATATATATATATATATATATATATATATATATATATTAAATACTGATTATATATGGTTATACACATATTATATATGAACTATATAAATATTATAAATTCATCAGCTATTTATAGTTTAATGAGTTGGGTGGGCAAATTTAGGTTAATTCTTCAAAGATTAAAGAGATCAGATATCCTATGAATTTAATTGTATTTATAGATAAAGAAGTAGCATGCTCTGAATTTATAGCAGTGGTCAAACTAGGTAGGCCTTGCAAATTTCTGGGAATTTGTCTATATTCTTATTCAATTGTTGTTCGTGTAGCTCTGTAGTTTAATTAAACCTAGTTGTCTTAAATAATTTAGGTATGAATAAATCAGTCTCAATTCAAACTCCCTTCCGCAACTTCAGATAATTAAGTGGTCCACCAAATAAAGACTTTTACTAAGGATATGTTTGGAAAACTACCATGTAATTGAAATTGGTATAATTATTAGGATAGTAATTAAATAGCCTAATAATTAAATAATTATATAATTACGGCAACATGTTTGTTTGTCATAGTGTAATTATAAATTTACCGTTTGGTTGCACTAATGTAATTATACAATTAAATTAAATTTTAAATGAAGTAATTATCAAAAGTTAAAAGTTAATATAATAAATATATGCCTATAAATTTTATACGTGTAAATGATATTATATTTGGTGTTTAATATGTATATTTTTTCGTGAATATACTTTAAATAGTAATCGTATATCTATAATTAATATTTGTAAAAAATAGTAATTTTTATATATTTTCTAAATTAATAATATTTAGTTTAGATACTTACAAAACTAAAAATATATGTTTTGTAAGAACGTCATGGAATTCATGTTTGATAAAATTAATATGTACAAATACAATATCATAACATTATTAAAATGTTTGACAAAACTAATCTGTTAATTCTCACTAAAAATGAACAATATGCAATGTGAACCAATACTACTAAAACAAGTAAATTTGAACCATAATATAGCACAATTTTAAAACACACAAAAAAATAGTTTAATATATATTATATTCCAACATAATAATAGTAAGTTCCACCACAACTTAAGATTAGGAAATATAAGAAGTTTATAATCATATTTAACAACAAAACTTTACTTTGATATCATTTATTATATGCCAAATTTGTAATGGCTCCTTATTTCTAATATTAGAAGGTGTAGTTTAAAAAAATAGAATAATAAAATAAATAATAAATAAAATATAAGCAATTACATGGGATCACAAAAAGTAAAGGTAGAGACATAAAAGATTAATAATGTACAAAAAAAAATATTTTAAAAAATCAAAAGAAAATTAAGGAGTAAAAATATAATTAAAAAATAGAAACACAAGTTATAAAGAAATAAAAATGAAAGAAATTAAAAAAGCAACATTGTAATTACACTGCGTAATTACCATCAATTCTCACCTCCCCCTTGAGAATTGAAGATTATAATTACACCTCTCCAATTACACCAAATTTCATGTTGGTCAAATAATTACTTGGCCAAATAAACATGCCAAACTGTATAATTATACCGAATTACATCCAAATTCAATTTCAATGTGACTTTTCAAACACGCTCTAAATGCATAACAATGCATTAATACACGTAGGACATAGCTAGTAGCATCGATTGAAATCCTATTAATTAAATTAAGCTATCAATTAAATTTAGGGATCGTTTGGTTAGAAAATAAGTTATTCCATGATTAATTATTCCATTCTTTCATAGGATAAAAAGGCACTACAATCCCGGAACAAATGATCTTCGAATTAGTTATATCACGATTTTACCTCATCCACATATAAAATAAACTTATCTCAAATTTGATCCTTAGACTAGTTATCATTTATCCCTTGTACCAAATGAGCCCTTCATGGCAACTTGAATATTGTCACTGTGGCATGCTACATTTACTTTGGTATAAGAATGCTACACACTAATGTGATTGCTCTAATAAGCAATTTCCAATTCCAATCAAAAGATCGTGAGTTCGAGTCTCCCCAAGAGTAAGGTGAGAAGTTCTTGAAGGGAAGGATGCCGAGAATCTATTTGGAAACAGCCTCTCTAACTTAGGGTAGGGGTAAATCTACGTACACACTACTTACTTCCCTAGACCTGCTAAATGGGATTATACTGAAAACTCAAAAGCATCTCCACAAATATTTCAGTTTTCTAGCAAATTTATCTCTTAAAATGAAAAAAATACTACTATGATAACTACGTGTCCGTAGCAATAATAGTAATTCACCAATTTAAACAACTTAGAAGATCGATCTTTATGAAATAAATACCTTATTATATTATAAGTAACAATGATTTAAATTAACCACTTTAACTTACTTACATTTATTATCATATGAGCATTGTGTCTCATTTATATGTGAAAAATGATTAGCATATAAGATAGGCAACAATGCACAAATTTGTACTTTCTAAGTTAGGGCCACCACCATGTGATTTTGATGAGTGATGACAATGATTGCCCATACAATGCATGTGAAATTAATTGGGTGATGAGATAGTGTTTGTTAGATTTACCTTAATCAGAGTTTCGGGTTCTAATCCTTAATAGAAAGAATTTGAAAAATTATCGGCTATCTCCATTTATAAATAGCTCATTATAAAGTTGGTTAATTCATTAAATATTATTAATATAAGTCAATTAACTATTTGTAGCAAAAAAAAAACTTTCAAATTTTTACTTTCTTTTGAGTGGGTGTTAATAGAATAGATTGGGTATATCTTAAGGAGCTTGAATCTCAGCTTTGGGATGAATTGGCGAAGTTTTGAGGTGGTTTGAATTGAAAATTTGAAGTAAAACTGAACATGAAAAAAAATAATGTGTATCAAATATAAATCATATTTGTATCAATTGTGTATCATATGTATATCCATATGTACCTTTTGAAATACATGCATGATATTACGAATCAGAGTTTCGGGTTCTGATCCTTAATAGAAATAATTTGGAAAACTATCGGCTATGTCCACTTATAAATAGCTTATTATAAAATTGATCAATTCATTAAATATTACAAATATTAGCCAATTAATTATTTATTTTAAAAAAACCATTAAATTTTTGCTTTCTTTTGAGTTTGTGTTATTAGAATAGATTGGGTATATCTTAAAGAACTTGAATCTCAGTTTTGGGATGATTTGATGAAGTTTTGAGATGGTTTGAATTGAAATTTCGAAGTAAAACTGAACATGAAAATAAATTATATGTGTATCACATATGTATCAATTGTGTATCACATGTATATCCATGTGTACGTGAGATACATGCGTGATACATGTGCTGCAGAAAAAAAATGTGAACTCGATTTAATTACGAATTTTGATATAAAAAACTAGTCCAAATCACCTCGAGTCTTCCTCAAATTTTGTATATTGAATTATCTATGTGTTTTCGATGAATTTCAACTACACCCATTGAAAAGTTCCTTTTTTGCTTAGATTTTTGGAATATTATATTTTTTATATTTCATCACCTTATTTGCTACTTCATCCATAAAATTTCCTTTCCGCCTTGCATTTAATGTTTCTAATCACACTTAAAAAATATAGAATGTAATTTTTGTATGTGATTCTTAGAGAGAAAGAACCTTATTTAGATGGTTTTTCAATTTTTAAAGGGACTTTTACCTAGTTATACTATATTAGAAATTTATTCACCAATGTCTTCTATGTTTTGTAGTTTTTAATAAATATCTAGGTTTTCTTACAAATTGTGTAGATTGCTCCTAAAAATGCTCTCACCCCATTATTAGTGTCTTCAATTAAGGGATCAATCATATCATTTTCCTTTTTTCCCTTTCCTCTTCTCTATCCTTTTTTACATAAAAATTTATCAATGTACGCCCATATCTCCATCTTCTCTCTTCCATTGCCGTACAACACTAAAATGAAGAAATATTCATAAATTGTATGACAAATGTATCATAATTGTATTTAAATTGTATCAAATACATCAATACGCAAAGCATAATTGTATCATATGTGTATCATAAATATATATAACTTGTAGATGGTACATTAATATCCAAAATAAAACCTGATACAACACTAATAAATTAATATATAATTTTCAGATATTTGTGATATAAACTGTGAAATTCATCACGATCTCACAACTGCTCATAATTCAAATACAAATTTGATACAATCCTGAAAGAATTTTAACACACCTCCGATATAATTATGATACAACTTAAAACTGGCTCTAAACTTAAACCAATGTACAATATAGTATTATACTTGTATTAGTATTGTCATGTATTATTAGGTACAAATTGTGATAGATTCTAATTGATAATACAACTTTGATCTTCATCTTTTTCAAGTTTCAATTTAAAACATCCACCTAGAACCAACTCTACACTTAAAGTACAATACAATATTGTTTTTTAATAGTATTAGTATTGTATCAGAATTGTCATAAGTATTGATGTATCAACTACAACTCAGATACAATTATGATACGTTTATCATACAATCGTAATACAATTCCGAAACTTCATCTTTCTCAAGTTTCATTATGAAATTCAACCTAAAACCAACTTTAATGTAGAGTGAAGCTTACCTAAAACTTGATTGTAGAGTAAATCTTCGAATTTCTTCTGCAACTTTGGGGGTATAACAATGGAAGATGAGCAAGCGAGATTTTTGGGTTAGAAAGATTATGGGTATCAATTTGGAATGTTACTTTGGATGATAACAAACAGATGTGATGATTTTGGGATGAGTTTCCTAAGGTGAAGGGATTTTGAATTAGTATTGAATTTGGATATTTTAAATGTAGGATATTTGTGTAACTAATACCCACTATTTAAGGTATATTTCATTTCCTCTTTTTTTTTTTAATATTTGGTATAAAACTGGCAAATATAGGGATATAAAGTAATTAATAAGGAGCTTAAATAAAAGTAGTAAATATGTTTCTATTATAGTATAGGTAGGTAAAAATCTCATTTTTAAATGTGCTTGACTAGTTTTGATAAATTTATAACTAATGGCTAAAAATTGATAAGTTTGAACTTATTTTAAACATTTGTGTAAATTTTCCACAAAAAAAAAAATTGGTGGCAAGCACTTCATATTTGATGGGTCTTACATGACGTGAATCTAAAGGATTCCAAGCAGGTGCCTAAAATGGGATGGGAAACATATATGCTTAGATGAGAAAACTCACCAACTCCCTGCTTTGTCGACCAAATTTGGAGCAGAGGACCACACAGAAATCCAGTGCATATTGTAGCCCTAAAAATCATCACCATTTTTATACATTCGGTAATGAAGTAAATATTATGCAATATAATCAAAACTTCCTTAATTACTTTAATTGAACAACAAGTATTACTGTCAATCATACCCATGGAAACTTCAAACTAAAAGCGTTCGGTGGATATATGCGTAGTAGAAATTAAATAGACGACTATAGTGGAAGAATATCTATACTATATTTATATTGATATCGACATCGACACCGACTGTTCCATATTTTTTGTTTTTAAAATTTTTGCACTCCACGTTCAATAATTTTAGTTATAAAGATGTTTGTTTAACTATTCTTTATCTATCTAATAAGGTCTCACTTAATTAATACTTCATTAGTTGGAATAGTAAGGGAGATATCTAGTAGCGGAAGCAGGATTTTTGTTAAGGGGTTCAAAAAAAAATTAATAATTGTAGCTAAGGGAGATTGAACCAATGATCTTACACAAATTTTGAACACTCTTGATCACTAAGTTATGCTCTTATGTTACGAGGAAAATTCACAATACAATAAATAGAGATAATAACAGATTTTGCCTTATATACTGTGTAATTTTTCCACGAATGAGGTTCCTTCCGCCCCTAGTGATCTGAAGGAAAAAGAAGTAAGAATAAAAGCTTTTTGTTTCTCTAAAATGTTTAATATTTACTATTCCTTTCGGTCCAAAATAAATAATTTTTTGGCTTTTTTCTTATGGCCGAAAATAAGTGGTTTTTTCTTATTTCAAGAATGAATTAATTATTTTTTTCTACATTATCCTTGAAGTAAATAGTGTTTTAATATGTGTTAGGAGTGCTTATGTGAGATAGTAAAGGTTAATATGCTAAAAGTTGAATTTTTTAATCTTTATAAAACATCCAAAAAATTACTTATCTTAGATCGGAGGAAAAATAGTTCAGATTGTTAATTCAGATTGTTAAATACGATTAATATGTGAGATAAAATGGAGTATATACTATATTTTTGCATTTAGTGCAGTAAAAAGAACTACAAGAAAAGGTAAAAGAGGAGTTGGGAGAGAGTTGTACGTTGGTATCAAAGCAGGGAGCGTCATCGTAACTTAAACCCGGTAGCATTGGACCACACACTATGGCCCATGGTTTCAGGGACACAAGAAAGGCCCACGATTACAAGTTGGTAGGCCCAATGCCCCTTGATATTTGGGATTTTTTATTTGATTCCATCCTCAATCCCTATGATTTAAAAATAATCCAGCTATCCTTGATCATATCAACTCCCTATTATTGAACCTCCAAGAATTCCTTGTGGAATTGTACAGCCTGATGCGTAAAGTATTCCGTATTTTATATGCAGGGTTCGAACAAGGATCACACATTTTGGATGTGATGTAGACAGCATATTTAACATAAGCATTAATAGTTATTTTTACGGTTCGAACTCGTAACTTTAAGCCACAAGCAGCGGCAAATCAGTGAGTTAGATACGAATTCCCGTGAATCCAGTAACTTTTGTCTAGATTCAGTATTTATATTTCAAAATTTATTAAATATATAAGAATATTTAGATTGAAAACTAGTTCGTTAATCCGATTATTATAGTATATTAACTTAAGATTTATATAGAAATCCATAAATTTAAAATTTTGGATCCGCCTCTGGTCACACAATTTGAGCGGCAGGGATAATTCACGCCGAAATGAATATAAAAGATCACTTTAAAACGTGGTGAGACAGCAAAAATACGTCAAATTTTAATCAAATATTTTGAATTCAAACTATACTAATTAAAAATTCACATGTTATCCCTTTAATAGGCATGCCCAATACAAACTATACCCTCAGTCTCAAATTAATTTATAAAGAATTATTGACTATTTTACCTTTATTTATATCTTAATATATAATCCTTTTACAATAAATATTTATTCTATTTATGTCATCTCTATTTTCAAAAATAATTTCTATGAAGGGTAAAATAAAAAAAATTATCTTGAATTTGTAAGATGATAAATAATTTGTGATACTCCCTCCGGTCCAAAATAAGTGATTTTTTGGCCTTTTTTTGTGGTCCAAAATAAGTGATTTTTTCAGATTTCAAGAATGACTTAATGATGTTTTTCCTACATTGTCCTTGGAGTAAATAGTATTGGAATATGTGTGAGTGTTTATGTGAGATAATAAGGTTAAAATAATCAATTCTATTGCTAATTAATGTTAAAAGATGACTTTCTTAATATGTATGAAAACATCCAAAAAATCACTTATTTTGGACTTGAAGGAGTAACTTTTTATAAAAATCAATACTGATAATTTGAATACGGAATGATTTAAAGAAAATATGGGAAGAGATGAGCGAGGAACTATGGTTAATGTTAACCTATCCAATGAAATTGAGGATTCTTGTCCCAAAGGTACAAATAATTTTGTCTCATAATCAGCACATAAAAACAAAAATTACCCTTTCGAAGCGCATGCTAGTTTTCCTATTAATAAAAAGAAATTGATTAACAGTTAAATAAGCTAAACAGCAATTCTATTAAGAAACATCGTGTCACTTAATTTTGTCTGATTCGAAAAATCCAGAAATCTTTTGTCTCACTTATATACCTACCGTTTCTAGTTTAGTCTTACAAAAACAAAATCGGAACTGCAGAAGAAAAAAGTTGGTTCCAGAAATTATTAATTTTACAACTTGTCGACTTAAATATTGTAAATATAAATTTAAAAAATAAAAATGAAAGTAGTGAGACAGGATCCGTTGAAAGTGGCGCCAAAAACTGACGACGACGATGTCAGGAGGCGTCAAAGAAAACCGCCGTCGAGTCGCCGTCATGTTACAGTGGCGTATTAATGAGGGTAGTCTGATGACGTGACAATAAAGATATTAGTCAGTGAAACGGCGAGACGTTAGCTGACAGTTTTGACTCGGAAACGGCGTCTCTTTTCATTGGGAATTGGAATCGCTATATGTATAGGGGTCCGGAACTGAAATAATGTTCAAAACAACAAAAAATACCAAAATAAACCAAAAAAAAAAAAAATACACAATTACCTATTTCGCAGTATAAAACTGCGAATTGCACTAACGGCCGTTAGTGCAATTCGCAGTTTTATACTGCGAAATAGGATTTTTTATTTTTTTTTTTTTAAAAATGGCCGTGTTTTTTGGGGTGGCCTATTTCGCAGTATTGTACTGCGAAATAGGCTATTTCGCAGTACAATACTGCGAAATAAGCTGCAAATGGGCCCACTTTTTAATTAAAAATCATAATTCGTAGTTTTGTAGTGCGAATTTGATTCTCAAAATTTTCTTATTTATAGACGACTGAACTTCGTCAAAACTATATCAACACAAAATTCGGTTTTTCTCTCTTCTCCTTATCAATCCATTATTTATAATGTCTCAAGTTGCCAAAATGAGGGTTTCATTGTATTGGGGGGTGAGGTTATTGTGGATAATAACTCAGTGAGGTATAGCTCTCCTCCACAGTGTCATGTGAAATTGCCGCTTAATATGCAATACAATACTTTGGTATCGTTGTTACGTAAAAAAATGAGTGAGCGGAGGCGTTCGGTTAGCATTAAAGTAACTGGAAGATTTCCTTATTCAGTGACTCCGCATGGGTTTGCTTATTATTCGGAGTTTAACATTGACGATGATGAAAGTCTTAGAGATTTTTTGCGGGTTTCGGACGAATATAGAGAATACATTGTAATAAAATTATTAGAAATGTATGTCAAGGTTGAAGACCTTAGTAGTAATGAGGGAGTGCGTATAAGTGATAACCCACATTCATCGGATGGTTATTTTGGAGGAGCATTAGGCGGACAAGTTGGAGATGGAAGAGGTTCTCTTGATTTGAATTTGTCACCACAGGCGAATGAGGAGCCAGAAAATAATGTTACTACTTCGTATAATGAAGAAGACGACCGGTAAACTTAAATTTAGTGAAATCTTTTTCTTTATGTTTTATTTGGATTTGTATTTATAGTTGTAATTTTCATAGGGTGTATCGTCCGGAATTGAATTTGACAAATTATTACCACGTCCCTAGTTGGAATTTGCAAAAATCTGCAGTATTGGAGCACGGTGGTCCCTCTGGTAGTTATCAGCAACCTCAAGAAAGCCAACATGAGACTTCAAGACAATACGAGTTGTAAGTATAGTGATGTAGTGATATGTACATTTAAATTTCAAGAAAATACTATTAGGATACTTAAATTTTTGTTGGTTATATGCAGTGAAAACGAGCTTCTAGAAGCTCCTGGACTAACAAAGTTGCCCGTACACGATGTTTTTACTCGTGACTTAGCAGATGCGCAGAGTCAGGAGGATGATAGTGATTACGATAACAATGCGGATGAGTCTGGTGATGAGACACCCTTCCGTGAGGAGGGTGATGATGTGGAGGATGACGATGAGGAGGAGGAAGTGAATGTGGAGCCTGATTTGACTAGGGAGCATGTTCCTCCTCCTCCCCCGGTCTGTCGAAGAGTGTATGAATCCCACGTGCCTTTTCATGAGAGAAATATTCCATACCTGGATAATTTGCCTGCCATGCCTAATGTTGATGCATTGACAAGGGATTATGATGAATTACGATCGAAGATGTGGGATGAATGTAGACCAGGTGTTGTTACAAAAGGCATGTATTTCCCTGACAAAGCGCGCCTAGTTAGGGCTGTAAAAATCTATACCATAAGGGAGTCTCGTGAGATGACGATAAATGAGTCAACTAGGGATAAATACAAGGTTGTATGTCGCCGGTGGTTCTTGGGCTGTCATTGGATGCTTCGTGCTACAAAGAAAAAATCTGGTTTGTGGAAAATTGGTAAATTTATTAGCGATCATAGATGTGAAATGGACACATTCAATGAGAACCACTTCAACCTGGATGTTGACTTGATTTCTCTTGTCTTGGTTCCATTTTTGGAAGTGTCTATTAGATTTAAGATTAAAGAGTGTATTACAGCTGTCCACAAGGAGTATGGTTGTACTATAACTAAAAGAAAGGCATATCTCGGTCGCAAACATGCCTTTGAACTAATTTATGGCGACTGGATAAGTCCTTTTCAAATCTGCCCAGGTACATGGCTGCACTGCAACAATTTAACCCGGTACTATTGTTGAATGGAGGCGCGAGTGAAGTCCGAGTAGACCATAATATATATTCAACTATCTATTTTGGTCATTTAAACCAGCAATAGATTGTTTTATGCATTGTCGTCCTGTAATTTCCATAGACGGTACTCATGTCTATGGAAAGTATGATATTAAGCTTTTGATTGCAATTGCTATAGATGCCAATGGCCAAATATTTCCACTTGCTTTTGCCATTTGTGCGAACGAAAGTGAAGAGACGTGGACGCAATTCTTAAACCACTTGAAGCAACACGTTGTGAAACAGCGTTCAGGTATTTGTCTAATTTCTGATCGGCATGGTGGTATTTTAAGTTCTGTACGTCACTTGCCTGAATGGCAGGCACCGCATGCATACCACCGTTATTGTGTGAGGCACCTAAAGGCCAATTTTCAAAAGAGATTTCCTGACAAGGCGTTGCATGACTTAATGTGGATGGTTGCAACTGAGCACCAGCTATGTAAATTCAATAGGTGCATGGAAGCAATCCGGCAGTTGGAACCACGAGCCTATAGTTGGTTGATGCAACATGACACTCAAATGTGGACATTGCATGCTGATGGTGGGAGATGATGGGGAGCCCTCACCACAAATGTGTCAGAGTCATTTAATGGCTTGTTGAAATCTGCCAGTGGACTGCCTGTCACTGCCATGGTCCGCATGACTTTCAAACAAAGTACAGAGAGGTTTGTTGAAAGGCATGCGACTGCATCGTCATTGTTGGATAGAGGTGTTGAATTTATGCCAAAACCCATGGAAAGATTCGAAAAGTACAGGAAGCGAGCACAGTGGCATTCTTATCTTCAATACGACAATGAACAAGGTGTTTTCGAAGTTAAGACAGGTAATCGTGCACACCGTGGGAATAATGTACACACGGTGAATGAAAGTAGAAGGTTATGTTCGTGTGGGAAATGGACCATCTACCACATGCCGTGCCCACATGCATTGAAGTGCTTTCAACAAGTTGGCTATGGGGCAACAAACTACATTGATAGGCACTACAGTGTTGCAGCATACGTAGACACGTATAGTGGGAAGTTGCATCCTTTAGGTGCTGAGCATTATTGGTCGACGGAACCTTTTAAGTTGGTATGTAACAAGGAGTACTTGCGCAAGTTGAGAGTACAAAAGAGAACACGTATACCAAACCAAATGGATGTTGGTGAGTCTGTTTATGCACGTAAATGTAGCATATGCTCCCAAACTGGACATGACCGCCGTAAATGTCCTTCAAGTGCAAGTTCGTCCAATGTACCCAACTATCAACCATAACATTAGTTCCTTATTTTTGTATTATTAGTTGTAATATATGTATGTAGTACCTTTTGTGCATTTGAAATAAAATTATTCTTCAAATTACGTATGTTGTTGTAATTTTCTTAATGTGATGTTGTGCACTTTTAAATAGTGTATAATAATACGAAAAGTGAAGTTATGAACAGCATGTGAATAGTCATATCTATGTCATTTCGTCCATGTAATTCGTAGATCAATACTACAAATATAAATTTGTCCTTTTATTTGAAAAAACCTTAAAATTATGTGATTTTTAGTGTCCTAGTAATTCGTAGTTCAATACTACGAAATGTAATTCGTAGTTCAATACTACGAAATGTAATTCGTAGTTCAATACTACGAAATGTAATTCGTAGTTCAATACTACGAAATGTAAAGTTGTCACTTATTACGAAAAAGCTGCATTTTTTTGTAATTCGTACTTTACAAAAAGTTGTCACTTCTTACGAAAAAGCTGCATTTTTTGTAATTCGTAGTTTAATACTACGAAATGCAAATCGTAGTATTATATAACGATTTATGTTTATGTTGCCTATAAATACGGGGCTCATTACCGTCATTACATGTGCTTAAAATCTTACATAGCGCAAATATTTCTTGCGAACGTTTCATATTTTCAAAGTGTGTTACTGTGCAATATTTTAAATGGCTCAATATGGAACACCAGTGTGTTACTGTGGAAAAAAATGTGTGCAACAAACATGTTGGGAAGGTGATGATGTTGGACGCCACTACTGGATGTGCATGAACCGGATGGATTGCTACAAAAATCCGAATGAGCCAATGTGTGAGTTCAATGAATGGGCTGAGGAACAGTGTCTCCAAGCAAACTACAGAGAACGAATGCTTAATCTGCATAATATGTGATTAGCGCAAGCAGAAAGCAGCTACAATAGCAATATAAGAAGGATACAACTCAGGGACGAGGCGAGGGAAGAAAAAAACAAAAAACTAAGAGCAGAATGGAAATTGGCATCAGCTATGGGAGAAAACCAAAAAAATAAACAGGAAATTGCGGAGCTTAAGGCGAGAGTAAAAGAGTTAGAAGACGAACAAGAACGACTGCTAGAACAATTTAAGTGGCTAGAACGCAGAATAAATGGAAGCTCATAGAACGTCTACTTGATTTTACTCTCGTTTAAGTGTCATTTCATTTTAACTGTAATAGTATGTTTGTGTTTGTATTGAACAATTTTAAGTTTTATGGGAATATTATGTTGTAAGTTTTATTGGAATGTTATGTTTGTGTTCTATTTTATATATAGATATTTGGCTCATTGTTCTATTTATTGCTTTAGTTATGTTTGAATTGGAAGTGTTGTTTATAGATATTTGGCTCATTGTTCTATTTATTGCTTTAGTTATATTTGAATTGGAAGTGTTGTTTCTACTATTAATGCTATGTTTGTATGTATACATTAATGAAATCAAAAAATATTTATTTATTCAGAATAAATATTATTTACACAAGTGTATATACATAATGAAATCAATGAGTGCCGCATGCTTTGTGCCTCAAATTTGTTGCTGGCCTAAGCCGCATCCCCTGTCGGTCTGGCACACTATCTAGATCATCATCGTCAAGCCGCCTCTTTATGGGAGGATGTGCAGCGGCATCTACAGCACAACTTGCAGGGTCGGAGGAATAGGCCGTTGGGCCGGCACCAACCTATAAAAAATAAGTAATGTTAGATAAAATATGAGAGGTATTTAAATTATTATGGTTAACAAATTATTTCTCTCACAATGGTCTCGTCGAGGTCCTCCGAATATTCATCGATGGTCAGCTCATCATCACATGTAGTATGGTCAAACATGGTCTGAGATGAAGACTGCATAAAAATAGATGTAATGAATTTATTGCATCGAAAGTAAAATAATGTAGAATTGAAAAACAAAAGTAATACAAACATACCGCATCAAATGCAAGGGACGATGTATAACTCAACCTACGACCGCCATCCACGTCACGGGTCGGCCGATGCTCAGCTGCAGTAGATGTGCCAGCGAAGTACTCATGTACATCCCCGTCAAAGGTACCCATAATCCGCAATGGTCCGGATGGGGTCATCTGTGTCGCTGGCAATGACAACTGAAGGTCGTATGAGGGCATACTGCTGCCGGGGTCGTATGAGGGCATGCTGCTGGAAGGGTCACCTGGATGCGTCATAAAACCCCGCCTGCATGCTGCTGGAAGGGTCAGCTGGATAGGTCATAAAACCCCGCTGCATGCTGCTGGAAGGGTCGGTCGGATATGTCATAAAATCCCGTCGCATGCCGCTGGAAGGGTCGGCTGGATGAGGCACATAACCCTCCTCCTCATCTCCAAACCCCCGAGCTCCAAACCCTGCAGGTGGGTCGACCGGCTCCTCAACACCCCCTCGCCGTGCACGTCGTCGTCGTCCCCTGCGAGCCCTAGCCCCTGCACGGGGGACTGGCCTACCCCTCTGGTACGCGTCTGCATCCATATAATCGGGCTCATCATCTAACCTATTGCCCTCCCTCGCCTCTTCCAGTCCCATACGACACATCTGGGCAACCATCTGTGCAAAGTCAACCAGTCCAGGGTTGTCTTCAGACTGCTGGGTATCGACACTAGCCTGGTAGACCCGGTGAAACCAACTAACCTGTGAAATAAGTCAATTAGTAAGTAAATTACTCTATGCCATAATTATATGATATTAATAAGTCAAAATAACATACCAGTGACTCGTGTCGTCCGGCATACGGTCTGTACCGGCCGTCAACCATGTGGATGGGGTTCCCGACATACTTCCGGGTGTGACGTCTGTACCAGGCCTCATAAATCGCAATACTAGCCTCCTGGTACGGTGTCGGCGGTGGCGGGATGCGCTGAGCTCGCTCCTCCCAATGGACTACCTGGTCACGCAGCCACCCTGCGTAATCCCGGCTCGTGTTGTGACGGTCGTCACGCTGATAATGAATAGGGTCCCAGGAGGGATCACTCGGTACCGGCTGATGACGACCAAACTGACGAAGCACACGCTCCGTCGCATGATACTCAACAAATTCCCAGAATATCAATGGGACGGAGCTGCTCCATATGAGCCGGTCTGCCGAGCAAATAGCAGGTAGGTGCGCAAGTAGCTCATCAGTGTACGACATCCAGATGAACTACAACAAATAACAATAAATTAGTATGCAAGGTACAACTACATTTAAAACAACCAACTTTATGTAAATGTTTACCTGTCCAGTATGCAACATATCCAACTGGTCCCTAATAAGGGGAGATTGTGGTGAACATCCACTCCTCGGTAATTCCCCCGCCGGAGAATCCATCTCACAGCTAGCGGGAGGGGCGGATAGTCCTGTGCCGGCAGAGGTGGCTGTAGTGGCATGATACGCTGCCACGCCCAAACCTAACAAAAAATATTGATGTAAATTATCAGTCATTTTAAAATATATAATTTGTGCTTAATTAATTTTGAAAGTATTTTTCACCTGCAGTAGTGGCAAAAAACCACCAATATCAATAGTTGCACCGATGCTAGCCCGGCACATGCTCCTGTAGAGATACGCCAGAACAGCAGCTGCCCAACTGTACTGATGCACCTGCTCCATATCCTCCAGAGGCTGGAGAAACCGCATCGATATCTTGTTCCCCGACGTGTTGGGAAACAAGACACACCCAAATAGCACGAGTAATGCCATCCGAGTGAAACGGATAATCCACAACTCCTCTGTCTCCTGCGTGAACTGTGGATGCAACTCCGCCATGAAATCTCTAATGACGGATATCTGGAGACCACTACCACCAACGTTGCCCTCCGGGTGCAAACCTGTCATCCGTGCCATCGCATCCGCCAGCTGTGCGCGGGTCATCCGTCTCCACTCCTGGGGCACTGTCAATGCGCGGCCCTCAATGCGCAATCCATACAACACCTGCACATCCTGGAGAGTGATCGTAGCCTCTCCAGTAGGCAGGTGAAATGTATGCGTCTCTGGTCGCCACCGCTCTATCAATGCTGTGATGAGCGACCAGTCAAGCTGCATCCGTCCCAGCTCAAATATGCTGTATAAGCCGGTCTGCTGTAGAAGGTCTACTACTCGTGGATGAAATGGATGCTGCGCCATAAACTCCCACAGATCGTCCGGCCTCCTGGGGCGTATAGTCTGAAGAGCTAGATGGCCGTGCCAAATAGACTCAGATCTATGGTCACCCTGCAGTACTAATAATCCTGGTGCCATAGGTCCAGGGTGTGCAGGTTGACGAGATGCCATGTCGTGTACTATAAATAAGAAAAATTAATTATTACATAGAAAAATTTTATATTTTCATAATTTTGTTAACTTAATTAATTAAATTACGTATAATTTCATATAACGGTTGTTTAAAGGTTCCAGGCTTGATTTTTGAGGCCCGGGACCACATATTAATGATTAATTATTATAAATCTCAATTTTAATATTTTCATAATTTTGTTAACTTAATTAATTAAATTACGTATAATTTCATATAACGGTTGTTTAAAGGTTCCAGGCTTGATTTTTGAGGCCCGGGACCACATATTAATGATTAATTATTATAAATCTCAATTTTAATATTTTCATAATTTTGTTAACTTAATTAATTAAATTACGTATAATTTCATATAACGGTTGTTTAAAGGTTCCGGGCTTGATTTTTGAGGCCCGGGACCACATAATAATGATTAATTATTCTAAATCTAAATTTTAATATTTTCATACTAAAAGACTACGCTAAAATTAAATAAGGCTCTACGCTACAAGGCTCTACGCTAACATGATATACAATAACATATTAATGTAATACTAAAACAATAAATATACCAACATTAACATATTTTCTAATAAATTATAAAATAAAATTTATTCAAATACCTCAAATTAAAGTTGTAAAACTGAAATTTTGTTACCGAATTCGTGTCCAACAGTATCTTCGGGTGGGCCCCACTTATATTGCACTTGAAGGGGACGGGTGGGACTTCGAAATCAAAATTTTGGCAAAAATTTGAAGGGAATTTGAGGGGGGGCCGAGGGGAATTTGGAAGAATTTGAAGTTTGAGAGTGGAGGAGAGGAAGGAAGGGGCGGGCGGATATAACAAGACTAGGCATTTCGCAGTTTTATACTGCGAAATGCAATTCGCAGTACAAAACTGCGAATTGCATTTCGCAGTATAAAACTGCGAAATGCCTTATTTTTTAAAAAAAAAAATTTTTTTATTCATTAACTGTAACGGCCTATTTTTCTAAAAAAAAAAAATTTTTAATACATTTCGCAGTATAAAACTGCGAAATGTACAAACGGACGTTTGTACATTTCGCAGTTTTATACTGCGAAATGGTTAATTATGTATTTTTTTTTTTTTTTGGTTTATTTTGGTATTTTTTGTGTTTTTCAACATTATTTCGGTTGCCAGCTCTATGTATAGCTGCTGTGAAGTTGGGATTGACGGAGACGGCATAACGGCGTGTTACGTCTCATTCTGCTCCGTCCCGTCACGTGTCAACTTGTCAGGATAAAGCTTCTGTTGACTGTTCACACTGTACACTATAGTAACGTTGAGACCGATAAAACCTTCCAAATAGCTCCGGTAAAAAATACAGCAAGTGTACAAATTAAATTTATTAAAATATTTAAAAAAATGCTCAAATTTATCAATATTAAACTCTCTTCGATCCATAATAAATGATCAATTTATCTTGGACAAACTCATTAAAAAAAATACTAAATCTATATAAAAATAATTAGTCTACTAAACTATCCTTGATTAAATATTGGAGCATAATACTTCCTTCTCTTCTTAGATGTGAAGAATAAAGGATTTTTTAGAGATACGTATATCATGATAATTTTGGAAAAATAAATTAATTTTTTTAATAATATAAATGGACACTTATTTTGGATCAAAATAAAAAATAAAAAATATAAATAAAAAGTGAATTGGCACTTATATTGAACGAGATGTTTTTTTTTTTTGGTCTTTTGCACACCCATTTTTCAAATACTAACTCCTACAAAATAAATAAGTATTTTGACAAACTTACTCTTAATTAAAATTTATAAATTTAACTAAATAATCCTCAATTAAAATTACACATTAGGATATATAAATAAAGATAAATTAAAAAACTAAAATTAATTTATCTCGATTATGTAAAATGGCACTCATTTCATTTGGGCCGAAAGGAATACCTTATTGTTATCCTTTATTTATTTGAGTTACTTATATAGTATTTGCCAGTAACATTCTATTTGTATTTCTCTACGAAATTCATGGAGCTATTTGTGGTGGCGAATAACTTAGTGATCAATAGTTTATCTTCATATAGTCATGTTAAGTTGTCAGTTACAATGGAGTACGATAGATTGGTATCATTGTTATGCAATAAAATGAGGTTGAGCAAACGTTCGGTGAATCTTAAAATAACCAGAAGATATCTGTATTCTATGACTCCGCAAGGGGTTGCTTGTTACGCAGAGTTTATGTGATGACCCAAAGGGTCATCACTTGTTTTATTAATCATTTCGAGCTTCTGAGGTCTTGAAAACCTCGTTTATAGTTGCCTCGATTTGCGTGCGCAGTCCAGGCGCGAAGCTGGAAATTTTTTTATGTTGAAACATATGAAATATGTGCAAAATTTGAAGAATTTTGATATTAATATTGATATAGTTGACTTTGGTCAACATTTTTGGTAAACGGACCCGGACCCGGACCCATGATTTGACGGTCTCAGAAAATCCGTAAAAAAATATGGAACTTGGGCGTATGCCCGGAATCGAAATCCGAGGTCTAGAACCCCGGTAAAAGAATTTTTCTGTTAAATTATTTTCTGAAAATGATTAAGGAAAATGAAACTGAAATTTGATTAAAAAGTGGTGATATCGGGCTCGTATTTTGGTTCCGACGCCCGGTACAAGTCATATATGTTGTTAAGCGCTTCCTGTAAAGTTTGGTTGAAAACGGACGCCGTTTGACGTGTTTCGACTTTAAATTAGAAATTTTGGGAGTTATGAAATATTGAATGAAATCTTGAGTTTTAAAGCTCAAATCATTGATTTTGATGTTATTTTGGCGATTTGATCGCGCGATCAAGTTCGTATGATGTTTTTAAGTCAATGTACATATTTGGTTTGGAGCCCCGAGGGCTCGGGTGAATTTTGGATAGGCAACGAGATCAATTGTTTCATGTTAGAAAGTTGTTGTCAGCACCTGATCTGCAAAGTTGGAAAATGCGAACAAATGTTAGCAAATGCGAATTCGCAAATGCGAACAAAAGTTTGCAAATGCGAACTTCCCAGTTTTGTGCCTTGGTTCGCAAATGCGAACTTCCCAGTTTTGTGCCTTGGTTCGCAAATGCGAACTTCCCAGTTTTGCCTTGGCTTCGCAAATGCGAACAAAAGTTCGCAAATGCGAACTTCCCATTCTTGGCTTATTTTTCAAATTCCAGAATTTGGTCGGGGTTCGCAATCGCGAACCTCTGCTCGCAAATGCGAACACAGAGACCTGTAAATCACGATTTCTAGCTTCATTTTTCATATTTCACAACCCAAAACATCCATTGGCGATTTTTCACGAACTCCCTATTCTCCAAATCATTGGTAAGTCAACTTTTACTCAATTTCTTCAAACTTTAACATCATCTATCATGTTTTCATCTTCAATTTAAGGTTTTTCATGGGTAAAAATGGGGGATTTGGGTAGAACTTAGGTTTTCATAAAAATTGGGATTTCGACCTCAATTTGAGGTCCGATTTGAGAACAAATTATATATTTGAACTCATGGATGATTGGGTGAATTTATTTTGGTTCGAAACTCGGGTTTCGATCATGTGGGCCCGGGGTTGATTTTTACTATTCCGGGCAGAATGTTGTAAAACATATATTTAGCCATGTGAACTAGTTTGTTAAGTAGAATTGATGATATTAAGTCAATTGTGTATAGATACGATTGGATTGGAGTCAAATTGGAAAGGAAAAGGCATTGCTACGGATTGAGTTATTCGTAAACATTTGAGGTAAGTGTTTGTTCTATCCTAGCTTGAGGGAATAGGATTATGTGATATGTGCTATGTGATCGAGTGCGGTGTATGGGCTGTGGTGACGAGCATCCATACATTGGTGTCTAGCATGATCATAAGTCGTTGTTAATACTTGTTGTGAGGCATATTTGAAGATAAATTGTTGAACCCTTGCCGGGACTTGTTGTGAAGTGAGATATTGATTGCCCTTGCCGGGACTTTGTTGAAATGATTATTGTGTCCCTTGTCGGGACGGTTCATGATTTGTTGTTTCCATTCTTTGCCCTTAACTGTGATTGTTATTTGGGTGAGGAAGAGTGATAATGCACGAAGGGTGATGTCGTGCCTTGATTTATTGTTTATGCATGAAGGTTAATGTCGTGCCTTGTTATTGATTATGCACGAAGGTTAATGTCGTGCCATGTTATTGATTATGCACGAAGGATCATGTCGTGCCTTGTTATTGGACCATGTACGAAGGATCATGCTGTACCATGGATGTGAGGATGAGAGTAAAAGCACGAAAGGTGATGCCGTGCACTTTATTTGCTATTTCATTGATTTGACATTACTTGTTTTCATTATACTTGTTTTCCTTGTTGATTTAATGACTATTGTTAACTGTTGAGTTATTTTGTGATATTCCTTATTGCGTTGTTACTTGGTTATTTCTCGATATCTTGTGGTACATATATATATAGAACTGCACAGGTTTATGTGGGTGTCTGGTCCTAGCCTTGTCACTACTTCGCCGGGATAGGCCAGACACCTACCAGCACATGGGGTCGGTTGTGCTAATACTACACTTCTGTGCATTTTTGCACAGGTCCAGGTTTCGATCAGGAGCAGCAGCAGTAGACCTTTTGTGTGGGAGTTGATCATATTTGAGACCGAGGTAGCTTGCAGGTGTCCGTAGGCCCGGCGTCTCTTCCTTTTATTTATTCCATTAGTTGTAGTCTCCTTGTTCCGAGACAAACAGATTATGTTATATTTCTTTCGGACCTTTATGTGTAGTATTCATGTAGTAGTTCGTGAGTTGGTGACTCCACGTCTTGGGTAGAGGATTCAGTATCAGTTACCTTGAAACTACTTATTTCTATTTTTATAAAGTCTTTCGCACTTGTTTAATTAAGATTATGATTTTGGTTGTTAAATTGAGTATGAAGTATTGCTAAAAATAGGATAGTGCGAGTAAAGTGGCTTGCCTATCTATCACGAGTAGGCGCCATCACGATCCCGACGTTGGGGGAAAATCCGGGTCGTGACAAGTTGGTATCAGAGCTCTAGGTTACATAGGTCTCACCACTCACGAACAAGCTTAGTAGAGTTTGAGAGGTAGGTACGGAGACGTCTGTACTTGTCCTCCAGAGTCTATTGAGTTAGGAAAGAGTCTCTCATTTGTTCATTCTTGTCGTGCGATTTGTTCCTCAAATGCTGATTGAACTTCTATTCTGTCCTTTCACAGATGGTGAGGACACGCGCTTCTTCGTCCGCTGACGCAGCCCGAGCCCCAGGCAGCTCCCGTGAGGGGCAGGGGCCGAGGCCGTATCAGAGGTCGTGGTAGGGGCAGAGCTCAGCCCCCGGCAGCTACTCCAGAGGTGGAGCCTCATATTGAGATTGGCGAGGAGCTCATAGTCCCAGCAGCTCTAGTGGGCCCAGCTCAGGTCCCAGGAGAGGCTTTATTTACCCCGAATCTTCGGGAGGCTTTGGTCAAGATAGAAGGATTTATGGACAGCGTTGCCAGAGCAGGCTTATTATCAGTTGCACCAGCCGCTTCTCAGGCTGGAGGAGGGGCCCAAACTCCTATTGCTCGTACTCCGGAGCCAGTAGCTCCTCAAGCCTCAGGCACCAGTGGTTCAGCCAGCTGTGGCCACTCAGTCAGGTACCACAACTCAGGCCGGAGATGGAGCCGCCATGACTTCTGATTCTTTTTGGAGACTTGATCGGTTCTCCAAGATGTTAACCACTACCTTCAGCGGTGCCACATCGGAGGATCCTCGGGATTTCTTATTCGGTTGCCATGAGATTCTCAACACTATGGGAATAGTGGAATCCAATGGAGTTGACTTCTGTACATTCAGGCTTTCAGGATCCGCCAAGGCTTGGTGGAGGGATTATTATTTGACTCGACCAGCAGGGTCCTCGGCTTTATCATGGGATCAGTTTGCAGAGTTATTTCTGGAGAAGTTTCTCCCTAGTACTCAGCGGGATGCACTTCGGAGGCAGTTTGAGCGCCTCCAGTAGGGCACTATGACGGTCACTTAGTATGAGACAAGATTTGTTGATTTGGCTCGTCATGCAGTGGCGATACTTCCCACAGAGCGGGAGAGGGTCCGCAGGTTCATAGATGGGCTTAATCAGCCAATTAAACTTCAGATGGCTATGTGAGTGGGGAGTGATATATCATTTAAGGAGGCAGCTAATGCAGCACGTAGAGTTGAGATGGCTCTTGCTCGGGGAGGTGGTTATTCTTCAGATAAGAGGCCTCGTCATTCAGACAGGTTTAGTGGTTCTTCTTCCGGAGGCAGGGAATCTTTTGATAGGGGCCAGTGTTCCAGGACTTTCCATTCCGCTCTTCAGGCTTCACAGGGTGGACCAGGTGATCGTGGGTTTCGTGGGCAGTATTCAGATCAGCCTCCTATTAATGCTCAGCCTCTTCAGAGTGTTCGTGGAGGCCATTCATGTCATCAGGGCTAGCAGCCCCATCAGCCTAGGAGTTGCTACGGTTGTGGTGACCCAGGTCATTTTGTCAGGTTCTGCCCTCGAGCGACAGGCAACACTCAGCAGCAGGGCCCTCGTCCCATGATTCAGGCCCCAGCTGACCCTCAGCCTGCCCAGCCAGCCAGAAGTGGGGGTAGAGATTATAGAGGTGGAGGTCGAGACCGTAGAGGTGGAGACCGTCCGGCCAGAGGTAGAGGTCAGCCAGTTGATGGCCGTCCTAGAGACGTAGCTCAGAGGGGAGGTGCAGATCCCCGATTTTATGCTTTACCATCCAGGCAAGAGGCAGAGGCATCATATGCCGTGATTACAGGTACCATTCTTGTGTGTGGCAGAGGTGCTTCAGTATTATTTGACCCTGGGTCTACA
This sequence comes from Nicotiana noctiflora, assembly GCA_032618575.1. Lineage (NCBI taxonomy): Eukaryota > Viridiplantae > Streptophyta > Magnoliopsida > Solanales > Solanaceae > Nicotiana > Nicotiana noctiflora. Next base: position 225,186 of record JASVEL010011943.1, read on the forward strand.
TATTCATATGTGTCTTTCTACTTTGCACTGTATTTGGCCGTACCCAGCTATGCTCTGGATATTCCATTTTATGTGTCTACACCGGTGGGTGACTCCATTGTAGTCGACCGGGTGCATCGTTCGTGCGTAGTTATCTTTGGGGGTCTTAAGACCCGTGTTGATCTGTTGCTTTTGGACATGGTGGATTTTGATGTCATATCGGGGATGGACTGGTTGTCCCCATACCATGCTATTCTAGATTGTCATGCTAAGACTGTGACCTTGGCCTTGCCAGAATCACCCCGACTAGAGTGGAAAGGTACCTCAAGCCACTCCGTTCGCACTGTTATTTCCTATGTTAAGGCTCGACGCATGGTCGAGAAGGGGTGTCTAGCTTATCCGGCTTATGTTCGTGATTCCAGCGCAGAAGTTCCTTCTATTGAATCAGTCCCTATTGTACGGGAGTTTCCTGAGGTTTTTCTTTCAGACCTGTCGGGCATGCCACCCGACAGGGATATTGATTTCTGTATTGATCTGGCACCGGGCACTCAGCCCATCTCTATTCCACCCTATCGTATGGCCCCGCCGGAGTTAAAAGAGTTAAAAGATCAGTTGCAGGACCTTCTTGAGAAGGGCTTTATCAGGCCCAGTGTTTCTCCTCCCTGGGGAGCACCTGTGTTGTTTGTGAAGAAGAAAGATGGCTCGATGCGTATGTGTATTGATTACCGGCAATTGAACAAAGTGACGATAAAAAACAAGTATCCACTGCTGAGGATTGATGATTTGTTTGACCAGCTTCAGGGAGCGAGGGTGTTCTCAAAAATAGACTTGAGGTCAGGCTACCATCAGCTGAAGATCAGGGCGGCTGACATTCCTAAGACAACCTTTCGCACTAGATATGGGCATTATGAATTCTTGGTCATGTCCTTCGGGTTGACCAATGCCCCAGCATCATTCATGGAGTTGATGAATTGGGTATTCAGGCCTTACTTAGATCTGTTCGTGATAGTCTTTATAGATGACATCCTGGTATACTCCCGCAGCCAGGAAGAGCACGAGCAGCACCTTAGAGTGGTTCTTCAGATTCTGAAGGATAATCAGCTATATGCTTTTGGTTGAGTTCAGTGGCATTTCTGGGCCACATTGTATCAGTGGAAGGTATTCAGGTAGACCCAAAGAAGATTGAGGTAGTCTAGGATTGGCCTTGACCAGCTTCAGTGACTGATATCCGGAGTTTCTTGGGATTAGCAGGTTACTACCGTCGATTTGTAGAAGGGGTTTTCTTCTATTGCGGCCCCGATGACCAGGTTGACCCAGAAGGGTGCCCAGTTCCAGTGGTCAAATGAGTGTGAGGCGAGCTTTCAAAAGCTCAAGACAGCCTTGACTACAACACCAGTGTTGATATTACCTACGGGTGCAGGGCCTTATATAGTTTACTGTGACGCATCTCGTATAGGGCTTGGAGCGGTATTGATGCAGGATGGTAAAGTTATTGCTTATGCTTCGAGATAGTTGAAAATACATGAGAAGAATTATCCAGTTCATGATCTTGAGTTAGCAGCAGTGGTTCATGCCTTAAAGATCTGGAGGCATTATCTATATGGTGTGACGTGTGAGGTGTACACTGATCACAAAAGCCTACGGTACTTGTTCAAGCAAAAGGAGTTGAATCGACGACAGCGGAGGTGGTTAGAGTTGCTGAAAGACTATGATGTTACTATCCTATATCACCACCCAGGTAAGGCCAACGTGGTGGCCGATGCATTGAGTAGAAAGTCTGCCAGCATGGGTAGTCTTGCATTCATTCCGGTCAGTCAGAGACCATTTGCTCTACATGTCCAGGCCTTAGCCAACCAGTTCATGAGATTAGACATTTCTGAGTCTAGCAGGGTGTTGGCCTGCACGGTCGCTCGTTTATCTCTTTTAGACCGGATCCGTGAGAGGCAATTTGATGATCCTCATTTGCGTGACTTGAGAGATACAGTACAGCGGGGAGGTGCCACGAAGGTAAATCTAGATGATGATGGGGTATTGAGATTGCGGGGTCGAGTTTGTGTGCCCAATGTTGAAGGGATTCGAGAGTTGATCTTAGCGGAGGCCCACAGTTCGCGGTATTTTATTCACCCGGGCGCCGCGAAGATGTACCAGGACTTACGGCAGCACTATTGGTGGTGCGGGATGAAGAAAGATATCGTTGCATATGTTGCTCGGTGTTTAAATTGTCAACAGGTGAAATATGAGCACCAGAGGCCTGGTGGTGTATTCCAGAGAATCGAAATTCTCGAGTGGAAATGGGAGCGGATCACTATGGACTTCATTATAGGACTTCCTTTGACTCGGAGGAAATTTGATACTATTTGGGTCATTATTGATAGGCTGACCAAGTCAGCACACTTCATTCCAGTATCTGTCTCCTACTCATCGGAGAGGTTAGCAAAGATTTACATCAAGGAGATTGTTCAACTTCATGGGGTACCGGTATCTATTATCTCTGATTGGGGTACCCAGTTTACCTCGCGGTTCTGGAGAGCGGTCCAGCAGGAGTTAGGCACCCAGGTTTAGTTGAGTACAGCATTTCATCCTCAGATGGATGGCCAGTCCGAGAGGACTATTCAGATTCTAGAAGACATGCTTCGAGCCCGTGTTATTGATTTCGGAGGCTCGTGGGACCAGTTTCTGCCATTAGCAGAGTTCGCCTACAACAAGAGCTACCAATCTAGCATTCAGATGGCTCCGTATGAGGCGTTGTATGGTAGGCGATGTCGATCTCCGGTCGGATGGTTTGAGCCGGGAGAGGCTCGGCTGCTGGGAACAGACTTAGTTCAGGAGGCCTTGGATAAGGTCAAGACTATTCAAGAGAGATTGCATTCAGCTCAGTCCAGACAGAAGACGTATGCGGATCGTAAGGTTCGAGATGTAGATTTCATGGTTGGTGAGCGGGTATTGCTCCGAGTGTCGCCTATGAAGGGCGTGATGAGGTTCGGGAAGAAGGGCAAGCTCAGCCCTAGGTATATTGACCCATTTGAGATTCTAGACCGAGTGGGAGGGGTGGCTTACGGACTAGCTCTGCCGCCTAGCTTATCAGTCGTGCATCCAGTTTTTTATGTATCTATGCTTCGGAGATACCACGGCGATCCCACACATGTGTTAGACTTTGTTACTGTCCAGTTGGACAATGATCTATCCTACGAGGAGAAGCCGGTGGCCATTCTAGACCGGCAGGTTCGACAGTTGAGGTCGAAGAGTTATCCTTCTGTGCGTGTTCAGTGGAGAGGTCAGCCTCTTGAGGCATCGACCTGGGAGTTCGAGTCTGATATGCAGAGCTGCTACCCACATCTATTCCATGACTCAGGTACTTCTTTCTTTTGTCCGTTCGAGGACGAACGGTTGTTTTAGAGGTGGAGAATGTGACGATCCAAAGGGTTATCACTTGTTTTATTAATCATTTCGAGCTTCTGAGATCTTGAAAACCTCGTTTATAGTTTCCTCGATTTGCGTGTGCAGTCCAGGCGCGAAGCTGGAAATTTTTTATGTTTAAACATATGAAATATGTGCAAAATGTGAAGAATTTTGATATTAATATTGATATAGTTGACTTTGGTCAACATTTTTGGTAAACGGACCCGGACCCGGACCCGTGATTTGACGGTCTCAGAAAATCCGTAGAAAAATATGGAACTTGGGCGTATGCCCGGAATCGAAATCCGAGGTCTAGAACCCCGCCGGTAAAAGAATTTTTCTGTTAAATTGTTTTCTGAAAATGATTAAGGAAAATGAAACTGAAATTTGATTAAAAAGTGGTGATATCGGGCTCGTATTTTGGTTCCGACGCCCGGTACAAGTCATATATGTTGGTTAAGCACTTCCTGTAAAGTTTGGTTGAAAACGGACGTCGTTTGACGTGTTTCGGCTTTAAATTGGAAATTTTGGGAGTTATGAAATTTTGAATGAAATCTTGAGTTTTAAAGCTCAAATAATTGATTTTGATGTTATTTTGGCGATTTGATCGCACGAGCAAGTTTATATGATGTTTTTAAGTCAATGTACATATTTTGTTTGGAGCCCCGAGGGCTAGGGTGAATTTTGGATAGGCCACGAGATCAATTTTTTCATGTTAGAAAGTTGTTGTCAGCACCTGATCTGCAGAGTTGGGAAATGCGAACAAATGTTAGCAAATGCGAATTCGTAAATGCGAACAAAAGTTAGCAAATGCGAATTCGCAAATGCGAACTTCCCAGTTTTGCCTTGGCTTCGCAAATGCGAACAAAAGTTCGCAAATGCGAACTTCCCATCCTTGGCTTATTTTTCAAATTCCAGAATTTGGTCGGGGTTCGCAATTGCGAACCCCTGCTCGCAAATGCAAACATAGAGACCTGTAAATCATGATTTCCAGCTTCATTTTTCATATTTCACAACCCAAAACATCCATTGGCGATTTTTCACGAACTCCCTCTTCTCCAAATCATTGGTAAGTCAACGTTTACTCAATTTCTTCAAACTTTAACATCATCTATCATGTTTTCATCTTCAATTTAAGGTTTTTCATGGGTAAAAATGGGGGATTTGGGTAGAACTTAGGTTTTCATAAAAATTGGGATTTTGACCTCAATTTGAGGTCCGATTTGAGAACAAATTATATATTTGAACTCATGGATGATTGGGTGAATTTATTTTGGTTCGAAACTCAGGTTTCGATCATGTGGGCCCGGGGTTGATTTTTACTATTCCGGGCAGAATGTTGTAAAACGTATATTTAGCTATGTGAAGGGGTTTGTTAAGTAGAATTGATGATATTAAGTCAATTGTGTATAGATACGATTGGATTGGAGTCAAATTGGAAAGGAAAAGGCATTGCTATGGATTGAGTTATTCGAAAACATTTGAGGTAAGTGTTTGTTCTATCATAGCTTGAGGGAATATGATTATGTGCTATGTGCTATGTGATCGAGTGTAGTGTATGGGCTGTGGTGACGAGCATCCATACATTGGCATCTAGCATGATCGTGAGTCGTTGTTAATACTTGTTGTGAGGCATATTTGAAGATAAATTGTTGAACCCTTGCCGGGACTTGTTGTGAAGTGAGATATTGATTGCCCTTGCCGGGACTTTGTTGAAATGATTATTGTGTCCCTTGTCGGGACGGTTTATGATTTGTTGTTTCCATTCTTTTCCCTTAACTGTGATTGTTATTTGGGTGAGGAAGAGTGATAATGCACGAAGGGTGATGTTGTGCCTTGATTTATTGTTTATGCACGAAGGTTAATGTCGTGCCTTGTTATTGATTATGCACGAAGGTTAATGCCGTGCCATGTTATTGATTATGCACGAAGGATCATGCCGTGCCTTGTTATTGAACCATGTACGAAGGATCATGCCGTACCATGGATGTGAGGATGAGAGTAAAATCACGAAGGGTGATGCCGTGCACTTTAATTGCTATTTGGTGAGGATGAGAGTAAAAGCACGAAGGGTGATGCCGTGCACTTTATTTGCTATTTCATTGATTTGACATTACTTGTTTTCATTATACTTGTTTTTGCTTGTTGATTTAATGACTATTGTTAACTGTGGAGTTATTCTGTGATATTCCTTATTGCGTTGTTACTTGGTTATTTCTCGTTATCTTGTGGTACATATATATATATAGAACTGCACAGGTTTATGTGGGTGTCTGGTCCTAGGCTTCTCACTACTTCGTCGGGATAGGCCAGGCACTTACCAGCACATGGGGTCGGTTGTGCTGATACTACACTTCTGTGCGTTTTTCACAGGTTCAGGTTTCGATCAGGAGCAGCAGCAGTAGATCTTTTGCGTGGAAGCTGATCACATTTGAGACCGAGGTAGCTTACAAGCGTCCGCAGGCCCGGCGTCTCATCCTTTTTAATTATGTTATTAGCTGTAGTCTCCTTGTTCCGAGACAAACAGATTATGTTATATTTCTTTCAGACCTTTATGTGTAGTATTCATGTAGTAGTTCGTGAGTTGGTGACTCCACTTCTTAGGTAGAGGATTTCAGTATCAGTTACCTTGAAATTACTTATTTCTATTTTTATAAAGTCTTTCGCACTTGTTTAATTAAGATTATGATTTTGGTTGTTAAATTGAGTATGAAGTATTGCTAAAAACAGGATAGTGTGAGTAAAGTGGCTTGCCTAGCTATCACGAGTAGGCGCCATCACGATCCCGATGTTGGGGGAAATCCGGGTCATGACAGTTTAAGATCGAGGATTGACGAGACCAATGTGCATAGGATTTTTCTGCTTGTACTGGAACAAATTCTAGTATAGTTGATGATATCCTCCCGCAGATATTGGTTAATCTAGGCTACATACTTCAAATATTTTACTACTATTTGAGAGAACCAAATTGATGAAAGGTGAGTTTTAAAACTTGTTAATTAATTAAAGCAACATAAATAATTTTTGAAAGATTTATAATTTAAAAATAGTTGGGAATCGTTGAATTCACTCTCAATTTCTACATGTATTTCTCTAAATAATAATTTATTATTGCTAATACAATTATATTTGTTCACTAAGAAAAAGTTAATTAATAGCACTCCATGAGGTTATGTAATTAGTTGAGTTAAAAACCAGTGACGATCAAACCGAAATATTTTGTTACTTGAATGGTGCTAAAAGGTAGTAAAAACTTTGTGAGAATATTTTTACTAAAAGTAAATAATCTTACCTACAATAATTCCTCCGCGAGAATTAAAACTGAGACAAATAAGATTACATATTTGAAATTTTACAAATTATTATTCTCACTCTACTATTTTATTCATTGGTTATTATATATTAATTTTGCTCTATGATAATTATAAAATTAATATAAGAATAACTTAAATAAAATATATAGAAGTGATAATAATGAATAATTAAAAATTGTTATTTCAGCACAGTATGAATTATACAATGAAAATTTCAAGCGAAGAATGTATTAAAACTAAAATAATATTATAAAAATATATATCAAGCTTCATCAACTATCCCAACAAAGGATATTATTCCATTATGGTATATTTAAATCTCACATCAAAAAGGAATTCTAGAATATTATCAATACTCGAAGAAAATCCAAAAAATAACAAGAAGAAAATATAATAGTTAAAGAAAGAAGTTAACACCAAAGTTTAGATAAAAGTATATCTCCATTGTTCCCCTTCCGATGCCAAATTGTATTCTATTTATAACAAATCTTGCAACCATTAAATTATTAGACATGTCCAAGGAATGAATTTGGATGTGTCCGAGGAGTGAGCTTGGACGCGTCTGAAGACATTATCTTGGATTTGGAAGACATGATCTTGGACACTTCTAAGGATATGAGCTTGGAAGTGTCCAAGATAGGAGCTTGGATTTGTCTGAACTTCAATTATAGGCTTCCGTTTCCCATTTTAATTCTTGTGCTTTCCATAGCAGACTTTCATCGTGCATTTTATTGTTGTTCTCCTTCTTGTATTTATAACTTTTTCCTTTTTCTTTCTGCAAAAAATAATTAGAAAGAGGAAAAATTTGAAATATAGTTTAAGTATACTATTTAAAGCAAAATATTAATAATATATAATAAGTAATAATTTTATACTCATCAAGGATGATGAAACTCTGCGAGATTTCTTGGGGACTCCGGATGAATACTAGGAACTTATTTTGATAAAAATGTTGGAAATGTACGTGAAGATTGAACACGTTTGCAATAATGGTATTGCACAAAGCAAGGATAACGCTCAATCATCAGGTGGTTATTCTAGAGCAATTTTACTCCAACGGGTTCCGCCTAAAAAAGTTTGGTCGGATCTAAACTTATCTTCACGGACGAACGAGGAGCGAGAAAATAATTTCTCTCCTACTTTATATAATCCACAAGACGACGGGTAAACTTCAATTTATTTTTGTGTTATGTATTTATTTTTGTTGTATTAAATTTGTATTAATACTTATATATTTCATAGGGGTACCGTCCAGATATGAGTTTTACAAGTTATGACCACACACCCAATTGGAATATGCGTAGTTTTGGCGTGTTGGATCACGATGGTCCATCTAGGAGTCATCACCAACAGGATAATTTCCACCATGGAATGTCAACACATTACGACTTGTAAGTGAAGTTATATAGCTATATATAAAGTATTTATCAGTTTGAGTAGCTTATTATTTCGTTGTTTATGCAGTAAAAACGAGCAACTTGATGGTCCTGACCTCACTCAATTGCCGTAGATGATGTATTTACTCTGAATTTGGAATATGCGCAGAGTCGGGAAGATTATAGTGATTATGACAACAACACTGGTAAGTTTGGAGATGACATACCCTTGCTTGACGATGGTGATGAGGAGGAGGAAGAGAATGTCGAACCTGAGCTGACAAGAGAGCATGCTCCACCTCTCGTTAGACCAAGAGTGTATGAATTACACGTGCTGTTTCATTCAACTTATAGTCCGTACCTTGATAATTTGCCAAGTATGCCAGATGTGGATGTCGTCATAAAAGATCTTGACAAAATTCAAACAGCAATGTGGGATGAGTCTAGACCAACTGTGCTGGAAACGAGCATATTTTTTCCTGATACAGCGTAAGAGAGTGTCTTGACATGATCGTATGAGAGTCAAGTCCGGAGGTATACAAGGTTATTTGTCGTAGATGGTTTACATGTTGTCACTGGATGTTGCAAGCGACCGAGAAGGAAACAAGGTTGTGAAAAGTAGGTAAATATATTGGCACACACAATTATAAAATGGACACATTCAATGAAAATCACTTGAACTTCCACACATTGAAGTGTCATTAGGTACAAGATCAAATATTGTATTACATCCATCCACTAGGAATATGGGTGTACTATTACTAAAAATATGTCATATTTCGGGCGCAAACATGCATTTGAAATTATTTGTGATGACGAGGATAAGTCATTTGCATCTCTACCGAGGTACATAGTCGCACTGAAATACTATAACCTTGAGACTGTTGTTGAATGGAAGCTTGGGCAGCTCGCAAGAATATTGCAATATATATTTAGATACGTGTTATGGGCATTAAACTAGCAATTGATTGTTTTGTACATTCTCGTCCGATAATTTCTATAGATGGTACTCATGTCTATGAAAAGTATGATATTAAGTTGTTGATCGTCGTTGCAGTAGATGCCAATAGACAAATATTTCCACTAGCTTTTGCCATTTGTGCCCGTGAAAGGTAAGAGATGTAGAACCACTTGAAGCAGCATGTTGTCAAACAACATTCAGGTGTTTGTCTAATATCTGATTGACGTGGTGGTATATTAACTTCTGTAGAGCATTTGCCTGAATGGAACAAACCCTATGCGTACCACCGTTACTGTGTGAGGCATCTGAAGGACAATTTCCAAAATAAATATCCCAACAAGGATTTTCATGATGTTATCCCAAGTAAATGTGAAGTTTTGAAGACTGACAAAGGAACTCAGGCAATGACCAGGTCCATCCGGTGAAGTACATTTATGATCAATTCAGACATGTTAGATGTACGTGAAGGAGATAAACCTAATATATCATAAGTGTTATCTCAATATCAGAAGTGTTATCTCATGATCATGATCGAAAAAGTTGCATATTGGATAAGGAGAATGACTCCTTACATAAAGAGAACACGAATTTGGAAAAGGATAGAGTTAGAGAATGAGAGCAACTAGAACTCTTCCACCATAGAAGAGTAGTGTTTGTATCCTAGTCAATTCTAATTGCTAACTCCTTAAATATTAGTGTTGTTCTATTTTACATGCAATGCACATAAGCAGAAGTTAAACGTGAATTGAAAGCAAATAGCATGGCAAGTTTGCAAGCAATTTATGTGTGATTCAAGCATGCAATCCTGAAGCTACTCGAACCAAATAGAAGAACTAGTTCCAAGTGTCTATCTTTTATTCTAGTTCAATTGTAGAGATGATTTTACATTGTATATTTCAACTTATTTAAAACCACTATTGAATAGTCGTCAAAGAAAATGACTGATCCCAGCTAGTACATTCTCGTGCTCTGGCCGAAAAGTAGTGACCCGCTGCAGCATGTCCAGGTACTGCACACGTGTCATCTCTCTCATACCAAGAGGCAAAGCAAATAGGTGTCCATCAACGGGCATCCCATATAAAACCACCACGTCATGCAGTGTGATGGTGTCTGTCACACCCCCTTATTTTTAACACAAACCTCACTAAATCCTCTTAAATAAATAAAAGAATTTAGTAAAGCTTGAAAAGGATTTTCTAATTAGAAAGTGAAAAAATTGTGTGTTCAAAAAGGAAAATCTGAGAGTCGCCACCTGACATTTGATTTCGGTGTGTCGAGCCACCGTGTTTTCTAAAAATAGTTCTTTTCCTTTCAAAACACTTGAGACTCTAAAAACTAAATCTACACCAGAGATTTGGGTAATTCATTTGACTCGGGGAGAAGGTGTTAGGAACTCCCCAAGTCCCGTGAAGGTCACGGTTGCGTACATGATCAAGTTGGCTTTTAGAACCCGTAAATTGAGGTAAAGCACACAAAAATAGAATAAACACACAAGAGGACGAGGTCGTCCCCACCTAAATGGAAGAAAATTAAAAAGAAGTAAAACTATGATTCTAAACTATCGTATGCTACTTCTTCAACGTCGTTCGCCATGGCCTTAAATTACATTCACTTCGGGGCATACCCCAAAAATAAAATATATACAAACTCTTCGAGGCATTCCACAGATAAATTTAACTATGGGAATGTCACGACCCAAATTCGGTCGTGATGACGCCCAACCCTAAAGCTAGGAAAGCCAGACCAACAACTGTTTCCAATTAGAAAACCAGTCCCAGAAGGACCAACTCAAGAAGAATATATGAGTCAATAGATACTCCAATAATAATAGTATGAATAAATACTGAGAAGTGCGAATAACGAAATAACACTCCCAAAAGATCTGGGGTCACGAGTCTAGAGCCTTTAAACAAAACTGAATAGTCATAGAAATACTGAATGAAATACTCAAGTCTGAAACATATAGTAATAACTGAATGGAAAGAGAAGCTAGGTTCTGCAAACACCGACAGCTACCTTAGCAACTCGAAATAACTCTGATATAAGCTGGGGTGCTCGTCTAACCCTCCTGTGTACCTGAATCGGCACACAAAGGTGCAGGAAGTAGGGGTGAGTACTAAGTACTCAGTAAGTAAAAAGTATATAATAATAGCTGAAACCAAGAAATCCACAGAATACCACAAAGCAAAGCTAAACTACAGTCCGGTACCTACCACGAACTAACAATAACAACAAATCACAACTAGCATAGATAATCTACAGATAAAATGAAATGCAATGCACATGACCGCTACGGCGTGTAGTGATCGTAGCAAACTCAACCCGAAGGTATGAGCGGGCACAACTACTCTTACCCGAATAGTGGTTCGGGGTCAATTCCACATGGAGTTAGATATTGGAGTGAAGAATTATGTTGCACTAGTATTGGATTTTAGCTTCTAGTTTGACTTCAAGCATGTTTGGTGTTTTCTATTTACGAACTAATTCAACTACTATTGTGCAATCTAGATTATGCTAAACTTAATTCTAATTGTAATATGCTATGGGAAAGGGGACTAGGGAAGTAGCTTATACCTAGGTGGAATAACTAATGGGTATAGAAATTCAATGCGAAGATGATGTATGGGATGATCGAATAGCCATTGCTCTATGCATTCATTCTCACACCTCTCGGTAGAGAGAACAATTTTGCCCAATTGACTCTCTCGAGACCAATTGGGTAGGCTAATTTGCCCAAGCAACTTTAGGCTCAAGTTGGGTAATTACTCTCTCGAGGTTTATACCCGTTACTTGGGACTACCATTCTCATGGGTCTATCCCAAATCCTTGTTGGGATTGATTGAAAGGTTTTAGACTCTCTTTCTCAAGTAGATCCCAAACCCACAAAAATAGATTTCATGTTTGCAACCACAAAATCCCAATTAAAAACATTCAATCAACCCAAAACCAATCACCCATAATCATCCAAGCATTTAGTAATCTAACCCATCAATTACCCACACTAGGGTTGGGCTACAACCCTAGCTATGGGTTTAGCTAGCCATAGAAATTGAAGAAGATGAAGAAATTGAAGATAAAATTGACATGGTAATTAATTGTAATTGAAATCTAATGTTAAACTAATACAAAATTTCCCAATATAGGCGTGTATGACGTTCTCACGAGCTCAACCGTCACTGTGTAAAATCTCATAACCTAAAAAAGAAAGAAGCTATTTATACTACACTGAAATTTCCGGACAAAATTGCCCCTGCGGGTCTCACGCGGGCCGCACACTTTTGTCGTGCGGCCGCGTAGGGCATTTGGTCTTCTAAAGAACTGGTGCTGGAACAACTCACGCGGATCACGTACTTTTGTCATGCGGCCGCGCATGTACAGTAACACAGACCGCGTACTTCTGTCATGCGGCCGCACTGTATAAATCCGTTGAATGCAGACTCTCTGATCCCTTACCCACGCGGGCCGCACTGATTTGTCACGCGGCTGCGTGAGTTTGTTCCTTGAATATTTTTATCTCTGGTCTTCTTCATTGTGGACCGCACACTTGTGGACGCGGTCCGCGTGGGTCTGCATGGGAGATTGGCCTTCTCTGATCATTCCTGTGCGGCCGCACACCAAATCAGTGCGGTCCGTGCAGTAGAAGCTGCGACTTGTTCGATCTCTGAACTATCATGTGCGGCCGCACACCAAAACAGTGCGGTCCGCACAGGCTTCTTTGTATTCCTTCTACTTCATCTTTGACGCTTTGCCGGTTTCACTCCTTTTTGAGCCGCTTTGACGGTATTCGTCCATTTGTTGCTCAAACTTGCAAAATAGCGCACTTGTAAGCAATTCAAGGCTAGTTAAACACATTTTATGCCCAAAGCTCAGGCAAGAAAGGGTTTAAAAGCATGAAAAATTCCTAGTTATCAACTCCCCCAAACTTAAACCTTTTCTTGTCCTCAAGCAAATCAAAACTAAGACCTAACCTTCAGAGAAAAGACACCAAAACACCCCTATTCGTCCGGGGGTAACCTCACAAACATCAATTAGGACTAACAATTGTCCCTAATGCAAATGTATCATTGACACCTTTTTGAAAATTTGAAGCTTTGTGGATCATGTGTGACACAAGAGCTTCGAGGGTTGACTCGCTTCATCGAGGAGCCTTTCTCAAAACACTTTAGTTATTGTGGACCCCAAACTCATACATCTTCGGCTCTCCCTATGTGTACCTCACCTTTTAGAGTATTTGCACACAAATCAATGTGGAGGATTTCACACTCGCTCTCTCAAAGAAGAGACCCTAAGCCCAACACTAGGTACCATAGGCTTGCCCTTTATGTAAGTATCCACTAATGTAGGCTCTTATCAACTTGAGATCATATAGGACTTTTTGGGAGTCATTGTGAATGCTTTTTGGGTAGGGTAGGAATTTGGCTCTTAATAGTTCACCCTTCCTTAAAGCGCTTCTTTTGATTCATTTATGGAACACCCTTTTGACTCTTTTTGACATTTCCTCTTTTAAGGGGTAAAAGAGAGACTCCATGGCACTCTTCCGTTTTGCAATTGACACTTCTTTCTTTGATCACTTCATTCTCATTCTTCCTTCTTCCCTTTCACTTTTCTATTCTTTTTGGTCCCCTCCTTTTTGGGTCTTTTCCAACTTTTTGCTTGTTTTTCTCTTTGTTTCCTTTTTCTTCATTGCCTTTCTTTTCCTTATTGCTTTTGTGCCTTTTTGCCACATTGGTGCCTTTATTGTACTTATCTTGTCTTTCCCCCCCAAACTTATAGTTTTGCAATCACTTTAAGGGAAGATTTTGGGTGCCAAGAGAAGGTCTAAATTGAAATGGGTATAGGCTCGCACTTTGGTTTATGAAGAAATAAGGTTTTATGCTCAAAAGGGTGACTAGGTATTCATTTATTGGTAGGTTGGAAGGATTGATTCATGATATGTTCATTTGGATCAAAGATGGCCTACACTCACTTATCAAGTCAAGTTTCACATAGGATTTCGCCTCAACAAACATTCAGGGCAAGTTCTAGACCATTGGTACGGTGCTTGGGCTCACAATTCTATTTCTCACCATACTTACACTCGGAGATCACCAAAAAAATGGAGTCGAAGGCCCATAACAACCTCGGAATAGATTCATGCACACTTTGGTCCATATGACCAATCGACGATTGTTCGGTCAACACAAGATTCTCAAGGCCACAACTTTCACCATTCTAGACACAACTTGATGTCTTTGACCATAAGATCGGAGACAAATGTGCTAGGCCCAAGTGAAGTTAGCCCGAGGTACCCTTAACTAATAAAAAGTTTGAAAATCAAAAAGAAAAAGAAAAACTCACTCAACCCTTAAGAAAGTTGTCACGCTATCTATCATAGGGAAGAGCCACCCGGTTCACACAACACTTTACCCCTGGAAAGAACCATGGCATTAAGAAAACCAAGGGTTTATTGAAAGCTTGAAACAAAATCTATTGATTCTACGAGAATAACCAAAAATGAAAAAGGCAAATGAATATGAACAAAGATAGATCCGAATATACAATAAAAAATGTTCAAAATGAAACTAAATTAGATCAAAGTGTTAAAATATATACAATACTACATCTACGAATGTACTGAAAGTAATCAAATATATACAGTCCAAAATGAAAAACAGTAGGGCACACCCCTACGAATAAGAGCTAGCATTGTCCCCAATGCTAACTATCAAATAAGCACAAATAAAGGATATAGATAGCCCCTCAAGGGTCATCAACCTGCTGATGTGCTGCTGGGACAGGTGCCTACTCTAGAGAAGGCTCATCTGCTGATGTGGGTGCACTGGAGGGCCCCTCCTGCTGCACAGGAGCTACCACGATCACCACTCCCTCAGTGTTGGGGAGCTTCCTCTTCTTGTGTGGCCTGGGCTCCTCCTGTGGCTGCTCCACCTGTGGCTCTACGGCCGGCTCACCAAATAACAGATCCAGGGGCAACTGATCAGCTACCAACTTGTCCACCTGCTCCTTTAGAGCTGCAACGGACTCCGTCGAGGCCTTGGTCTTTCTCAGCTTCCTGTGCTCCCTAGCAAGGCTCTTGAGTGCCTTGCTATGCGAGTCAACCGCCTCAGCCAGACTATCCTGCTTCTTCATTATCTTCTCCTAGTTATCCAGGATTTCTTCAATGTGTCCTCAATAGAAGCTGGGACCTCCACCGTCACTGGTGCACTATGGGCCTGAACCACCGTCGTCAATGTGGACAACTTGGATGTCGCAGCCGACATCTAGTTGTTCAAACTGGTCAATGTATAGGACAACTGGTTGGCAGTGAACCGGTGCGTCTTGGAGACTGGAATCTCCGGATCAACTGTAGAGGAGGAAGGTGCTGTAGATAGACCCGGAGGGAGTGAAGTGGTCTGCTCAGTAGTAGTGACAACTGGCTCCTCAGACTGGCCAGCTGTGGTGGAAGTGGTGGCTTGGTTCTTCTTGGCCGTCTTAGGGTTGTCCGAAACCTTTTGATCATACCACGAGTAAGCCCCGCCGGAGGCACCAGAATATCAAACTTCTTTCTTTTCACTTTTAACTCTCTGAAGTCCAATGTCAATGTGTTGGGGAAGAGGTAGTTCGTCTTGGTCTCGTGGCCCACATTTGAGATGACCCTATGCATGATATTTCCCACATTCGGTGGGAAGCCGGCCATGATTGAAGCTACCAACACCCCTCTATCAATCGGCACTGAATGGTCATGAGTGGTAGGATCCAGAAGGTTGCAGACAAAGGTCAACCACCCTTTTGCTTCGAAACTGAGGGTGTTCCTGTAAATCTTCTCTTGTGCCTTTAGCCACACCGGAACAGTTTCGGGAGCCGCTAGCACTTCTGCTAACCAAGGTCGGGCCTCCTCCTTCTGGGCCAACTTCTTCAGATATTGGGATTCATCTTCATCCGTGAACCCCAAGAATTCATTGAGTAACTTCTCATCAAACAACACAATTTGATCCCTCACTTTTGTGGTGGTGGAATCCCGGACTAGATGGTGGATGTTTACATAGAACTCTTTCACCATATGCTCATTCGCATTCTCCACCCGTTCCTTAAAGAAGCTCCAACCCTATCTAGTATGGAACTGTGCTTGCACATGAGGGTTGTGCGGTAGCAAGTCCACATCTATGAATCTCCTCTCCGGGATCAATCTCCTTTTTGGCCAACACTCTTTGAACTTGTGCCATGCTAGCTCACTGACAAATCGATCAGCCCACACATTTGGATCCCTTGTCCGATCTATACCACCCACCTGTGGCTCACCTGCCTCTGCCTGTCCTCCACTCTCCCCTGATAGTGAAGCTGTGGGAGAAGTGGAGTATTCATCATCACTATTATTCTCAGCTCTAGACTCATCAGACGAGTCTGAGACTACATTTACTGGCTTGGAAGTGGCAGCTGTGGGTTGGTCTTTTTTTGGAGATGATGATGCCATGTTGGGTACTGAGACGGACATGTGGGAGGGGGCAGACTCTAAGGTGATACTTCTGGAAGGAATGTAATCACTCCCCGTGGAATGAGAGGCCGCTCTGTTAGCTTCCTGAATCAACTTTCGGGTTTTCTTTATGTTTTCACGGACCTCCGGGGTGAGTTTTACAATCCTTTTGCCTTTGCCACCTCGGGAGGGACCACCCCTCTCGGGTTGTTTACCCCCACATTGTGCTAGATGTTTCTTCGTTATTGCCTGCAAAAATAGAGTCTAGATTGGTTAGTCGAAGCACGTGAGCCGTATACAATGACAGAAGAGTATATACAGAACAGGCATAGTGAAGAATAGAGGTCACGCAGACCGCAATCTTTTGCCATGCGGTCCGCACAGGCTAAGCAGCTTCATGCAATATCCTCTGAAGTTGACCCACGCGGACCGCACTGATTTGAATCGCGGCCGCGTGAGGTCAATGCGGACCACACACTTTTACCACGCGGTCCACACAAGTTGATCAACTGATTAACAACTCTCTGAAGTTGACCCACGCGAACCACACTGATTTGCATCGCGACCGCGTGAGGTCAACGCAGACCGCCCAGAAATGGACGCGGTCCGCACAGAAGAACTAACCAATATTTCAATCTCTAAACCTTGGGCACATGGTCCGCAATGATTTGGACCGCGGCCGCGTAGGTTTGTCTTCTTCACTAAGGTCAAGCATGTGGACCGCACAACAAAAGTGTGTGGCCGCGTAGGGCAAAACAAAACTGGCAGGGTTCAATTTTTTCACTTAAGTCCATTGTGTTCAACACCATGTGTCCTAGGTGTCCCTACTAAGTTATTTTAACAAGAAACTTTAGCCCTAATTCTATAATTAGCATGCTTGATCCTAATTTTATCAATTAAAAGAGAAAAAATAAAGGAATTAAGAAGTTATACTAATATTGATTAATTTATAAACAAAATAAAGTAATGAAGATGATGAATTAGAGATGAAATGTTACCAAGAGTAATTGAATTTGCAATTTGAGCACAAGTACACGGGAATGAACAGTTAAAAGACCTCAGAAGGAAATTTGGCCAAAAGGTTTAATGAAGGCCAGGGGTCCCTATTTATAGAAAAGGATGTGGGACCCCTCACTTACCCACCTGCGCGGCTGCACACTTTTGGCACGCGGACCGCGCAGGATTTAACCTGTATTCATTTGCCCAGCAAAGTCACGCGGACCGCACTAATTTGTGTTGCGGCCACGTGACAAACTTCAGAAACCTGCTTGACCGATTAGTTTCCACGCGGACCGTACTGATTTGGTACGCGGCCGCGTGGAAAACTTCAGAGAACTGCTCAAGTGACTAATTTCCGCGCGGACCGCACTGATTTGGTGTGCAGCCGCGTGGCCAATCTTTAGAGACCTGTTGAATTTTCATTCTCCCTTGTCCACTTCACGTGGACCGCACACTTTTGGCACGCCGCGTGGGTCTCCTTAGGCTCAGATCTTTGACTTAAACAATCCACGCGGACCGCACTGATTTGTTGTACGGCCACGTGGCCAAACTTCAGAGAACTGGTCACTTTTGTATTTTCCCCGCATTATTTCAACATACTCCCTGCAACACTTCACACATTGTTAGCTCAAAAATCCTATCCTACTGATGAAGAAAACAAAGAAAAAGAAAAAGACATGGGTTGCCTCCCAAGAAGCGCCTGATTCAACATCGCGGCACGACGCAAGTTACCATTCCATCACTTTAAGTGCAAGAGTGCCACAACCTGGCTGTCATCCGGCTTCCCCAAATAGTGCTTCACCCGATTCCCATTAACTCAAAATATTTCACCATTCTTGTTCATTAAGTCTAGAGCTCCAAACGGGGTCACACCTACTACCTAAAAAGGGCCACTCCACTTTGACTTGAGCTTTCCCGGAAACAACCTCAACCGGGAATTGAAGAGAAGGACCATGTCACCAACCTTGAACTCCTTGCTTCGAGCATATTTGTCGTGAAGGTACTTCATCTTGTCCTTATATAAGGACGAGCTGGAGTATGCATGAAATCTAAACTCGTCAAGCTCATTCAAGTGATCAACCCGGAGATTAGCCGCCACATCCCATTCTAAGTTCAGCTTTTTCAAGGACCACATCGCTTTATGTTCAAGCTCTACCGAAAGATGACAAGCCTTGCCAAACACCAACCGGTAAGGAGACATACCAATTGGCATTTTGTAGGCCGTCCTATAAGCCTACAAAGCATCATCTTGTTTCTTGGACCAATCGATCCTATTAGCATTGACCGTCTTAGACAAGATGCTCTTGAATTCCCGGTTTGAAAGTTGAACTTGACCGCTTGCTTGGGGATGGTATGGGGTAGTGACTTTGTGATTAACTCCATACTTGGTCAACAATGAATTGAAAGCCTTGTTACAAAAATGAGAGCCCCCATCACTAATGATAGCACGGAGGGTCCCAAATCTTGTAAAGATGTATTTCTTCAAAAAGTTCACAACACTCCGGGCTTCGTTGTTAGGAAGAGCCACGGCTTCTACCCACTTCGAAACATAGTCCACTGCTACCAAAATATATGTGTTTCCACAAGAACTCACGAAAGGTCCCATGAAGTCAATGCCCCACACATCAAAAATGTCAACTTCTAGAATGGTGTTTAGAGGCATCTCATCTCTCTTTGAAATTACACCAGCTCTTTGACATGCATCACAACTCTTCACTAAATCACTCGAATCCTTGAAAATTGTCGGCCAATAAAATCCACAGCTCAAGACTTTGGAGGCCGTCCTCACTCCCCCATGATGACTACCATAGGAAGAAGAGTGGCAAACCTCCAAGATGCTCATTTGTTCGCTCTCCGGGACACACCTTCTAATCACTCCATCCGTGCAAATTTTGAAAAGATAGGGATCATCCCAATAAAAGTACAAACTATCCCGCTTTAGCTTTTTTCTTTGGTTGGAAGAGAGCTCACATGGGACCACACTGGACACAAAGTACTTGGCGACATCGGCGAACCATGGCATATCATACATTGACACTGCAAAGAGTTGCTCATCTGGAAAAGAATCATTGATTTCAAGGCCATTGGGTGGCCTCCCCTCCTCCTCTAGATGGGGAAAGTGGTCTGCCACTTGATTTTCACTACCTTTTCGGTCAACAATCTCTATATCAAATTCTTGAAGAAGAAGTACCCATCTCATCAATCTTGCTTTGGAGTCCTTCTTTGTCATCAAGTGCCGAAGAGCGGCATGATCGGTGTGGTGATCACCTTAGCCCCCATAAGATAAGGACAAAATTTTTCCATGGCAAATACAATGGCTAGCAACTCATTCTCTGTGACGGTATAATTCTATTGAGCCTCATTCATCGTTTTACTTGAGTAGTACACTGGGTGGAACATTTTGTTGAGTCTTTGGCCAAGTACCGCTCCTACTGCCACATCACTTGCATCGCACATTAGTTCAAAGGGCAAGTTCCAGTTGGGTGCGGTAATGATGGGGGTAGTAGTCAATTTATGCTTCAACAACTCAAAAGACTCCATGCATCTCTCATCAAAGACAAACTTTGCATCCTTCTCCAAAAGTTTACACAACGGGTTCACAATCTTGGAAAAATCTTTTATGAATCGCCGATAGAACCCGGCGTGCCCTAAGAAACTCCTCACCCCTTTGACAGAGTTAGGGGGAGGGAGCCTTGAAATGACTTCAATCTTTGCCTTGTCGACCTCAATACCATCCTTCGAAACTTTGTGGCCCAAGACAATTCCTTCTCTCATCATAAAGTGACAATTTTCCCAATTAAGAACAAGGTTTGTATCTTCACATCTAGCCAACACTCGGTCCAAATTCTCCAAGAAATCATCAAAGGAATCCCCAACTACACTGAAGTCATCCATAAATATCTCAAGAATGTCTTCCACCATGTCGGTGAAGATCGCCATCATGCACCTCTGAAAAGTGGCTGGGGCATTACACAATCTGAATGGCATTCGAGAGAAAGCGAATGTGCCATAGGGACATGTAAATGTTGTCTTCTCCTGATCTTCCGGGGCAATGAGTATTTGATTGTACCCTGAATATCCATCCAAGAATCAATAATAAGCTCTACCCGCCAGTGGGTCCAACATTTAATCCAAGAACGGCAATGGAAAATGGTCCTTCCTTGTCACCTTGTTAAGCTTTCTATAGTCCATACAAACTCTCCAACCCGTGACAGTACGAGTAGGAATCAGCTCATTCTTTGCATTGGTGACAACCGTCATGCCACCCTTCTTTGGAACACCTTGGACCGGAGAGGTCCAAGAACTATCCGAGATGGGGTAGACCACCCCAACATCCAACCATTTGATAATATCCTTCTTGACAACCTCTTGCATAGCCTCGTTCAATCTTCTTTGGTGCTCAAGTGATGGTCGAGCATTCTCCTCCAATATTATTTTGTGCATGCAAAACGCGGGGCTTATTCCCCGAATGTCCACCAAAGTCCATCCAATTGCTCACTTGCGCTTTTGTAAGACCGCCAAAGTGGCGTCAACTTGCATGTTAGTCAAGCAAGAGGAAAGTATAACTGGAAAAGTGAAATTGGGACCCAGGTACTCATACCTGAGGTGAGGAGGAAGTGGTTTCAACTCCAACACCGGCGGCTCCTCAATAGATGGCTTTGTGGGCGGAGTCTTGCGGTTCTCAAGGTCCAAAGATAGCTTCCTTGGCTCATAAGAGTACGAGCCCATACCATGCAAGGCATTTACACATTCCACACGTTCGGCATCTTCATTGACCTCCATGTTCAAAAGTACCGCCTCAAGAGGATCCTCAACATTGACCATGGCGCTTGTGTAATCCACTATCACTGTCGTGACAATGTCCACAAATGAGCACACTTCGGTGCTATTTGGTTGGCGCATGGATTTGCAAACATGAAACACTACGTTTTCATCACCAACCCTAAATGTCAATTCTCCCGCTTCAACATCAACTAGAGCTTTCCTGGTAGCCAAGAATGGCTTACCAAGAATGATAGGCACTTCGAAGTCCACTTCATAATCAAGAATGACAAAATCGGCCGGTAGGATAAACTTGTCAACTCTCACTAGCACATCGTCAATAATTCCCAAAGGCCTCTTCATCGAACGATTCGCCATTTGCAACCTCATTGACATTGGACGGGGTTGTCCAATACCCAAGGTTTTTAACACGGAATATGGCATGAGATTGATACTAGCACCCAAATCACAAAGTTCTTTGGCAAAATTAGCACTTCCAATTGTACAAGGGATAGTGAAGGCACCGGGGTCTTCTAGCTTAGGAACCATGGAATGAACTATGGCACTCACTTGGTGAGTCATTGTTATCGTTTCACAATCCATCGACCTCTTCTTCGTCACCAAATCCTTCATAAATTTCGCATAACCGGGCATTTGTTCAAGTGCCTCCACCAAGGGCACATTAATGGTCAAGCTCTTCATAATCTCTATGAACTTTTTAAATTGATTATCTCCTATTTGCTTTGCCAATCTTTGAGGATAAGGTGGAGAAGGCCTTGGCAAGGGTGCCTTGGCCTTTGGAATAGATGGCTCGGGAATATCAATGATGTGTTCCCTAGACGGGTTCACGGTATCTTGGGACTCAATCCCAGCCTCATCCTCAATTTTAATCCTCACATCATTTGTTGCAATAGGTTTGACCACATGGTCATCATTCATTGGCATGTCATCATCATTCAAATAAGCTTCCGCATCCACAACTCGATTCTCATTTGAGGCATTTACAACACTGCTTCTTCCACTCCTAGTTGTCACAGCCATCACATGATTGTTCCCTCCCTTCGGGTTCACCACCGTATCACTTAGTAGTTCACCTTTAGGTCGGGAGTTCAAAGATTGAGAAAGTTGGCCAATTTGAACTTCCAAGTTCCGGATTGAAGTATTATGAGAAGCTAGTTGGGCATCCAAATCTTGATTCTTTTTCATCATTTGCTCGAACATGATTTCAATGCGACCCATATCATTGCCCGAAGAACTTGATCCTTATGAATGGAAAGTGGGTGGATTGTTGGGTTGTTGGTACATAGGAGCTCTTTTAAAACCTTGCCCCCGATTGTTTCGATTGCCACCATTGTTCCAACTGCCTTGATTGTTATTGTTCCCCCAATTGTTATTGTTGCCACTCCCATTGCCACCATTATTTCCTTGATTTTTCCAATTATTTACTTGATTGTTCCACTCTCCACCATCATTCCTATTGTTGTGATTATTCCAGTTACCTCTTCCTTGTTGGTTGCCCCAATTGCCTTGGGAACGCCATTGTTGATTGTTTTGATTCCCTCTATTGCCTTGGAAATTGTTCACATATTGACAATCTTCATCTTGATCATCAAAGCCATCATTAGAAAATCCTCCATCATTGTTGTTCTCATTTTGATCATATTGGATTTGTTGCGCTTGTTGCCCTCTATTCCTTCTTTTCAACATTGATACATTCTCCATAGAATTCACTTGGCGTGGATTATGCACTTGTTGAAGTTGAGCTTTCGCCAATTGATTCATGGTTGTAGTGAGCGCTTGTCCATGGTCATGCAACTCTTTATGTAGATGAATAACATTCGGATCTCCTTGAGGTACATTCGCCCGACTTTGCCATGCCGTAGAAGTGTCGGCCATTTGATCCATAACATCACATACTTCCTCCAAATATAACTTCATGAAATTGCCTCCCGCTAATTGGTTCACAATGCATTGGTTCGCCATGTTGACCCCCCTATAGAAAGTTTGTTGAACCATAACATCGGTCATGTCATTGTTAGGGCACTCTTTCACCATAGTCCGGTACCTCTCCCAAATTTCATGTAACGGCTCTGTTGGCTCTTGCTTGAAGGATAGAATCTCATCTCTCAAGGCTGCCATATGAGCCGGGGAGAAGAACTTGGCAATGAACTTATCCGCCAATTCGTCCCATATAGTGATTGAGTGATTCGGCAACCTCTCCAACTAATCTAGCTCCTTACCCCTCAATGAAAAAGGGAAAAGCCGCAATCGCAAAGAATCTTCGGACACATTGGTTTGTTTGCTTCCCCAACAAGTATCTATGAACCCCTTCAAGTGCTTGTAGGCATTTTGATTGGAGGCGCCCGTAAAATACCCTCTTTGCTCCAATAGTGTCAGCATCACATTTGTAATTTGAAAGTTCCCCGCCTGGATTCGGGGAGGAACAATGGCACTAGCATATCCTTGGTTTGTCATTGCTCTTAGTGCAACCCTTGGCGGTGGCGGAGGAGGGTCTGGAATTTGGTCATGTTGATTAGCATTAGCATTTCAAGCCTTTCGTGGTACATTTTGTACCGGAAAGTCATCTTGCTCAAGGTCCTCAACCTCCTCCCCCGCCATGGCATCGCCAAGGGGAAGATTAGCATTAGCCGCCATATGTACCTATTAGATTGAATCAAGAAAATTAGTAAAAGAAGGAAAGAAGAAGCAAAACACAACACTAGCAACGCAATTAATCAACACCGTTAACACCCCGGCAACGGCGCCAAAAAATGATCGTAGCAAACTCAACCCGAAGGTATGAGCGGGCACAACTACTCTTACCCGAATAGTGGTTCGGGGTCAATTCCACAGGGAGTTAGATATTGGAGTGAAGAATTATGTTGCACTAGTATTGGATTTTAGCTTCTAGTTTGACTTCAAGCAGTTTTGGTGTTTTTTATTTACGAACTAATTTATCAACTACTATTGTGCAATCTAGATTATGCTAAACTTATTTCTAATTGTAATATGCTATGGGAAAGGGGACTAGGGAAGTAGCTTATACCTAGGTGGAATAACTAATGGGTATAGAAATTCAATGCGAAGATGATGTATGGGATGATCGAATAGCCGTTGCTCTATGCATTCATTCTCACACCTCTCGGTAGAGAGAACAATTTTGACCAATTGACTCTCGAGAGACCAATTGGGTAGGCTAATTTGCCCAAGAAACTTTAGGCTCAAGTTGGGTAATTACTCTCTCGACGTTTATACCCGTTACTTGGGACTACCATTCTCATGGGTCCATCCCAAATCCTTGTTGGGATTGATTGAGAGGTTTTAGACTATCTTTCTCAAGTAGAGCCCAAACCCACAAAAATAGATTTCATGTTTGCAACCACAAAATCCCAATTAAAAACATTCAATCAACCCAAAACCAATCACCCACAATCATCCAAGCATTTAGTAATCTAACCCATCAATTACCCACACTAGGGTTGGGCTACAACCCTAGCTATGGGTTTAGCTAACCATAGAAATTGAAGAAGATGAAGAAATTGAAGATAAAATTGACATGGTAATTAATTGTAATTGAACTCTAATGTTAAACTAATACAAAATTGCCCAAAATAGGCATATACGACGTTCTCACGAGCTCAGCTGTCATTGTGTAAAATATAACATAACCTAAAAAATAAAAAGAAGTTATTTATACTAAACAAAAATTTCCGGACAAAATTGCCCTTGCGGGTCTCACGCGGATCGCACACTTTTGTCGTGCGGCCGTGTAGGCCATTTGGGCTTCTGAAGAACTGGTGCTGGAACAACTCACGCGGACCGCGTACTTTTGTCACGCGGACGTGCATGTATAGTAATGCGGACCGCGTACTTCTGTCATGCGGCTGCACTGTATAAATCCGTTGAATGCAGAGTCTCTGATCCCTTACCCACGCGGGCTGCACTGATTTGTCACGCGGCCGCGTTGGTTTGTTCCTTGAATATTTTTATCTCTGGTCTTCTTCATTGCGGACCGCACACTTGTGAACGCGGTCCGCGTGGGTCAGCATGGGAGATTGGCCTTCTCTGATCATTCCTGCGCGGCCGCACACCAAATCAGTGCGGTCCGCGCAGTAGAAGCTGGGACTTGTTCGATCTCTGAACCATCTTGTGCGGCTGCACACCAAAACAGTGTGGTCGGCACAGGCTTCTTTGTATTCCTTCTACTTGATCACTGACGCTTTGCCGGTTTCACTCCTTTTTGAGCCGCTTTGACGGTATTCGTCCATTTGTCGCTCAAACCTGCAAAATAGCGCACTTGTAAGCAATTCAAGGCCAGTTAAACACATTTTATGCACAAAGCTTAGGCAAGAAGGGGTTTAAAAGCATGCAAAATTCCTAGTTATCATATAGCCTGATCCGTTTAACGTCGACGGCGCTCACTGGAGGGTGTATACAGACTCCGGAGGGGCTCCTTCAGCCCAAGCGCAATATTTATATCATCCGCTGCGGCGTGCAGCCCGATCCATACTCAGTTCACAACATGCATATGAGTCACACAACAGTTCAATTTATTTATTTCCATGTTCTAGTTCATTAACAATGAAAAATACTTTAATTTTATTTAATTTTTCCTAGAACAGGTGACTTAGCATTTCATAATAGTGATTTCAAGCCAGGACTGAGATCAATGATTTACAAATCATGCTATCACATAGATATCTATCCACTAAGGATACTACAGGTCGGCACAAGGCCCCAAATATGGCTTATAGCCCACATATATATTTAACACAGTGTGCGTTCCAACCGCCAATATAATATTATTCATATTCGGAATGGACCAAGTCTCAATCCCGAGTCATAACTAATCTCGCACCTGCCATGGGTTGCATGTCACGCCCTAAATAGCGTCACAATGTGATAAGCCGGGGTTTCAAACCCTCAGGTCATAATATATACCAACCACTCACCTCTAACAGGCGGTAGACTGGTCCGCAATGTCTTTTCCTTTCATATCGACCTCCTCGCGTGTTGAATCTAGTCAAAACCACAGCGAAGACATAAATATGGATCAAAAAACATAACCCAATCAAAAATACTCGAAAAATACTAAAATTCACGAAGTTGGTAAAACCCGAGCCTCTGTCCCACTACTCAAAAAACGTTTAAAATCATACCAACAGATTCCTCATCTTGCCACGAGTCCATACATAAAAAGTTCATCAAAATCGGAGTCCGTTTGACCCTTCAAATTCCAACTTTGCACCTTTTTAGGTTTCAAGCCTTAACCTCCATTTTTACCTCTTAAATCCTTGGGTTTTCAGTGTTTAATCTATGTTTTACATTATAATAACATAATCCGAGTCTAAGAACTCTTACCTGATGAAATCCCGTGAATTCTCTCTTAAAAATCGCCTCAGAAGCTTCTTCCCGTTCCAAAATTGGACGAAAACTAGACCAGCTCATTATAGGTATATTTCTCATGAGTTTTACTTCTCCCAATGGATTCCTTGTGAAATTCTAATGAATTTATGCTTTTGAATCACTCAATTTGACCTTATAATGAAGGAGATATGTAGGTTTTAATATTTGCAATTAATGTAGGTTTTTAATACGCCGTCAAGGGCAATTTCATCATTAACCTTAAAATCTAAGCAACCTTAGTAAAATGGCCATAAAATCCTCATACGGTGTCCAAATTCGATGATTCTTTTTGCTACGATTCCGTAATTACGACACGGGTCTAATTCTTCATTCAAAACAGTAATCAGATCTTGTTTGTTCAATATGGTACCCCTTTATGTTCAAAGATACAACATTGAAACATCAATTAAGAGCGTGATCATAACCCGAAACACACCCGAGACCCCCGGGACCTCAACCAAAGGCACAAAAATATCCCAAAATATCATCCAAACTTGTTCCAATCATCAAAACATACCTAACAACACTGAAATCATCAATTCACATCGTATTCAAGCCTAAGTTCTTCAAAAATATCAGAAACGCGCATTCGATCAAAAACCCAACCAAACAATGTCCGAATGACCTGAAATTTTGCACACACATCACAAATCACATATTAAAGCTACAGAAACTCTTAGAATTCCATTTCGGCCGTCAGATCAAAATCTCACCTGTCAACCGGAATTCGCAAAAATCCAACCTTAGCCAATTCAAGCCTAATTCTACACCGGACTTCCAAATTAAATTCCAATTGCTCTCTTAAATCATAAATCATCCCCCGAAACTAGTCGAATCATCAGAAATCAATTTTGGTTCCTCTAACTCATAAGTCAACATTCGGTTGACTTTTCCAAACTAACATTCTCATAAAGAGACTAATTGTCTCATTTCTCACCGACCTCTATCCGAATTACTTCAACTTCTCCAAACACATATAATGAAACATGTAGAAGCATAAAACGGGGAAAACGGGGCGGTAACTCCCGTAATGACGGGTCGGGTCATTTTATTTAATTTTTCCCAGAACAGGTGACTTAGCATTTCATAATAGTGATTTCAAGCCAGGACTGAGATCAATGATTTACAAATCATGCTATCATATAGATATCTATCCACTAAGGATACTACAGGTCGGCACAAGGCCCCAAACATGGCTTATAGCCCACATATATACTTAACACAGTGTGCGTTTCAACCGTCAATATATTATTATTCATATTCGGGATGGACCAAGTCTCAATCCCCTGTCATAACCAATCTCGCACCTGTCATGGGGTGCAAGTCACGCCCTAAATAGCGTCACACTGTGATAAGCCGGGGTTTCAAACCCTCAGGCCATAATATATCCCAACCACTCACCTCTAACATGCAGTAGACTGGTCCGCAATGTCTTTTCCTTTCATATCGACCTTCTCGCACGTCAAATCTAGTTAAAACCACAACGAAGACATAAATATGGGTCAAAAAAACATAACCCAGTCAAAAATACTCGAAAAATACTAAAATTCACGAAGTTGGTAAAACCCGAGCCCCGGGCCCACTTCTCGAAAAAAGTATAAAATCATACCAACAGATTCCTCATCTTGCCACGAGTCCATACATAAAAAGTTCATCAAAATCGGAGTCCGTTTGACTCTTCAAATTCCAACTTTACACCTTTTTAGGTTTCAAGCCTCAACCTCCATTTTTACCTCTTAAATCCTTGGTTTTCAGTGTTTAATCTATGTTTTACATCATATTAATATAATCCGAGTCTAAGAACTCTTACCTGATGAAATCCCGTGAATTATCTCTTAAAAATCGCCTCAGAAGCTTCTTCCCGTTCCAAAATTGGAAGAAAACTAGACCAGCTTATTATAGGTATATTGTTCATCAATTCACATCGTATTCAAGCCTAAGTTCTTCAAAAACATCTGAAACATGCATTCGATCAAAAACCCAACCAAACAACGTCCGAATGACCTGAAATTTTGCACACACATCACAAATCACATATTGAAGCTACAAAAACTCTTGGAATTCCATTTCGGCCCTCAGATCAAAATCTCACCTATCAACCGGAATTCGCCAAAATCCAACCTTAGCCAATTCAAGCCTAATTCTTCACCGGACCTCCAAATTAAATTCCAATTGCTCTCTTAAATCATAAATCATCCCCCGAAACTATTCGAATCATCAGAAATCGATTTTGATGCCTCTAACTCATAAGTCAACATTCGGTTGACTTTTCCAAACTAACATTCTCATAAAGAGACTAATTGTCTCATTTCTCACCGACCTCTATCCGAATTACTTCAAATTCTCCAAACACATATAATGAAACATATAGAAGCATAAAACGGGGAAAACGAGGCGGTAACTCCCGTAATGACGGGTCGGGTCGTTACATCCTCCCCAACTTAAACAAACGCTCGTCCTCGAGCGTATCAAGAGTTGTTCTAGAAGCCAACTAGTAGCTGAATGATCTTACCAATCATATACTCGGGGTAATCCCTCGTCACCCTATCTCGCATAGACCCGAGAACACAATACAACCGAACTTTCATAGTCCATTTAATCCACAAAACAAAACATAAAACCACATCGCACTTTTCGAAAATCATACACAAGATCAGAAATTCACATCTGAACTCAGAGTTAGCCCAAACCAACTGTAATAACCCATACTTGAACCCTCAGGTGAAAACAAATGATATACCGCCTAAACCAAACACTTGGAATCATAACTTCTATTCACAACAGTTGTCCTCAGCAACCAATTACCGGCAGAGAACCACTTATTAGCTAGAGACTTATTCCCACACTTTCCTATACTGCCAACGATGAATGAAACACACTATAAACAGTAATCATCTATCAGATCAACCATTCATGAAACCACTTCCCTTAACTGATATCACAACAGATTTCTAGGTCAAACCTCGATATTATTTTCCTAACAAGCTGAAATCAAATCTGTTTGTATTTATTAATGAACCCAACGATCACCTCGAATCCAATACCACTCTAGTGATATGATACCTCAATACAAGTCTAAACCACATCTTGCATAATACATGCACCAGTAACAAACAATCTGAACACACTCGAATCATAAGAAATGACTCAACGAAAGAGCTATACCTCAAGCTCATCAATACCATTACAATACAAGGCTGAGATCCATCTCACATCATAGAAATAGAATGCCTGAATCTACCCCGAAAGGTCATAACTCCCGTAGCCTCGCTACAATGCGCGATCCAATCCCAACATCGTTACACCTGAAGCACCTCAAACCGCTATGCTCCAAATCAACAACCACGCATATTTGATGTCTGAAACTAACACAATTCATTACACCTATGGTGAAATAGAGAACACTAAACACACAACCCAATAGACCATAGCCATTACTCTATACACCGAGAAACACTCTATTACTCTTCCCGCTTGACTTTGTCTATGAATTTTCTCAATGGAACCGTACCACATGTGCCCATAGCTAACAAATCACGATGTCTCACCACATCGAAAAATAAATCATAGCTTTCCTCAGATCACTAACAAGCTCAATATAGATAGACTCTACCTATTCCTCAACAGTACAACTCAGGGTCAACCAAGCTAACTCAAGCTAAATGCGTAGCCATATCGGTCTGCCAACGAACTCGGTACCAAGAAGCCTGAAAATGTTTCTTCCACTTCTCTGACTCATGCCGAAGGCACCAAATAAATATTGAATCCACAATATCACTGATTACATGCCCGGCCACACGAAAAGTATCTAAAAATCCCTCAATAATAGAACGGGATCAATGATAGCAACCTATGCACTAACATCTATCACAAATGCCAAATTAAGAAAGTACTCCTTCGCAGTTGTCCGCTGGTTCTTTGAAATATAAATTATTCTGCTAAAACATATTCTAACGCACTTCACCACTTAACCCGTGGCATTTCTGGCATAGCCCCTAATGTAATAGTTCAAAATCACCCCAATACTAAGACAACCAGTCCGAATTCCAACATCACATCCAAAATATAACATACAGTGAATAAAGATCCACCATCTTAACATAGCATGTACATCAAATCTCCATATAACATACAATTCATCATACCTGATCCCAGTTTCCACCGTACGAATACATGCACCCATTTGATACCTAATTATTCCACAGTAGATACTCAATATTTACCTGTGCTAGCAAGCAAACCCGAATAACACTAGTGGAACCAACAAGAACATGCCACAATACTACTGAAATATCATTAGTTTAATCACATTACCTTTTTCTAAAACACATACTCACGTCAAATCACTTCCACTTAGCAATACCATCTTCCCTAATCATCTGAAGCTCTCTTATCTAATCACTTAGAAGGAATCACTACACATCCCATGCTCTGCATGACATACACATGCCTTGTGCATATTCTTACAATAATGACACGACAGATGAGATCTATATACATTCTTAGCTACTGTAGAAACATCAATTCATTAGTTATATGCTCTTGGCGAGAACTATCACCTTATTCTGAACCAAACAATGGTATTAGCTCTTTACTTTACTTCATATACTCATATTGCATTGATCTCAAATTCAATGATCTCGTCTTACCCAGTACGAACTGCTCGGGCAATAAGCCACTCCAAACATAATTAAATGTCGCATATGATGCCCCAATGTGCTAATAGGCTACTAATTCGAATGTGGTACTAAGAAAAACGAGCCCTTGAAGGAATTATCAAATCCTACACACTGATACCGAATTTCCTTGGAAAACAGGAAGCAAAGCATACAAAGTCAACATATAGAAAAAAACTATATTCGATATCACATTGTTGCGGCGTGCAACCCGCTCCAGATAGAATAGCCATGACAACGTGCCACCTGGTCCACGCATAGATCTCACATACGAAGATGCACATCGAGCCAAATTTGTTCATTACAAAAAATACCAAATATCGGTCGTACGCATGCTAAGTGCATAATAATATCTCTGAGGGACATATAGCATTATAAGCTACAACACCCTAGCACCACTGAGGTGCGATGTACAATCTGAATCTCAAAAGCCAACATGCTCATATAGCATCATTCCTACGCAGATTCTTAACATATAGCAATTTCTCATGTCATCTCACAACTCACACAGCGTAATGCATCGCTACGTAAAATATCTAACAAAGAAACATCAACCTAACTACTCCACGAGGACCGTGTTACAAAAATGCACACATCTGGCCTGATATAGAGCCATTATTCATATTAAATCTATCCACTAATTTCAAGCCGATTTTGATAACACTGAACTAGTCTAATAACCTTTAAAAGGTCCATAATAACTTCCATTTTCTTCATATAACACAAGAACAACCATCATAATCGGAGCAATCCTCCCCAGTTCATAACTCAATATGCCAAGTGCCCTCCAGACATGAATCTTTAATTTGAAAACATCATCTCAAACTTCATACTTGGTTTACATCTTTAATCAATCAAGTGATAACATGTCACACTAATAAAATCTTCCAGTGGAAAACATTCCCACAACCTACTACAACAATATCTAGAGTGCACCTCCAAACCACCGGTCGCACTAATGCTGGAGAGCGATCAAGAATCAGTAACCAGGACACAACACCTCTCTCAGGTGACGCCGAAGATGATACTAATTTATCTTAACCATCGAAACTTCCTTCCTGCTCATCCGATCTCTTGACATCTTGTCAAAATATTTCCTTCACTCGTGCCGTTCTCGGCTTAATTTCTGCAATCAGAACTAGTTCGCCAGTATACTTTAAGACAAAACCAACATAGCACATAATCATGCAATCAGCTAATCAATGGAAACCTTCCCAACTTAGCTCAAAGCCAAATATATCACAACACATATACTCTATTATTGTCGTAATACCATGGTGAGATTAATCTCGCTCTTTCACTAGATTGTGGAGACACAGATTATCAGAAAATTTAACTCTTCTATAATTCTTGCATTCATTTACACAACAATTAAGCCTACTCTCTAGGCGGCAAAAATTTCACTACGTCCCAAATTTTCCAAAAGTTTTGGCAGAGTTTCCTTTGTAATTGGCCCTATCCACCTGCCAGAGAATCACCAAAACCATCTTAACAACATAGCTATAACTCGACAAAACATCACAACGTATATCAATATCATTAAATCTCAATACTATATGTATTATATTATCAAAATTGATACAGGGACATGCGTTGCACTTATTTGAATCATAACACATATAAAATACCGCCAATTTAGTCTTTCTGTGTCTGAACTCATACCACCACCCATATTGCACTTAACTTTCCAACTAGGAGATACGACAATATTCTTCATGCATCCATAACTTGGTACTACACAACAGATCACAATAGGAACGAATCACTTAAAATCTATTATCCCACAAACTTCTTCGTCACTACCATGATCACATAGATACACCTCACAACACTAACTTACTCATCACGTGGGTATCCGACCGCCATCCCGGCTAATAAGGACATTACATAACACATAAGTTAAAAGCACTTGCTCGCATAATCACCACTTCGGTGCTTAAGCCATAAGCAAAGATTCGGCCTCAAGTCCTCCAAACTGCCCAACATGAACTCACGTGGATTACATCTCTCCCTTCGATTGGGGAATCACCAGCCATCAAGGCAAATATATGTTGCTGAGCGCTCGCGTGCGCATACAGACATCTGGAAGAAATTTCAAGAGTTATATCTCAAGCTAAATCAAATTCGCACGATAAGAATTCTAAGAAAGTGAAGTGTTTCCTAAAGGTTATGTAGCCTCCCGAGGATAGATATGGACGTCTACGTGCCAATCCGCGAGAGCCTACTAAACCGGATCATGACTCGCGAGGCCTGGTAACCTAGGCTCTAATACCAACTTGTCACGACCTAAACCCCATCGTGTTGGCGCCCAACCCTAAAGCTAGGCAAGCCAAACCAACAACTGTTTCCAAGTAGAAAACCAGCCCCAGAAGGACCAACTCTAGAAGAATATATGGGTCAATAGATACTCCAATAATAGTAGTATGAATAAATACTGAGAAGTGCGAATAACGAAATAACACTCCCAAAATATCTGGGGTCACAAGTCTAGAGCCTTTAAACAAGATTGAATAGTCATAGAAATACTGAATGAAATACTCAAGTCAGAAATATATAGTAATAACTGAATGGAAAGAGAAGCTAGGTTTTGTGAACGCCGGCTACCTCAGCAACTCGAAATAACTCTGATAGAAGCTCGGGTGCTCGTCTAACCCTCACGTGTACCTGAATCTGCACACAAAGGTGCAGGGAGTAAGGGTGACTACTAAGTACTTAGTGAGAAAAAAGTATATAATAATAGCTGAAAGCACAATATCCACAGAATATCACAAAGCAAAGCTAAACTACAGTCCGGTACCTACCATGAACTAACAACAACAACAAATCACAACTAGCATAGATAATCTATAGATAAAATGCAAAGCAATGCACATGACCGCTACGGCATGTAGCCCGATTCGTTGTCGACGACGCTCACTGGGGGTGTGTACAGACTCCGGAGGGGCTCCTTCAGCCCAAGCGCAATATTTATATCATCCGCTGCGGCGTGCAGCCCGATCCATACTAAGTCCACAACATGCATATGAGTCAGACAACAGTTCAATTTATTTATTTCCAGGTTCCAGTTCATTAACAATGAAAAATACTTTAATTTTATTTAATTTTTCCAAGAACATGTGACTTAGCATTTCATAATAGTGATTTCAAGCCAGGACTGAGATCAATGATTTACAAATCATGCTATCACATAGATATCTATCCACTAAGGATACTACAGGTCGGCACAAGGCCTCAAATATGGCTTATAGCCCACATATATACTTAACACAGTGTGCGTTTCAACCGCCAATATAATATTATTCATATTCGGGATGGACCAAGTCTCAATCCCCAGTCATAACCAATCTCGTACCTGCCATGGGGTGCAAGTCACGCCCTAAATAGCGTCACAATGTGATAAGCCGGGGTTTCAAACCCTCAGGCCATCATATATACCAACCACTCACTCTAACAGGCGATAGACTGGTCCGCAATGTCTTTTCCTTTCATATCGACCTCCTCGCACGTCGAATCTAGTTAAAACCACAGCGAAGACATAAATATGGGTCAAAAAAACATAACCCAATCAAAAATACTCGAAAAATACTAAAATACACGAAGTTGGTAAAACACGAGCCCCGGGCCCACTTCTCAAAAAAAGTTTAAAATCAAACCAACAGATTCCTCGTCTCGCCTCGAGTCCATACATAAAAAGTTCATCAAAATCGGAGTCTGTTTGACCCTTCAAATTCCAACTTTACACCTTTTTAGGTTTCAAGCCTTAAAATCCATTTTTACCTCTTAAATCCTTGGTTTTTCAGTGTTTAATCTATGTTTTACATCATATTAACATGATCCGAGTCTAAGAACTCTTACCTAATGAAATCCCATGAATTCTCTCTTAAAAATCGCCTTAGAAGCTTCTTCCCGTTCCAAAATTGGAAGAAAACTAGACCAGCTCATTATAGGTATATTGCTCATGAGTTTTACTTCTCCCAATGGATTTCTTGTGAAATTATAATGAATTTAGGCTTTTGAATCACTCAATTTGACCTTATAATGAAGGAGATATGTAGGTTTTAAGATTTGCAAATAATGCAGGTTTTTATTACGCCGTCAAGGGCAATTTCATCATTAACCTGAAAATCTAGGCAACCTTAGTAAAATGGCCATAAAATCCTCATACGGTGTCCAAATTCGATGATTCTTTTTGCTACGGTTCCGTAATTACAATACTGATCTAATTCTTCATTCAAAACAGTAATCATATCTCGTTTGTTCAATATGGTACGCCTTTATGTCCATAGATACAACGTTGAAACATCAATTAAGAGTGTGATCATAACCCGAAACACACCCGAGACCCCCGGGACCTCAACCAAAGGCACAAAAATATCCCAAACTATCATCCAAACTTGTTCCAATCATCAAAACATACCTAACAACACTGAAATCATCAATTCACATCGTATTCAAGCCTAAGTTCTTCAAAAACGTCTGAAACACGCATTCGATCAAAACCCCAACCAAACAATGTCCGAATGACCTGAAATTTTGCACACAGATCAAAATCTCACCTATCAACCGGAATTCGCCAAAATCCAACCTTAGCCAATTCAATCCTAATTCTACACCGGACTTCCAAATTAAATTCCAATTGCTTTCTTAAATCATAAATCATCCCCCGAAACTAGTCGAATCATCAGAAATCGATTTTGATTCCTCTAACTCATAAGTCAACATTTGGTTGACTTTTCCAAACTAACATTCTCATAAAGAGACTAATTGTCTCATTTCTCACCGACCTCTATCCGAATTACTTCAAATTCTCCAAACACATATAATGAAACATGTAGAAGAATAAAACATGGAAAACGGGGCGGTAACTCCCGTAATGACGGGTCGGGTCGTTACATCATCCCCAACTTAAACAAATGCTCGTCCTCAAGCATATCAAGAGTTGTTCTAGAAGCCAACCAATAGCTGAATGATCTTACGAATCATATACTTAGGGTAGTCCCTCGTCACCCTATCTCGCATAGACCCGATAACACAATACAACCGAACTTTCATAGTCCATTTAATCCACAAAACAAAACATAAAACCACGTCACACTTTCCGAAAATCATACACAAGATCAGAAATTCACATCTGAACTCGAAGTAAACCCGAACTAACTGTAATAACCCATACTTTCACCCTCAGATGAAAACAAATGATATACCGCCTAAACCAAACACTTGGAATCATAACTTCTATTCACATCAGTTGTCCTCAGCAACCAATTACCGGCAGAGAACCTCTTATTAGCTAGAGCCTTATTCCCACACTTTCCTATACTGCCAACGATAAATGAAACACGCTATAAACAGTAATCATCTATCAGATCAACCATTCATGAAACCACTTCCCTTAACTGATATCACAACAGATTTCTAGTTCAAACCTCGATATTATTTTCCTAACAAACTGAAATCAAATCTGTCTGTATTCATTAATGAACCCAACGATCATCTCGAATCCAATACCACTCTAGTGATATGATACCTCAATACAAGTCTAAACCACATCTTGCATAATACATGCACCAGTGACAAACAATCTGAACACACTCGAATCATAACAAATGACTCAACGAAAGAGCTATACCCCAAGCTCATCAATACCATTACAATACAAGGTTGAGACCCATCTCACATCATAGAAATAGAATGCCTGAATCTACCCTGAAAGGTCATAACTCCCGTAGCCTCGCTACAATACGCGATCCTATCCCAACATCGTTACACTTGAAGCACCTCAAACCGCTATGCTCCAAATTAACAACCACGCATATTTGATGTGTGAAACCAACACAATTCATTACTCCTATGGTGAAATAGAGAACACTCAACACACAACCCAATAGACCATAGCCATTGCTCTATACACCGAGAAGCAGTCTATTACTCTTCCCGCTTGACTTTCTCTATGAATTTTCTCAATGGAACTGTACCGCATGTGCCCATAGCTAACAAATCACGATGTCTCACCACATCAAAAAATAAATTATAGCTTTCCTCAGATCACTAACAAGCTCAATAACGATAGACTCTACCTATTCCTCAACAGTACAACTCAGGGTCAACCAAGCTAACTCAAGCTAAATGCGTAGCCATATCGGTCTGCCAATGAACTCGGTACCAAGAAGCCTGAAAATGTTTCTTCCACTTCTCTGACTCATGCCGAAGGCACCAAATAAATATTGAATCCACAATATCACCGATTACATGGCCGGCCCCACGAAAAGCATCCAAAAATCCATCAATAACGGAACGGGATCAATGATAGCAACCTCTATACTAACATCTATCACAAATGCCAAATTAAGAAAGTACTCCTTCGCAGTTGTCCGCTGGTTCTTTGAAATATAAATTATTTTGCTAAAACATATTCTAACGCACTTCACCACTTAACCCGTGGCATTTCTGGCATAGCCCCTAATGTAATAGTTCAAAATCACCCCAATACTAAGACAACTAGTCCGAATTCCAACATCACATCCAAAATATAACATACAGTGAATAAAGATCCACCACCTCAACATAGCATGTATATCAAATCTCCATATAACACACAATTC
The DNA here is from genome assembly GCA_032618575.1 of Nicotiana noctiflora. NCBI lineage: Eukaryota > Viridiplantae > Streptophyta > Magnoliopsida > Solanales > Solanaceae > Nicotiana > Nicotiana noctiflora. The sequence continues at coordinate 263,107 of JASVEL010011943.1, forward strand.
ATCATACCTGATCCCACTTTCCACCGTACGAATACATGCACCCATTTGATACCTAATCATTCCACAGTAGATACTCAATATTTACCTGTGCTACCAAACAAACCCAAATACCACTAGTGGAACCAACAAGAACATGCCACAACACTACTGAAATATCATCAATTTAATCACATTACCTTTTTCTAAAACACATACTCGCGTCAAATCACTTCCACTTATCAATACCATCTTCCCTAATCATTTGAAGCTCTCTTATCTAATCACTTAGAAGGAATCACTACACATCCCATCCTCTGCATGACATACACATGCCTTGTGCAAATTCTTACAATAATGACACGACAGATGAGATCTATATACATTCTTAGCTACTGTAGAAACAACAATTCATTAGTTATATGCTCTTGGCGAGAACTATCACCTTATTCTGAACCAAACAATGGTATTAGCTCTTTACTTTACTTCATATACTCAGATTGCATTGATCTCAAATTCCATGATCTCGTCTTACCCAGTACGAACTACTCGGGCAATAAGCCACTCCAAACATAATTAAATGTCGCATATGATGCCCCAATGTGCCAATAGGCTACTAATTCTATTGTGGTACTAAGAAAAACGAGCCCTTGAAGGAATTATCAAATCCTACACACTGATACCGACTTTCCTTGGAAAATATGAAGCAAAGCATACAAAGACAACATATAAAAAAAAAACTATACTCGATATCACATTGTTGCGGCGTGCAACCCGCTCCAGATAGCATACCCATGACGGCGTGCCACCTACTCCATGCATAGATCTCACATACGAAGATTCATATTGAGCCAAATTTACTCATTACAAAAAATACCAAATATCGGTCGTACGCATGCTAAGTGCATAATAATATCTCTGAGGGACATATAGCATTATAAGCTACAACACCCAAGCACCACTGAGGTGTGATGTACAATCTGAATCTCAAAAGCCAACAAGCTCATATAGCATCATTCCTACGCAGATTCTTAACATATAGCAATTTCTCATGCCGTCTCACAACTCACACAGCGGAATGCATCGCTACGTAAAATATCTGACAAAGAAACATCAACTTAACTACTCCACGAGGACCGCATTACAAAAATGCACACATCTGGCCTGATATAGAGCCATTATTCATATTAAATCTATCCACTAACTTCAAGACGATTTTGATAACACTGAACTAGTCTAATAACCTTTAAAAGGTCCATAATAACTTCCATTTTCTTCATAGAACACAAGAACAACCATCATAATCGGAGTAAACCTCCCCAGTTCACAACCCAATATGCCAAGTGCCCTCCAGACATGAATCTTTAATTTGAAAACATCATCTCAAACTTCATACTTGGTTTACATCTTCAATCAATCAAGTGATGACATGTCACACTTATAAAATCTTCCAGTGGAACACACTCCCACAACCTACTACAACAATATCTGGAGTGCACCTCCAAACCACCGGTCGCACTAATGCTGGAAAGCGATCAAGAATCATTAACCAGGACACAACACCTCTCTCAGGTGACGTCGAAGATGATACTAATTTATCTTAACCATCGAAACTTCCTTCCTGCTCATCCGATCTCTTGACATCTTGTCAAAAAATATCCTTCACTCGTGCCATTCTCGGCTCAATTTCTTCAATCAGAACTAGTTCGCCAGTATACTTTAAGACAGAACCAACATAGCACATAATCATGCAATCAGTAGCTCAAAGCCAAATATATCACGACACATATACTCTATTATTGTCGTAATACCATGGTAAGATTAATTTAACTCTTCTGTAATACTTGCATTCATTTACACAACAATTAAGCCTACTCTCTAGGCGGCAAAAATTTCACTAAGTCCCAAATTTTTCAAAAGTTTTGGCAGAGTTTCCTTTGTAATTGGGCCTATCCACCTGCCAGAGAATCACCAAAACCATCTTAACAACATAGCTATAACTCGACAAAACATCACAACATATATCAACATCATTAATCTCAATACTACCTGTATTATATTATCAAAATTGATACAGGGACATGCGTTGCACTTATTTGAATCATAACACATATAAAATACAACCAATTTAGTCTTTCTATGTCTGAACTCATACCACCACCCGTATTGCACTTAACTTTTCAACTAGGAGATACAGTAATATTCTTCACGCATCCATAACTTGGTACTACACAACAGATCACAATAGGAATGAATCACTTAAAATCTATTATCCCACAAACTTCTTCGTCACTACCAAGATCACATAGATACACCTCATAACACTAACTTATTCATCACGTGGGTATCCGACCTCCATCCCAACTAATAAGGACATTACATAACACATAAGTTAAAAGCACTTGCTCTCATAATCTCCACTTCGGTGCTTAAGCCATAAGCAAAGATTCGGCCTCAAGTCCTCCAAACTGCCCAACATGAACTCACGGGGATTACATCTCACCCCTCGTTCAGGGAATCACCAGCCATCAAGGCAAATATATGTTACTGAGCACTCGCGTGCTCATACAGACGTCTGGAAGAAATTTTAAGAGTTATATCTCAAGCTAAATCAAATTCGCACGATAAGAATTCTAAGAAAGTGAAGTGTTTCCTAAAAGTTATGTAGCCTTCCAAGGATAGATACGGACGTCTACGTACCGATCCGCGAGAGCCTACTAAACCGGCTTATGACTCATGAGGCCTAGTAACCTAAGCTCTAATACCAACTTGTCACGACCTAAACTCCATCGTGATGGCGCCCAACCCTAAATCTAGGCAAGCCAAACCAACAACTATTTCCAAGTAGAAAACCAGCCCCAGAAGGACCAACTCAAGAAGAATATATGAGTCAATAGATACTCCAATAATAGTAGTATGAATAAATACTGAGAAATGTGAATAACGAAATAACACTCCCAAAAGATCTGGGGTCACAAGTCTAGAGCCTTTAAACAAAATTGAATAGTCATAGAAATACTGAATAAAATACTCAAGTCAGAAACATATAGTAATAACTGAATGGAAAGAGAAGCTAGGTTTTGCGACCGCCGACAGCTACCTCAGCAACTCAAAATAACTTTGATATAAGCTGGGGTGCTCGTCTAACTCTCTTGTGTACCTGAATCTGCACACAAAGGTGCAGGGAGTAGGGGTGAGTACTAAGTACTCAGTGAGTAAAAAGTATTTAATAATAGTTGAAAGCAGAAAATCCACAGAATACCTCAAAGCAAAGCTAAACTACAGTCCGGTACCTACCATGAACTAACAACAACAACAAATCACAACTAGCATAGATAATCTATAGATAAAATGCAATGCAATGCACATGACCGCTACGGCATGTAGCCCGATCCGTTGTCGACGACGCTCACTAGGGTGTGTACAGACACCGGAGGGGCTCCTTCAGCCCAAGCGCAATATTCATATCATCCGTTGCGGCGTGCAGCCCGATCCATACTCAGCCCACAACATGCATATGAGTCACACAACAGTTCAATTTATTTCTTTCTAGGTTCCAGTTCATTAACAATGAAAAATACTTTAATTTTATTTAATTTTTCCAAGAACATGTGACTTAGCATTTCATAATAGTGATTTCAAGCCAGGACTGAGATCAATGATTTACAAATCATGCCATCACATAGATATCTATCCACTAAGGATACTACAAGTGGGCACAAGGCCCCAAAGATGGCTTATAGCCCACATATATACTTAACACAGTGTGCGTTTCAACCGTCAATATATTATTATTCATATTCGGGATGGACCAAGTCTCAATCCCCAGTCATAACCAATCTTGCACCTGCCATGGGGTGCAAGTCACACCCTAAATAGCGTCACAATGTGATAAACCGGGGTTTCAAACCCTCAGGCCAACATATATACCAACCACTCACCTCTAACAGGTCGTAGACTGGTCCGCAATGTCTTTTCCTTTCATATCGACCTCTTTGCAAGTCGAATCTAATCAAAACCACAACGAAGACATAAATTTGGGTCAAAAAAATATAACCCAATCAAAAATACTCGAAAAATACTAAAATTCTTGAAGTTGGTAAAACCCGAGCCCCAGGCCCACTTCACGAAAAAAATTTAAAATTATACCAACAGATTCCTCATCTCGCCACGAGTCCATACATAAAAAGTTCATCAAAATCGGAGTCTGTTTGACCTTTCAAATTCCAACTTTACACCTTTTTAGGTTTCAAGCCCTAACCTCCATTTTTACCTCTTAAATCCTTGGTTTTTCAGTGTTTAATCTATGTTTTTACATCATAACAATATAATCCAAGTCTAAGAACTCTTACCTAATGAAATCCCATGAATTCTCTCTTAAATATTGCCTCAGAAGCTTCTTCCCATTCCAAAATTGGACGAAAACTCGACCGGCTCATTATAGGTATATTGTTCATGAGTTTTACTGGTCCCAATGGATTCCTTGTGAAATTCAATGAATTTAGGCTTTTGAATCACTCAATTTGACCTTATAATGAAGGATATATGTAAGTTTTAAGATTTGTAAATAGCGCAGGTTTTTAATACGCCGTCAAGGGCAATTTCATCATTAACCTGAAAATCTAGGCAACCTTAGTAAAATGGCCATAAAATTCTCATATGATGTCGAAATTCGATGATTCTTTTTGCTACGGGTCTGTAATTATGATACAGATCTAATTCTTTATTCAAAACAGTAATCAAATCTCTTTTGTTCAATATGGTACCCCTTTATGTCCAAAGATACAACGTTGAAACATCAATTAAGAGCGTGATCATAACCCGAAACACACCCGAGACCCCGGGACCTCAACCAAAGGCACCAACATATCCCGAAATATTATCCAAACTTGTTCCAATCATCAAAACATACCTAACAACACTGAAATCATCAATTCACATTGGATTCAAGCCCAAGTTCTTCAAAAACATCTCAAACACGCATTCGATCAAAAAACCCAGCCAAACAACGTCCGAATGACCTGAAATTTTGCACACACATCCCAAATCACATATCGAAGCTACAGAAACTCTCGGAATTCCATTCCGGCCCTCAGATCAAAATCTCACCTATCAACCTGAATTCGCCAAAATCCAACCTTAGCCAATTCAAGCCTAATTCTACACCGGACCTCCAAATTAAATTCCAATTGCTCTCTTAAGTCACTAATCATCCCCTGAAACTAGTCGAATCATCATAAATCGATTTCGATTCCTCTAACTCATAAATCAATATTCGGTTGACTTTTCCAAACTAACATTCTCATAAAGAGACAAATTGTCTCATTTCTAACCGACCTCTATCCGAATTACTTCAAATTCTCCAAACACATATAATGAAACATGTAGAAGAATAAAACGGGGAAAACAGGGTGGTAACTCACGTAATGACGGGTCGGGTCATTACAGGGAACGACCTCTCACCTCAAAATCTAACAAAAATCTTAAAGTTTGCCTACCCAAATGTGGTCGGCCTAAAACATGCTCCTAGCGAGAAAGTAAGTAAAATAGAATAAAAGAACAATATGATATATCTTGAACGCAATTTTTAATTTTACCCAATTCAAATCAATTCGAGTTAAGCTTTCATAATTGAATTTCTCATTCAATTAAGAACAAGTATCATTTGATTAAATCAATAACGTCAAAATATGGTAATGAGCCAAATTTCATCATAGGATAAAAAAGATATCACATTTAGTCATGAAGCAATTACGGATCTGCCATTCAAACATATATGTGACAAAATCAGAAGGTAAAAGATTAAGGATAGAAATGGACCTTGAATGAGTTTTTTTTTAAATATTAGTCTCTGTCCTGAGGTAACAAAGCTCTAGAAGAACAGCAACAACTAACGAACAACAAATGAAAAACCGGTCAAGAGCAGAACTCGGACAGCAACCATGGACATCTCGGAACGACCCCAACTCCATGAAACTCCATCGCTAAAACCAGTCCAGAATCGAAAAATAAGGAAACATAAAATATGTATTCCTTTTTTGTATTTTTCGAGTTTCAAAGAACAATGAAATCAACTGATTCTGCGACAACTATTAGCAATTTGGAATTGCTTTCATGCTATTTGGTGTGAAAAAGAATAAAAGTTCCGGCTGCTTTTATTGTCTTCGGAGACTTGGAGAGGTTGCTCTACAGTGGAGGAGTTGGGTTCACCCGCTGGTGGGCGGGTGTGAGCACGTGATTTTTGCCTTATATGAGAATTACTCCCAAAAATCCAAAATAAAATAGTTTTGTGTTGTGTGTGATTTTCTGTGAATTTTGTGTAACTTCTTAATTATTATTTGCATTTTTTGTCTGTGAGTATTATTGGCAAATCAATATATATAAAAAAAAGTGTGTCGTGTTTACATTTAGCTTTTATTTAGAGTAATTAAATTTGTTGTCAAAGTATATAATAAATTAAAGTCACAAAAATAATGAATTTTTTTACATTTAGCATTTAAAGGATTAGTTGTGTGATTTATATTTTAATCGACAGTTAACTAGGTGTGTTATTTGTCAATAAAAATTAATTAATATCTTTTAATTTGATTTTTGTATTATGATATTTATTTTAAATTATTTATGATTTAAGAATTAAAAAAAAAAGGAAAAGAAAATAATTGGAGGAAATCAAAATTGGGCCAAAAAATGCCAAAAGCCCAAACGAAATTCGGTTGAATCCAGTCCAAAACCAACGCCTTACCCGTTCAAATATCCTACCCGACCTAGTCCGTCTCCCACTTAACTAAACAATGTCGTTTAATGACATTTGATCTGAGCCTTTAATCTCTTCTAATTCAACGGTTTAGATAATTACCCCATTTTAATATACCCAAACCCCAATACCCCCAAACCCGTCTCTCTCACATCTCCCTCTCAAAGAACACACCTCCAAAAACCCTAGCCGCCATCCCACTCCTCCGCCTCAAACCCGATGGCGCCACCACCTTCCACCTTCAAAATAACACCCCCGAACCACCGTCTCACCCTCATTCTAAATCCTCACTCCATTCCCTTCAAATCCCCTAAGAGCGGCTCAAATCTTAAATTTGAAGTTCGATTTCTCGAAGACTAAATCCTAAACCTAGGCATGAGTGTTATTGCTCCATATTTCTTAAGTATTTGGTTTGGTTTTGTCCCTTAATAATGTTGTCTGTTTGTTCTTGATAAGAGAAAATGATTGACGTTATTTGGGAACGAAATCAGAGGTTCGGGTCCAGGGTTCGAGCTTTTAAGATGGTAAGATTCTCTTATTACTCCATCTTTTGTTCGTTTTTGTACTTCATCCCTTTCTTTGTTCTTTGCTTCTGTCTCCGTTGATCCTAGTATACTTTTGCTGAAATTAGTTTCAAGCTTAGTTAACCCCTTTTAAATTAATTGGTTTATTCGTATGTATTTCTGTTCATTATAGTTTTCTTTTCAAATTTTCTATAAAAATAAAAATAAAAGAAATTTGTTATCTATTTAGGTTGGTTTTAGAGTCGTTAATTGTTTTTTTTTTGTTTTTGTTTTTGTGTTGTTTAAACATTAATGTTTGATGTTTTCCATAAGATCATTGGATTCCTGAAATTGAAATTCGCATGGCCTAAAAATATCAATGGTGGAAATAAGGGCTCTAACAAGGATAATGATGCGGTAGTGAACTCTAATAACAACACAAGGTTAGTGCGGCACTAATTAGGTTGATTGAGTGGATAATTGAGTGGGATTGTTAAAAAATAAAAGATAATTAGTAGTGGAAGCTGCACTGAATAATGATTTCTAAAGGCTGAAATGTGCACTAACTGATTAAAATAAAAAGTACTAGGATAATGGTTGATTAACAAATAAAAGATAATCTTATGGTAGTTTTGGAAAAGATTTGGGCACTAACCAGTTTGCCTATTTAAAAGAGTTAAAAGAAGACATAAAAAAAAAGGAAAAACAGAGCAGAATACACACTTGAGAGGATATACACACACAGATTTTAAGACACACGCATATAGAGCAAAGGAGGTTAAGAATTCTAAAGGAATACTTGTAGTAATGTCCTCTTGGGAAAGAATTACTGTTTCCTTTGAAGCTTCAAGCTTTTTCTTCTTAGAGGGTTTTAAAAGAAACCAGAAAGTATTGTTACTTTATTGCTGGTTTCTTCTAGTTCTATTTGCAATTGGTCTTTGATATTCTTGTGTCGCAAACTTCATTCGTATCTACTGGTGGTTGGTTGTTGCTGTGTGGTTTTTCAATTGAATCTGAGTTGATCGTTGAAAGTATATTCTGGAAGAAATTTTTCTTGCTGGTTGGTTTGAGTTTGGTCTACTGCTGTTGCATTGCTGTGTTACTGCTTGTTGCTGACTTTCCTCTTTCCTTCTTCCTGTGTTATTCACATCCAGGTACACTTCGAGCCTTTGATGTAGCATCTCCTGTTGAAAATGAAAAAGAAAATGAAGATCTATCTCTCCTCTAGATCTACCCTCATGATAGTTTAGATGTACATTAAATTTTCTGTGACTTTGATTTGTTTGAATATTAATTAAACTTAAAATGTAAATGGACTGAAATTGTAATCTATTAGCTATTTTGTCATTTGATATGTCTTGAATGTATTAGATCTTCTAATTTCGAGCATTAGTTATTTTCTGTTAATATTATGTTAGGATAATGGAATAGTCAGATTAGCTTTAGCTCGACAATTTTGTACCATGAGTTTATTTGAAAGTAGTTCAACCATGAAATGAACCTTTAGTAGCTATGTACCATTCAATCTCTAATCAAATACAGTGGTGCAAATTTCGTCCTAGTCTTTAAGTATTTCATGTCATTTTCATGTTTACAAGTAAAAAAAAAAAAGTAAATAAGAAAGCTGGATTCTTTTCAAAAAGTTCGCTGTAAATTTCCATTGGAACTAGATATTAAAAATTGACACATACTTGAAGGTTGGTTTAATAAAGTCCGTTTCAAACGATATAGAATAGTTAGCTTTGTTATGATATTACTGTTTGTCAATCCGTGTTTATTCACGATCTCTACTTCAGTGATATTAACTAATAGAATAAGGAACGAAACAATCTCCCTTTAAGCAAGCTCGATTGCAATTTTCCGTTTGAATTTGTCTTAATCCAACAAATAAGTCATGCCTTTTTCAAGCTTGTAATCAATTTGGACTTTTCTTTTATCTTTAGAGACAAAAAACAAGTAGAAATGTATTCACTTTAGAATTGCCTTTTTTTTAAAATGATATGAGTCTCGCCAAAATACAAAACACACGGGGCCCTCAAATAATTGATATAAGGCACGTAGATTTGAAAGGACCGTTTAACGAATTTCACGGTCTTTTCCAAAAGATAACAACACGATAGACTCTTTAGACACGACTTTAATAAAATTACCTCCCTAAACTCGGGTACACATTTATGTGACCCTAATCGAAATCTCAATGAAGTCGAAACGTATTGAAAATTGAGGACACATTTATGTGACGAAATTCGAGATGCATTCTCACGACGTTGTAATCATCTTTCAATATAATAAATGATAAAAGCGGTTTAAAGTAATAATTGGCACGTAAGTTTGTAATTGTTAAAAATCATATAATTAAGCCAAAATATGATAATTAAGCGACCGTGCTAGAACCACAAAATTCGGGAATGCCTAACACCTCCTCCCGGGTTAACAGAATTCCTTATCCGGATTTCTGGTTCGCGGACTGTTAAATAGAGTCAAACCTTTCCTTAATTCGGGATGCTGACCGGTGACTTGGGACACCATAAATCTTCCAAGCGGCGACTCTGAATTTCTTAATAAACGAATCTCGTTTTGATTGTCCTTCAATTGGAAAAACTCCATTTTATATCTCGCGCCCTCGCGGGTAAGCGGAAAAAGGAGGTGTGACAGTTCTGGCGACTCTGTTGTGGACAAGACCCAGAACCACGAGTTCAGGATTAGAAATTTGAGCTTATGATAAATTCTTATATTTTGGCTTTATTATCTGATATTTTATATGACATATGCTCAATGTGTAAAATAATAATTTTTACTGCTTTGATATTATTTGAACTGTATATATAAGCTGTGCCGGAACCCTACTTCTTTCTGAGTCGTCTAAAAAATGGTGCATACGTTCGCGTAGCCCGCCTTTTGAAAAATTATTCCAAATAGTGCGAGTGTTGGGTAAGTGATAAGGCCGGACAGACTTTAGTGCTCCCGTTACGTCGCCCCCTCCTCAGCCCCAGTTGTCCGCTCGGGTACCTCAACTCTAGACCAAAACCCATGTTTTTCTTATACCTAGATGAAACACAGCTTCATGCCGGATCCCTAGTAGGAACGCTTATTTGCATCATGTGCATTTGACTTAGGGGACTCAACACAGGGGTTGGGTCCGTCTAGGACAAGCAACCGGAAATAAAAAGACCATTCTACTGCATCAAATTTTGTGCATTTACTTGTTTAGATCAGCATGCTGACCAACTTCAAATATTGAAAAAACTGGAAAAAAAAAATAACAATGTAGTTTTGCCCGAATAATGTCAAAATCCTGTTAAGTTATTTTAGAAATTTAAATAAAATAAAATGAAAAAAAATAATAATAAAAAGTTTATTTTAGTGTGTCTCATTTTTTTAATATATTCGAAAAATAATATTTTTGGGTTTATTTAAGAGAATAAAAGGATTCTTGTTTTAAACTTGGTTTGTTTTCTTTGGCGAACTACGCCAGTTTGATTCTCATCAGATGTGAGATACGTAGGCAACCCTCATCGGGTCCAATCTCCCTTTTTTGCAAAAAATAGTCATAAAAAATGTGTCAAATATTTTTGGTCATAAATAAGCCGGTAATATTGTTTTACTTAGAAAACGTTCTTTCATAAAGAGTTTATAAGAGTCACCCCTGAAACCTTGAATTTCCACAAGATCAAATGGGTATTATCCAAGAATCACCCCAAGTCATCATAGAAAGAGCTCACGTACAACTACAAGAGTGGTGGAATGATCTGGATAAAGACGGTCAAGTTTGGGTGAAGGAGCAGTTGGGTCCTTTGCTAGACATACTGCATATCAAGCCACTGAATGACTTGATCAAAGCTTTGGAGACTTTTTGGGACCCTGTTAACAATGTGTTCCATTTCTCCGATTTTGAACTCACTCCTACCTTAGAAGAAATAGCTGGGTACATTACTTTCGGCCAAGAGTTAAGGGAGCAGAAGCTCATATTTCCCAGGGCCCCCTCGGTTCATAAATTCTTCGATCACTTGAAAATCAGCAAGAAAATGAGCAACGATCGCGTGAGGAATGGTAGTTGCAAGTTCTACTTTTTGTATTACAGATTCGGAAACTCAGCCGAATTTGAAACACATGAAAAAGGACTAAACAACAAACAAAACAAAGGCACGTGGGAGGTTCATCGCCGGTTTGCTTTTATTGTGGAATGTTTATGAATAATGGTGTTTCCAAACTCTGAAGGATCAATAAACATCTGTATGGCAAGGATCGCGCAGGTTCTTGTCGATAAAAAAGATCACACTCTTGTCCCGCTTGTGCTGTCCGACATGTATCGGGCCTTGACGTTATGCAAGTCTGGAAGTCCATTTTTTGAAGGTTGCAGCATTATACTACAAATGTGGATGATCGAACATGTGCGGCACCACCCTAGATTCTTGAAGCATGCTTTAGATGGGACCAACTTCATCGTTAAATACGAAGAAAGGGTGGAAGATTATAAAACACCCGAGGGGTTTGAAGCATGGATTTCCTATTTGAGAAAGTTGAGAGCAGATCAAGTTGAATGGACTATAGGGTGGCACCCGATAACGGAGATCATTTACATGACTGCTTCAAAGGGCTACTTGATGGTGATAGGAGCAAGAAGTATACAGCCATACGCGCCGCAAAGAGTTTTGAGACAGTTTGGAAGATATCAGGTGATACCTGAGGAAATGGACTTAAGCAATCTAGCCATTGAATTGCACCCCGAGGCAGCTATCCCTGAAGAGATGGTGAATAGAGATTGGCACTGTTGCTGGTATCTAAAAAATAGCACCATAGTACCAGACCCAATTAAATGCGAGGTCGATCCCGAGTATATTGCTTGGTTTCAAAGAAGTTTTCATGTGAGCCTGGGACCCGAACTTGAAGCAATTAGACCTGCCAAAATGCCTCACGTTCAATCTTTCGATGACAAAATTCAAGAAATATTAGCTTGGTTGGCCAAAGAACGCGAGTACAAGGACCGCATTGGAGAACTAGAGATGCATGTACAGAATCTCCAACATGAAAATGGCTTACAAATTGCAGCCGACGAAGGGGTCAAAAAGAAATTGACTCAAGTAAATGCACTCTCAAGGCTCGAATCTGGTGGATCAGAAAAGAAGCCAACAACAAACCAAGGAGTCGAGCTGATCAAAGGTTGATAGACAAATTGAACCAATAGCTCAAGGAAAGCCAAGAAACGTTGGAGAGGTCCGAGGCTAGCAGGGAAAGGATGCAGGCCAGATGGGAGAGAGGTACAGCGGAACGAATGGAGTACTTGCAGCAGGTCAAGAGGAATCATGAGATGAGCATCTGGATATTGACAGAGACAAATTCCACTCTCCAAGAACGGATCTACAGACAGACTCGTGAAGCTAGGGAGGACAGGAAACGATGCTACGACATGATGGCCCTGATGGAAGAGCAAATGGAAAAATTCCAAGATCGGCTTACAGACAATGCGCGAGTATTGGGGTTAAAAAACTGCCAGATAGAACTGTTGTTCAGGGAAAGGGATAGCATTCGGGGAAGAATCGACGAGATTGGGCACTACATTCACATGAGATGCCTATCGTGCGAACAGATGCCTCGGGATGCCCTTTTCTCCTCCATCATGGATTATGTCCATCAAATTATGGGAGAACTAAAGGATTTGCGAAGAGGTCTTGTACCAAGGACCACAGCCAGACAGGACAGGGCCCCACCAGCACAGAAGCTCAAAACCTTAGAACATGTCTAGATTAAACTTGTATTTTCTTTTGAGTCTAGTCGTGAGATTATTTTTCTTATAAAAAAGGGGTTGTAATATGTTTGACCATCGTTTTAAGTTTGGTTTTTTGTAATCAAGTTTTTGAATAATAAAAAACCTTCAAAAATATTTGTGTGTTGTGTTTACACGAACTACGTCGAGTCTGATTCACGCGGGGACGTGATATGTAGGCAATCCACATAAGATTCGACCACCACTAATAATCAAAAAGAAAAAGAAAATAAAAAGGGAAAGTTTGAAGATTCCAAAAGACAAGCTGAGATGACGCATGCAAGACATGTTAGAAAGGATTAATTGATTAGGGGACATTGCATTCCAATATGTGATTACTAAATCTGTTAAATCCTAACACTAACAAGTTTGTTGTTTCCTAATCCCTTTCCAGTAAGTTGTTAGCACGTTCTGGCACCATACCGTTATCCAACCAGATCTAAAGGACCCCTACCTTCAAGCATGACTACTTCAGAGCACAGCGTCGAGGGGGAGAGGCCCACTAGCCAGCTACTGAAATAGGCCATGGAAAAGATATAAGAGATAGGTCTAGAAATGAGTGCGATGCACTTGGCTTTGGCAAAAGCACATAAGAGCCCTGAACTACCGGTTAATCCTACAGCAGGACATGCTCCAGAGTACCAGCACCTAGGCCCTTCAACGCATATATCGAGTCATCACTATTATCACGGGAGAAGCCCCTATAACATTCAAACTCCGCCACTTAACCAGCATTTTCCACCACCAAGCACTCATGTTTTTATGGGACCCCTGCCAGCCACACTACAAAGATCAAACAGGGAGCCATTATTCCCGGCTCATGATACTCAGTATTACCCCTCAGAACCTCACAGCCCTCGCATGGAAATCCCAACAAAGCATGAAAGGCTGATAAAGGCCATAGAACAAGATAATATGATAAGGAATGTCAGAAGCATTGAGAAAACCCTCAGAAGTATGCATGGGTTGGGCAATCAGGTCAGTGTGGCCTACAAAGATCTATGTCCCTTCCCCGATGTTCAATTGCCGGCAGGATTCAAAATGCCAAAGTTTGATTTATATGAGGGACATGGTGATCCAATGGCACATCTGCGAGGGTTTTGTAGCAAGATGAGAGGAGCAGGTGGGACAGATGAGCTGCTGATAGCATATTTTGGTTAGAGTTTAAGCGGGACGGCGCTTGAATGGTACACTAGGCAAGATCCTAGCAGATGGTACACTTGGGATAATCTAGCCCAAGCATTCGCTGCTCATTTTCAGTACAATCTTGAGATAGTTCCCGACCGTCTCACATTACTGAGGACAGTCAAGAAACCCAGAGAAACTTTCCGTGAATTTGGTTTTCGATGGAGAGAACAAGCAGCCAGGGTAGATCCTCCTATGAGAGAGGGAGAGATGGTGAAATATTTCTTACAAACATTGGACCCAACCTACTTTGGTCACTTGGTGACAACGGTGGGAAAGATTTTCAACGAGGTGGTGAAAGTAGGAGTCATGATAGAAGAAGGACTGAGGTCCGACAAAATTCTGAGCTACTTAGCGCTCAAAGCCACAACCCAAGCTATTCAAAGTGGTGCAGGGGGTGCGCTGAGCAGAAAGAAAAAAGAAGAGGTCGCTATGGTGGAAGCAGGCAATTGGTCCAGGGCCAGCAGATCATACTACAACCAACCCAGACCCCACACTCCAAATTATCCATATTCCTCGCACAACCCACCACAACACTACTATCCTCCGCAGGAACCACATATTTTCGTGCACCAAGCACAAACATACAATCAACCATCGGTTCGCCCACAATGGTGCGCACTGGCCCCCCAAAACGCATATGCACCTCTTCATAACACCTATCCGCTTCCACAGAACGCATACCCACCACCTCCAGAATGCTTATCCTCCACCAAGGGCCTACAGGAACCCTCCAGGAGGAGGTTTTCGCGGAAATCAAGCTTCTAAAAATGATAGGCTACAGAGGTAAAGAGCCTTTACTGAATTGGGAGAAACCTATACTGCCTTGTTCCACAAATTAATGCAGGTAGGCCTGTTGAGTCCTGTCGAGCTTAGGGTGCAAAATCCCCTGACCCAGAATTTAGACCAATCAAAAAGCTGTGAGTACTGTTCAGGGATGTTAGGGCATGCCACCTAGAAGTGTTGGAGAATGAAGCATGCAGTGCAAGATCTCATTGACACCCGTAAGATTGAGTTACAAACACCAGAAGCGCCCAACATCAATCAAAATCCATTGACGGCTCACCACGAGGCTCATATGATTGAGTTCGTGCATGAAGGACGAGAGTTGAAAAAACCATCACAAACAGTGATGATGATCCGAGCTACTCCAGAAGAAAAGATGATCGGTAAGGAAGTAGGGGTAGGTGTGGAGAAAGTAGAGGTTGAACCTACAGTGATATTGGGAAAGAATACATCCGTTACTCTGGAAAAATCAGGATCTACCAAAGTGGTAATATCGGGGGCGACGTCCGCACTCATATTTGTTATAAAGGGAGTTTGCCGAGAGCCGGTCATTATCAAAACTGTAGTCCAACTGCCAGTATTTACCAACAAGGCGGTACCTTAGAAGTATGAGAAAGCAGCAGTGCTATACAGGGGCAAGCAAGTGGAGGAAGAGATATGCGAGGCTCAGGGATTGACTCGTTCAGGGAGATTCTTTTCTCCCGTCGAGCTAAGAAAGCCTAGCTCATCAGTAACGAAGAAGCCAGTAACAGAAGAAGAAGCCGAGGAGTTTTCGAAGAAAATCAAGGCCCAAGATTACTCCATTTTGGAGCAATTAAGGAAGACTCCAGCTCAAATTTCATTGTTGTCTCTGCTGATTCATTCCAATGACCACTTCCAGGCACTAATGAAAATCCTAAACGAGGCTCACGTTTCGGACAAAATCTTGGTAAATCACTTGGAGAAGACGGTGCAGAAACTTTTTGAAGTATATCAGAACACAACAAAGCCTTGTATCTAACGGTGAAATACGAAGACTCGGTGGTCACTCGAGTATTGGTTGATAATGGGTCCTGTGCCAACATCTGTACCTTGGCTGCTTTGAACAAGTTGAAAATTGATCATAACCGGATTCACAAGAACAGCGTCTGCGTCCGAGGTTTCGATGGAACTGGTACCAACACGGTGGGTGACATCATACTGGAATTAACCATTGGTCCAGTAGAGTTCACCATAGAATTCCAAGTGGTTGATGTAACAGTATCATACAATTTTCTACTTGGGAGACCTTGGATCCATGCTGCCAAAACAGTACCTTCTGCACTGCACCACATGGTGAAATTTGAATGGGACAGGCAGGAGATATGGTGTACGGAGATGACGGCACAAGCCTTGTGGGAGATGATATCGTGCCATTCATAGAGACGGAAGATAACAAAGGACCGTAGGTGTACCAAGTCTTCGACGGGGTTCCAGTGGATAAAATTTCTGAAGGAGAGAACCTCCCACTCCCTGGGATAGCTCCCGCAACCGTCATGACAATTTCAGAGATCTACTATCTCAGCAAGAAGTTTACAGTATATGAGGTTAAGTACACTCAACTGGAGAAGACGTGTTGCGCCCTGACTTGGGTAGCATAAAAGTTAAAACATTATCTGTCATCATATACTACTTATCTCATCTCACGTTTGGACCCATGGAAGTATATCTTCCAAAAGCCTATGCCCACAGGGAGGTTGGCAAAATGGCAGATATTACTCACAGAGTTTGACATCGTCTATATGATAAGGACGGCCATGAAGGCCCAAGCGTTGGCTGATCACTTAGCTGAGAACCCTATTGATGAAGAGTATGAGCCATTGAGGACATAATTCCCTGATGAAGAAGTGATGCATATAGACGAGGAGGAATTAACGGAGGAACCAGGATGGAAGTTTTTCTTTGATGGAGCCGAAAACTCGAAAGGAGTTGGAATAGGAGCAGTGCTCATTTCAGAAACATGACTTCATTATCCTGTTATGGCGCAACTGCGATTCTATTGCACCAACAACATAGCTGAATATGAGGCCTGCATTTTGGGATTACGGTTAGCTGCAGACATGGATGTCCAGGACATCTTGGTCTTGGGAGATTCGGACCTCCTGGTACATCAAATTCAAGGTGAATGGGAGACACCGGATTTGAAGCTTATACCATATCGACAGTGCTTGCACGATTTGAGCAAGCGATTTCGATCGGTGGAGTTTAGACACATTCTGAGAGTTCCCAATGAGGTTGCCGATGCATTGGCCACCTTAGCGTCAATGTTGCATAACCCAGACAAAGTTCATGTTGACCCATTGCATATCCAGGTTCATGAGCAGCATGCTTACTGTAGCTTGATAAAGGAGGAAATGGATGGCGATCTATGGTTTCATGATGTCAAAGAATACCTCAGGATGGGAATATACCCAGAGCAGGCAACTGGAGATCAAAAGAGAGCTATTCGGAAATTGGCAAATGGATTTTTCCTTAGTGGAGGAGTTATGTACAAAAGAACCCCGGATTTGGGATTATTGCGATGTATAGATGCAAGTCAAGCCACAACAGTGATGATAGAGGTACATGCCGGAGTATGTGGGCCGCATATAAGCGGATATGTATTGGCAAAGAAGATCCTTCGGGCAGGATATTACTGGCTCACTATGAAGCGTGATTGTATAAGTTTTGTGCGGAAATGCCATCAGTGTTAGGTACACGGAGATTTGACTCATTCTCCGCCAATGGAATTGCATACAATGTCAGCACCATGGCCATTTGTTGCATGGGCCATGGATGTCATTGGACCGATTGAGCCGGTAGCTTCCAACGGTCATAGGTTCATTCTAGTAACCATTGATTATTTCACCAAATGGGTGGAGGCAAAGACATTCACGTCAGTGACCAAGAAGGCAGTGGTAGACTTTGTCCATTCCTATATTATCTGTAGATTTGGGAGCCCAAAGATAATCATCATGGACAACGGCGCTAATCTTAATAGTGGTTTGATGAAAGAAGTATGCCAATAGTTCAATAGTACACATCGTAATTCCACCCTGTATCGTCCCAAGGCGAATGGCGCGGTTGAGGCGGCAAAAAAAATATAAAAATGATATTGAGAAAGATGGTAGAAGGGTCCAGGCAATGGCATGAAAAGCTGCCATTTGCATTGTTGGGTTATCGCACTACTGTCCGAACTTCAGTAGGTGCAACTCCTTACTTGTTGGTATACGGAACTGAAGCAGTAATACCAGCGGAGGTTGAAATTCCATCTCTCCGAATTGTCGCTGAAGCCAAGATTGATGATGATGAATGGGTCAAAGCTCGATTAGAACAGTTGAGCTTAATCGATGAAAAGAGATTGGCAGTTGTATGTCATGGCCAATTATATCAAAAGAGAATGGCGAGAGCATACAATAAGAAGGTGCGCCCCAGAAAATTTAAAGTAGGGCAGCAACTGTTGAAGCGGATCCTCCCGCATCAAGTTGAAGCAAAAGGCAAGTTCGCCCCAAATTGGCAAGGACCTTATACTGTGACCAGGGTGTTATCCAACGGTGCTTTGTGTCTGACAGATATTGAATGAAGAAGCACCGACATGGCCATCAATTCTGATGCAGTCAAGAGATATTATGTGTAATTTCCTCGATTATGATGATTATTTGACCGTTTGTATGTATTTAGTGCTTATTGAATAATGAAATGACGGAGGCAGTTCTTTCTTCTATCCAAACACTTTCAACCTTTGTTTTACCTTTTGAGCCTTAATTATTTTGTTTCATACCCCTCTCTTGGAATCGTTAAGATAAAAGAAAAAAAATGATGAAAATGATGATAAGAAAAACATAAGAAAACAAAAGGTTTGAACTACGTTTGACCTAATTCCTCAAGAAAGGATACGTAGGCGCCTCACGGCTCGGTCGCAACGTGACAAATGTCACGCGATTCAAAAATCCCCAAACAAGAAAACTGGGGCAGAAGTTATGTTTCCCTTAAGAAATTTGGTTCCAAGAGTTGTATTCCTTTACTCATCAAGTTATTTTAAATTTCTTGATAATCTTTTCTTTTCTTACCCCACACAAAACCCTCGTCTTATGTCCAAAAGACCTCCCGATCATTGTTTAATAAGTGTCAGGACAGGAAGATGAGAGCTCAGGGTAATACACTGATCTTCGACTGAAAAGGATCATGAGCTGAAAGAATTCCCAGCAAAGAGAATCTTTTCAGCAGCACTTCAATCCCCAACTGAAAAATAAAATGAGAGAGTCTTATCGGTGAAAACCTTCATAGGCACCTTAAGGCAATGGGAGCTGAGAGAAATGAGAGAGTCTCATTAGTGAAAACCCCTCGAAGGGCGCTATGAGTCGACATGACGAGTTTGGCAGAAAGGATCCAGATTGGCAAAGAGTTGCGCATCTGTTTACCCTAGGCAAATGAGGCCATCAGAAAGTTTGATTGATGCAAATAGACTTGGTCGATTAATCCAGAATGCACAACATGATCGTGGGGAACAGTCATACCATCTAGATAAGTTCTTTTCTTTTATTTTCCCGGCATATTGTTCAAAAATATTTTTCTATTTTTCTATCTTTTCATCTCTTCGTCTAAACGATTTTTCCAAGAAATTTGTTTTCTTTATATTTGAAAGATAGATTTTTCATAGTCTACTACCAGTCGCCGAGATAGTACAACGGGAAATATGGAGAAAAGCTGGGAAGTAATTGTTGAGGAACTTATAAATCAAGTTCCAAGAAGACCCCCAATAGGACTCCAATGGATTACTGACCAAGTTCTAAGATGGTCAGACCACACAGAAAAGGGAAGGAGAAAGGGAAAATCCATCCACAGTGAAATGATCCCAGTATCCACATCTAATAACATCTTATCCCCTGCAGTATTGAAGGAAAGAGTATCTCGCAAAGAGAGTGGTTTAGAGTTGAAAAGAATCTCCAGATTGTTTTAAAGAAAGAGAGATGGAAACGGATGAATGGAAAGTCCATCCCCAACACAAAAATCATCACAGCAAGCAATATTATCCCCCAACTAGTCGGGAGGCACATAGCAAGAAAGGGAAAAGAAAAAGGAAAATAAACAATCCCCAGCAGGAGTGTCAAGATTACTCACCATGTTTTAAAGCTAACAAAATTTTCTTTTGTCTTACAGAAAAATAAAGGTTGGTAATGGCAGGAAGATACGCCACAAGGAAAGTCACCGAAACTGGGCAGAAAATTTTCTGCCATTGTCAAAAAAATCCTCGGTTGAACGAAGAAACAAGCAAATACATTTTCATGTCTTAGCAATTAGGCGCCCACCTGTATAACGAGGGAATACATTTTAATGTCTTAGTATTAGGCGCCCACCTGTATAACGAGGGAATACATTTTCATGTCTTAGCATTAGGCGCCAACCTGTATAACGAGGGAATACATTTCATGTCTTAGCAATTAGGCACCCACCTGTATAACGAGGGGATACATTTTCATGTCTTAGCAATTAGGCGCCCACCTGTATAACGAGGGAATACATTTTCTCATCTTAACATTAGGTGCCCACCTGTATAACGAGGGAATACATTTCATGTCTTAGCAATTAGGCGCCCACCTGTATAACGAGGGAATACATTTCATGTCTTAGCAATTAGGCGCCCACCTGTATAACGAGGGAATACATTTTCATGTCTTAGCAATTAGGCGCCCACCTATATAACGAGAGAATACATTTTCACATCTTAGCATTAGGCGCCCACTTGTATAACGAGGGAATACATTTCATGTCTTAGCAATTAGGCGCCCACCTGTATAACGAGGGAATACATTTTCATGTCTTAGCATTAGGCGCCCACCTGTATAACGAGGGAATACATTTCATGTCTTAGCAATTAGGCGCCCACCTGTATAACGAGGGAATACATTTTCATGTCTTAGCAATTAGGCGCCCACCTGTATTACGAGGGAATACATTTTCACATCTTAGCATTAGGTGCCCACCTGTATAACGAGGGAATACATTTCATATCTTAGCAATTAGGCACCCACCTGTATAACGAGGGAATACATTTTCACATCTTAGCATTAGGCACCTACTTGTATAACGAGGGAATACATTTCATGTCTTAGCAATTAGGCGCCCACCTGTATAACGAGGGAATACGTTTTCATGTCTTAGCATTAGGCGCTCACCTGTATAACGAGGGAATACATTTCATGTCTTAGCAATTAGGTGCCCACCTGTATAACGAGGGAATACATTTCATATCTTAGCAATTAGGCGCCCACCTGTATAACGAGGGAATACATTTTCATGTCTTATCATTAGGCGCCAACCTGTATAACGAGGAATACATTTCATTTCTTAGCAATTAGGCGCCCACCTGTATAATGAGGGAATACATTTTCACATTGTAGCATTAGGCACCCACCTGTATAAAGAGGGAATACTTTTTATATCTTAGAATTAGGCGCCCACATGTATAACAAGAGAATACCGTTTTATGTCTTTATGATAATAGGTTCCCACCTGCATAACAAGAGGAATATTTTTTAGTTTTTACATCGCATGTCTTGAAACCAGCGACCCACCATAAAGGCAGAAGGACACATCATAAGATCCCTAGCACAAATCCAAGTTCATAAGTGAGAAAGAAGGCAACAGTGGCCGGAAAGGCTTTTCACGTTACAGGTTTTGAAACCAGTAACCCACCATAAAGTAGGAGGTTATAGCAAAGTTTCCAGCGCAAATCCAAGCACATGAGTCAGAAGAGATATGAGACGTATCCGGAGAGGAACAACTTTCAAACTTTTTCTACCCCCTCAACATAACAGACTTGACGGAGAAAGCTTTATCCCCAGCAGATTGAGCAAAACAAGATAAACTGATGTTCAAAGAAGCGAAGGCCAGTGCCACCTCCAAGTTCTCGAAAGAAGCGCCGAAAGAATCACAAGATGACAAGAAGGCAAGGCGACATGAAGATAGATGAAATCTTATGACCCATAGGCTAGCTTAGCTTCTTGTTTTTCCCTTTTAGAATGGTGTAATAAGGAGATAGGTAAAGCAGTAGTAATGACATGCAGTAGCAGTAATAGCGAAACCACAAGACCTTGGTATTCCCAGATACCAAAACTTCCCGAACTACATTGACCCGATTCCTGTTTAGCCCAAGATATGTAGGAGGCCTCCTGAAGCAAAGGCTCGGTCACGATCTTTTCAAAATGCTTCGCACGGAGTGCTCAAACGGGCAAAAATCACTCGTATTTGCTCATTATCTTAGCACGAAAACTCTTCAAGTTTCCGCGCAAAGAGGGGCAGCTGTTAGCACGTGATTTTTGCCCTATATGAGAATTACTCCCAAAAAATCCAAAATAAAATAGTGTTGTGTTGTGTATGATTTTCTGTGAATTTTGTGTAACTTCTAAATTATTATTTACATTTTTTGTCTATGCGTATTATTTGCAAATCAATATATAAAAATAATGTGTGTCGTGTTTACATTTAGGTTTTATTTAGAGTAATTACGTTTGTTGTCAAAGTATATAATAAATTAAAGTCACAAAAATAATGCATTTTTTTACATTTAACATTTAAAGGATTAGTTGTGTGATTTATATTTTAATCGACAGTTAACTGGGTGTGTTATTTGTCAATAAAAATTAATTAATATCTTTTAATTTGATTTTTGTAATATGATATTTGTTTTAAATTATTTAGGATTTAAGAATTAAAAAAAGGGAAAAGAAAATAATTAGAGGAAATCAAAATTGGGACAAAAAAAGCCAAAAGCCCAAACGAAATTCGGTTGAACCCAGTCCAAAACCAACGCCTTACCCGTTCAAATATCCTACCCGACCCAGTCCGTCTCCCACCTAACTAAATGACGTCGTTTAACGACATTTGATCTGAACCTTTAATCTCTTATAATCCAATGGTTTAGATTAATTACCCCATTTTAATATATCCAATGCCCCCAAACCCGTCTCTCTCACGTCTCCCTCTCAGAGAACACACCTCCAAAAACTCTAGCCGCCATCCCACTCCTCCGCCCTAAACCCGGCGGCGCCACCTCCTTCCATCTTCAAAATAACACCTTCGAACCCTCGTCTCACCCTCATTCTAAATCCTCACTCCATTCCCTTTCAAATCCCCTAAGAGCGGCTCGAATCTTAAATCTGATGTTCGATTTCTCGAAGACTAAATCCTAAACCTGGGCATGAGTGTTATTGCTCCATATTTCTTAAGTATCTGGTTTGGTTTTTTCCCTTAATAACGTTGTTCGTTTGTTCTTGATAAGAGCAAACGATTGACGTTATTTGGGAATGAAATCAGAGGTTCGGGTCCAGGGTTCGAGCTTTTAAGATGGTAAGATTCTCTTTTTACTCCATCTTTTGTTCGTTTTTGTACTTCATCCCTTTCTTTGTTCTTTGCTTCTGTCTCCGTTGATCCTAGCATGCTTTGGCTGAAATTAGTTTCAAGCTTAGTTAACCCCTTTTAAGTTAATTGGTTTATTCGTATATATTTCTGTTCATTATAGTTTTCTTTTCAAATTTTCTATAAAAATAAAAAAATAAAAAAATTGTTATCCATTCTGGTTGGTTTTAGGGTCGTTAATTTTTTTTTTTGATTTTTTTTTTTGTGTTGTTTAAACATTAATGTTTGATGTTTTCCATAAGATCATTGGATTCCTGAAATTGAATTTCGCATGGCCTAAAAATATCAATGGTGGAAATAAGGGCTCTAACAAGGATAATGATGCGGTAGTGAACTCTAATAATAGCACAAGGTTAGTGCGGCACTAATTAGGTTGATTGAGTGGATAATTGAGTGGGATTGTTAAAAAATAAAAGATAATTAATAGTGGAAGTTGCACTGAATACTGATTTTTAAAGGATGAAATATGCACTAACTGATTAAAATAAAAAAGCACTAGGATAATGGTTGATTAACAAATAAAAGATAATCTGATGGTGGATTTGGAAAAGATTTGGGCACTAACCAGTTTTCCTATTTAAATGAGTTAAAAGAACACATTGAAAAAAAAAGGAAAAACGGATTAGAATACACACTTGAGAGGATATACACACACAGATTTTAAGACACACGCATATAGAGCAAAGGAGGTTAAGAATTCTAAAGGAATATTGGTAGTAAGGTCCTCTTGTGAAAGAATTACTGTTTCCTTTGAAGCTTCAAGCTTTTTCTTATTAGAGGGTTTTAAAAGAAACCAGAAAGTATTGTTACTTTATTGTTGGTTTCTTCTAGTTCTATTTGCAATTGGTCTTTGATATTCTTGTGTCGCAAACTTCATTCGCATTTGCTGGTGGTTGGTTGTTGATGTGTGGTTTTTTAATTGAATCTGAGTTGATCGTTGAAAGTATATTCTGGAAGAAATTGTTCTTGCTGGTTGGTTTGAGTTTGGTCTACTGCTGTTGCATTGTTGTGTTACTGCTTGTTGCTGACTTTCCTCTTTCCTTCTTCATGTGTTATTCACATCCAGGTACACTTGGAGCCTTTGATGTAGCATCTCCTGTTGAAAGTGAAAAAGAAAATGAAGATCTATCTCTCCTCTAGATCTACCCTCATGATAGTTTAGCTTAACATTAAATTTTCTGTGACTTTGATTTGTTTGAATATTAATTAAACTTAAAATGTAAATGGACTGAAATTGTACTCTATTAGCTATTTTGTTATTTGATATGTCTTGAATGTATTAGAGCTTCTAATTTCGAGCATTAGTTATTTTCTGTTAATATTATGTTAGGATAATGGAATAGTCAGATTAGCTTTAGCTCGACAATTTTGTACCATGAGTTTATTCGAAAGTAGTTCAACCATGAAATGAACCTTTAGTAGCTATGTACCATTCAATCTCTAATCAAATACAGTGGTGCAAATTTCGTCCTAGTCTTCAAGTATTTCATGTCATTTTCATGTTTACAAGTAAAATAAAAAAAATAAAAAATAAAAAGTAAATAAGAAACTGGATTCTGTTCAAAAAGTTCGCTGTAAATTTCCATTGGAACTAGATATTAAAAATTGACACATACTTGAAGGTTGGTTTAATAAAGTGCGTTTCAAACGATATAGAATAGTTAGCTTTGTTATGATATTACTGTTTGTCAATCCATGTTTATTCACGATCTCTACTTCAGTGATATTAACTAATAGAATAAGGAACGAAACAATCTCCCTTTAAGCAAGCTCGATTGCAATTTTCCGTTTGAATTTGTCTTAATCCAACAAATAAGTCATGCCTTTTTCAAGCTTGTAATCAATTTGGACTTTTCTTTTATCTTTAGAGACAAAAAACAAGTAGAAATATAGTCACTTTAGGATTGCCTTTTTTTTAAAATGATATGAGTCTCGCCAAAATACAAAACACACGGGGCCCTCAAATAATTGATATAAGGCACGTAGATTTGAAAGGACCGTTTAACGAATTTCACGGTCTTTTCCAAAAGATAACAACACGATAGACTCTTTAGACACGACTTTAATAAAATTACCTCCCTAAACTCGGGTACACATTTATGTGACCCTAATCGAAATCTCAATGAAGTCGAAACGCATTGAAAATTGAGGACACATTTATGTGACGAAATTCGAGATGCATTCTCACGACGTTGTAATCATCTTTCAATATAATAAATGATAAAAGCGGTTTAAAGTAATAATTGGCATGTAAGTTTGTAATTGTTAAAACTCATATAATTAAGCCAAAATATGATAATTAAGCGACCGTGCTAGAACCACAAAATTCGGGAATGCCTAACACCTCCTCCCGGGTTAACAGAATTCCTTATCCGGATTTCTGGTTCGCGGACTGTTAAATAGAGTCAAACCTTTCCTTAATTCGGGATTCTGACCGGTGACTTGGGACACCATAAATCTTCCAAGCGGCGACTCTGAAATTCTTAATAGACGAATCTCGTTTTGATTGTCCTTCAATTGGAAAAACTCCATTTTATATCTCGCGCCCTCGCGGGTAAGCGGAAAAAGGAGGTGTGACAGTTCTGGCGACTCTGTTGTGGACAAGACCCAGAACCACGAGTTCAGGGTTAGAAATTTGAGCTTATGATAAATTCTTATATTTTGGCTTTATTATCTGATATTTTATATGACATATGCTCAATGTGTAAAATAATAATTTTTACTGCTTTGATATTATTTGAACTGTATATATAAGCTGTGCCGGAACCCTACTTCTTTCTGAGTCGTCTAAGAAATGGTGCATACGTTCGCGTAGCCCGCCTTTTGAAAAAATTATTCCAAATAG
Organism: Nicotiana noctiflora; assembly: GCA_032618575.1. Classification (NCBI taxonomy): domain Eukaryota; kingdom Viridiplantae; phylum Streptophyta; class Magnoliopsida; order Solanales; family Solanaceae; genus Nicotiana; species Nicotiana noctiflora. The sequence goes on from JASVEL010011943.1 coordinate 289,335, forward strand.
TGCGAGTGTTGGGTAAGTGACAAGGCCGGACAGACTTTAGTGCTCCCGTTACGTCGCCCCCTCCTCAGCCCCAGTTGTCCGCTCGGGTACCTCAACTCTAGACCAAAACCCATGTTTTTCTTATACCTAGATGAAACACAGCTCCATGCCGGATCCCTAGTAGGAACGCTTATTTGCATCATGTGCATTTGACTTAGGGGACTCAACACAGGGGTTGGGTCCGTCTAGGACAAGCAACCGGAATTAAAACACCATTCTACTGCATCAAATTTTGTGCATTTACTTGTTTAGATCAGCATGCCGACCAACTTCAAATATTGAAAAAACTGAAGAAAAAAAAATAACAATGTAGTTTTGCCCGAATAATGTCAAAATCCTGTTAAGTTATTTTAGAAATTTAAATAAAATAAAATGAAAAAAAATAATAAAAAAAAGTTTATTTTAGTGTGTCTCATTTTTTTAATATATTCGAAAAATAATATTTTTGGGTTTATTTAAGAGAATAAAAGGATTCTTGTTTTAAACTTGGTTTGTTTTCTTTGGCTAACTACGCCAGTTTGATTCTCATCAGATGTGAGATACGTAGGCAACCCTCATCGGGTCCAATCTCCCTTTTTTGCAAAAAATAGTCATAAAAAATGTGTCAAATATTTTTGGTCATAAATAAGCCGGTAATATTGTTTTACTTAGAAAACGTTCTTTCATAAAGAGTTTATAAGAGTCACCCCTGAAACCTTGAATTTCCACAAGATCAAATGGGTATTATCCAAGAATCACCCCAAGTCATCATAGAAAGAGCTCACGTACAACTACAAGAGTGGTGGAATGATCTGGATAAAGACGGTCAAGTTTGGGTGAAGGAGCAGTTGGGTCCTTTGCTAGACATACTGCATATCAAGCCACTGAATGACTTGATCAAAGCTTTGATGACTTTTTGGGACCCTGTTAACAATGTGTCCCATTTATTCGATTTTGAACTCACTCCTACCTTAGAAGAAATAGTCGGGTACATTGCTTTCGGCCAAGAGTTAAGGGAGCAGAAGCTCATATTTCCCAGGGCCCCCTCGGTTCATAAATTCTTCGATCACTTGAAAATCAGCAAGAAAATGAGCAACGATCGCGTGAGGAATGGGAGTTGCAAGTTCTACTTTTTGTATTACAGATTCGGAAACTCAGCCGAATTTGAAACACATGAAAAAGGACTAAACAACAAACAAAACAAAGGCACGTGGGAGGTTCATCGCCGGTTTGCTTTTATTGTGGAATGTTTATGAATAATGGTGTTTCCAAACTCTGAAGGATCAATAAACATCTGTATGGCAAGGATCGCGCAGGTTCTTGTCGATAAAAAAGATCACACTCTTGTCCCGCTTGTGCTGTCCGACATGTATCGGGCCTTGACGTTATGCAAGTCTGGAAGTCCGTTTTTTGAAGGTTGCAACATTATACTACAAATGTGGATGATCGAACATGTACGGCACCACCCTAGATTCTTGAAGCATGCTTTAGATGGGACCAACTTCATCGTTAAATACGAAGAAAGGGTGGAAGATTATAAAACACCCGAGGGGTTTGAAGAATGGATTTCCTATTTGAGAAAGTTGAGAGCAGATCAAGTTGAATGGACTATAGGGTGGCACCCGATAACGGAGATCATTTACATGACTGCTTCAAAGGGCTACTTGATGGTGATAGGAGCAAGAAGTATACAACCATACGCGCCGCAAAGAGTTTTGAGACAGTTTGGAAGATATCAGGTGATACCTGAGGAAATGGACTTAAGCAATCTAGCCATTGAATTGCACCCCGAGGCAGCTATCCCTGAAGAGATGGTGAATAGAGATTGGCACTGTTGCTGGTATCTAAAAAATAGCACCATAGTACCAGACCCAATTAAATGCGAGGTCGATCCCGAGTATATTGCTTGGTTTCAAAGAAGTTTTCATGTGAGCCTGGGACCCTAACTTGAAGCAATTAGACCTGCCAAAATGCCTCACGTTCAATCTTTCGATGACAAAATTCAAGAAAAATTAGCTTGGTTGGCCAAAGAACGCGAGTACAAGGACCGCATTGGAGAACTAGAGATGCATGTACAGAATATCCAACATGAAAATGGCTTACAAATTGCAGCCGACGAAGGGGTCAAAAAGAAATTGACTCAAGAAAATGCACTCTCAAGGCTCGAATCTGGCGGATCAGAAAAGAAGCCAACAACCAACCAAGGAGTCGAGCTGATCAAAGGTTGATAGACAAATTGAACCAATAGCTCAAGGAAAGCCAAGAAAAGTTGGAGAGGTCCAAGGCTAGCAGGGAAAGGATGCAGGCCAGATGGGAGAGAGGTACAGCGGAACGAATGGAGTACTTGCAGCAGGTCAAGAGGAATCATGAGATGAGCATCTGGATATTGAGAGAGACAAATTCCACTCTCCAAGAACGGATCTACAGACAGACTCATGAAGCTAGGGAGGACAGGAAACGATGCTACGACATGATGGCCCTGATGGAAGAGCAAATGGAAAAATTCCAAGATCGGCTTACAGACAATGCGCGAGTATTGGGGTTAAAAAACTGGCAGATAGAACTGTTGTTCAGGGAAAGGGATAGCATTCGGGGAAGAATCGACGAGATTGGTCACTACATTCACATGAGATGCCTATCGTGCGAACAGATACCTCGGGATGCCCTTTTCTCCTCCATCAAATTATGGGAGAACTAAAGGATCTGCGAAGAGGTCTTGTACCAAGGACCACAGCCAGACAAGACAGGGCCCCACCAGCACAGAAGCTCAAAACCTTAGAACATGTCTAGATTAAACTTGTATTTTCTTTTGAGTCTAGTCGTGAGATTATTTTTCTTATAAAAAAGGGGTTGTAATATGTTTGACCATCGTTTTAAGTTTGGTTTTTTGTAATCAAGTTTTTGAATAATAAAAAACCTTCAAAAATATTTGTGTGTTGTGTTTACACGAACTACGCCGAGTCTGATTCACGCGGGGACGTGATATGTAGGCAATCCACGTAAGATTCGACCACCACTAATAATCAAAAAGAAAAAGAAAATAAAAAGGGAAAGTTTGAAGATTCCAAAAGACAAGCTGAGATGACGCATGCAAGACATGTTAGAAAGGATTAATTGATTAGGGGACATTGCATTCCAATATGTGATTACTAAATCTGTTAAATCCTAACACTAACAAGTTTGTTGTTTCCTAATCCCTTTCCAGTAAGTTGTTAGCACATTCTGGCACCATACCGTTATCCAACCAGATCTAAAGGACCCCTACCTTCAAGCATGACTACTTCAGAGCACAGCGTCGAGGGGAAGAGGCCCACTAGCCAGCTACTGAAATAGGCCATGGAAAAGATAGAAGAGATAGGTCTAGAAATGAGTGCGATGCACTTGGCTTTGGCAAAAGCACATAAGAGCCCTGAACTACCGGTTAATCCTATAGCAGGACATGCTCCAGAGTACCAGCACCTAGGCCCTTCAACGCATATACCGAGTCATCACTATTATCACGGGACAAGCCCCTATGACACTCAAACTCCGCCACTTAACCAGCATTTTCCACCACCAAGCACTCCTGTTTTTATGGGACCCCCGCCAGCCACACTACAAAGATCAAACAGGGAGCCATTATTCCCGGCTCATGATACTCAGTATTACCCCTCAGAACCTCACAGCCCTCGCATGGAAATCCCAACGAAGCATGAAAGGCCGACAAAGGCCATAGAACAAGATAATATGATAAGGAATGTCAGAAGCATTGAGAAAACCCTCAGAAGTATGCATGGGTTGGGCAATCAGGTCAGTGTGGCCTACAAAGATCTATGTCCCTTCCCCGATGTTCAATTGCCGGCAGGATTCAAAATGCCAAAGTTTGATTTATATGAGGGACATGGTGATCCAATGGCACATCTGCGAGGGTTTTGTAGCAAGATGAGAGGAGCAGGTGGGACAGATGAGCTGCTGATAGCATATTTTGGTTAGAGTTTAAGCGGGACGGCGCTTGAATGGTACACTAGGCAAGATCCTAGCAGATGGTACACTTGGGATAATCTAGCCCAAGCATTCGCTGCTCATTTTCAGTACAATCTTGAGATAGTTCCCGACCGTCTCACATTACTGAGGATAGTCAAGAAACCCAGAGAAACTTTCCGTGAATTTGGTTTTTGATGGAGAGAACAAGCAGCCAGGGTAGATCCTCCTATGAGAGAGGGAGAGATGGTGAAATATTTCTTACAAACATTGGACCCAACCTACTTTGGTCACTTGGTGACAACGGTGGGAAAGATTTTCAACGAGGTGGTGAAAGTAGGAGTCATGATAGAAGAAGGACTGAGGTCCGACAAAATTCTGAGCTACTTAGCGCTCAAAGCCACAACCCAAGCTATTCAAAGTGGTGCAGGGGGTGCGCTGAGCAGAAAGAAAAAAGAAGAGGTCGCTATAGTGGAAGCAGGCAATTGGTCCAGGGCCAGCAGATCATACTACAACCAACCCAGACCCCACACTCCAAATTATCCATATTCCTCGCACAACCCACCACAACACTACTATCCTCCGCAGGAACCACATATTTTCGTGCACCAATCACAAACATACAATCAACCATCGGTTCGCCCACAATGGTGCGCACTGGCCCCCCAAAACGCATATGCACCTCTTCATAACACCTATCCGCTTCCACAGAACGCATACCCACCACCTCAGAATGCTTATCCTCCACCAAGGGCCTACAGGAACCCTCAAGGAGCAGGTTTTCGCGGAAATCAAGCTTCTAAAAATGACAGGATACACAGGCAAAGAGCCTTTACTCAGTTGGGAGAGACCTACACTGCCTTGTTTCACAAATTAATGCAGGTAGGCCTGTTGAGTCCTGTCGAGCTTAGGGTGCAAAATCCCCTGACCCAGAATTTAGACCAATCAAAAAGCTGTGAGTACTGTTCAGGGATGTTAGGGCATGCCACCTAGAAGTGTTGGAGAATGAAGCATGCAGTGCAAGATCTCATTGACACCCGTAAGATTGAGTTCCAAACACCAGAAGCGCCCAACATCAATCAAAATCCATTGACGGCTCACCACGAGGCTCATATGATTGAGTTTGTGCATGAAGGACGAGAGTTGAAAAAACCATCACAAACAGTGATGATGATCCGAGCTACTCCAGAAGAAAAGATGATCGGTAAGGAAGTAGGGGTAGGTGTGGAGAAAGTAGAGGTTGAACCTACAGTGATATTGGGAAAGAATACATCCGTTACTCTGGAAAAATCAGGATCTACCAAAGTGGTAATATCGGGGGCGACGTCCGCACCCATATTTGTTATAAAGGGAGTTTGCCGAGAGCCGATCATTATCAAAACTGTAGTCCAACTGCCAGTATTTACCAACAAGGCGGTACCTTGGAAGTATGAGAAAGCAGCAGTGCTATACAGGGGCAAGCAAGTGGAGGAAGAGATATGCGAGGCTCAGGGATTGACTCGTTCAGGGAGATTCTTTTCTCCCGTCAAGCTAAGAAAGCCTAGCTTAGTAGTAATGAAGAAGCCAGTAACAGAAGAAGAAGCCGCGGAGTTTTTGAAGAAAATGAAGGCCCAAGATTACTCCATTTTGGAGCAATTAAGGAAGACTCCAGCTCAAATTTCATTGTTGTCTCTGCTGATTCATTCCAATGGCCACTTCCAGGCACTAATGAAAATCCTAAACGAGGCTCACGTTTCGGACAAAATCTTGGTAAATCACTTGGAGAAGACGGTGCAGAAACGTTTTGAAGTATATCAGAACACAACAAAGCCTTGTATCTAACGGTGAAATACGAAGACTCGGTGGTCACTCGAGTATTGGTTGATAATGGGTCCTGTGCCAACATCTGTACCTTGGCTGCTTTGAACAAGTTGAAAATTGATCATAACCGGATTCACAAGAACAGCGTCTGCGTTCGAGGTTTCGATGGAAGTGGTACCAACACGGTGGGTGACATCATACTGGAATTAACCATTGGTCCAGTAGAGTTCACCATAGAATTCCAAGTGGTTGATGTAACAGTATCATACAATTTTCTACTTGGGAGACCTTGGATCCATGCTGCCAAAGCAGTACCTTCTACACTACACCACATGGTGAAATTTGAATGGGACAGGCAGGAGATATGGTGTACGGAGATGACGGCACAAGCCTTGTGGGAGATGATATCGTTCCATTCATAGAGACGGAAGATAACAAAGGACCGTAGGTGTACCAAGTCTTCGACGGGGTTCCAGTGGATAAAATTTCTGAAGGAGAGAACCTCCCACTCCCTGGGATAGCTCCCGCAACCGTCATGACAATTTCAGAGATCTACTATCTCAGCAAGAAGTTTACAGTATATGAGGTTAAGTACACTCAACTAGAGAAGACGTGTTGTGCCCTGACTTGGGTAGCACAAAAGTTAAAACATTATCTGTCATCATATACTACTTATCTCATCTCACGTTTGGACCCATGGAAGTATATCTTCCAAAAGCCTATGCCCACAGGGAGGTTGGCAAAATGGCAGATATTACTCACAGAGTTTGACATCGTCTATATGATAAGGACGGCCATGAAGGCCCAAGCGTTGGCTGATCACTTAGCTGAGAACCCTGTTGATGAAGAGTATGAGCCATTGAGGACATAATTCCCTGATGAAGAAGTGATGCATATAGACGAGGAGGAATTAACGGAGGAACCAGGATGGAAGTTTTTCTTTGATGGAGCCGAAAACTCGAAAGGAGTTGGAATAGGAGCAGTGCTCATTTCAGAAACATGACTTCATTATCCTGTTATGGCGCAACTGCGATTCTATTTCACCAACAACATAGCTGAATATGAGGCCTGCATTTTGGGATTACGGTTAGCTGCAGACATGGATGTCCAGGACGTCTTGGTCTTGGGAGATTCGGACCTCCTGGTACATCAAATTCAAGGTGAATGGGAGACACGGGATTTGAAGCTTATACCATATCGACAGTGCTTGCACGATTTGAGCAAGCGATTTCGATCGGTGGAGTTTAGACACATTCTGAGAGTTCCCAATGAGGTTGCCGATGCATTGGCCACCTTAGCGTCAATGTTGCATAACCCAGACAAAGTTCATGTTGACCCATTGCATATCCAGGTTCATGAGCAGCATGCTTACTGTAGCATGATAAAGGAGGAAATGGATGTCGATCTATGGTTTCATGATGTCAAAGAATACCTCAGGATGGGAATATACCCAGAGCAGGCAACTGGAGATCAAAAGAGAGCTATTCGGAAATTGGCAAATGGATTTTTCCTTAGTGGAGGAGTTATGTACAAAAGAACCCCGGATTTGGGATTATTGCGATGTATAGATGCAAGTCAAGCCACAACAGTGATGATAGAGGTATATGCCGGAGTATGTGGGCCGCATATGAGCGGATATGTATTGGCAAAGAAGATCCTTCAGGCAGGATATTACTGGCTCACTATGAAGCGTGATTGTATAAGTTTTGTGCGGAAATGCCATCAGTGTTAGGTACACGGAGATTTGACTCATTCTCCGCCAATGGAATTGCATACAATGTCAGCACCATGGCCATTTGTTGCATGGGCCATGGATGTCATTGGACCGATTGAGCCGGTAGCTTCCAACGGTCATAGGTTCATTCTGGTAACCATTGATTATTTCACCAAATGAGTGGAGGCAAAGACATTCAAGTCAGTGACCAAGAAGGCAGTGGTAGACTTTGTCCATTCCTATATTATCTGTAGATTTGGGATCCCAAAGATAATCATCACGGATAACGGCGCTAATCTTAATAGTGGTTTGATGAAAGAAGTATGCCAATAGTTCAATAGTACACATCGTAATTCCACCATGTATCGTCCCAAGGCGAATGGCGCGGTTGAGGCGGCAAAAAAAATATAAAAAAGATATTGAGAAAGATGGTAGAAGGGTCCAGGCAATGGCATGAAAAGCTGCCATTTGCATTGTTGGGTTATCGCACTACTGTCCGAACTTCAGTAGGTGCAACTCCTTACTTGTTGGTATACGGAACTGAAGCAGTAATACCAGCGGAGGTTGAAATTCCATCTCTCCGAATTGTCGCTGAAGCCAAGATTGATGATGATGAATGGGTCAAAGCTCGATTAGAACAGTTGAGCTTAATCGATGAAAAGAGATTGGCAGTTGTATGTCATGGCCAATTATATCAAAAGAGAATGGCGAGAGCATACAATAAGAAGGTGCGCCCCAGAAAATTTAAAGTAGGGCAGCAACTGTTGAAGCGGATCCTCCCGCATCAAGTTGAAGCAAAAGGCAAGTTCGCCCCAAATTGGCAAGGACTTTATACTGTGACCAGGGTGTTATCCAACGGTGCTTTGTGTCTGACAGATATTGAATGAAGAAGCACCGACATGGCCACCAATTCTGATGCAGTCAAGAGATATTATGTGTAATTTCCTCGATTATGATGATTATTTGACCGTTTGTCTGTATTTAGTGCTTATTGAATAATGAAATGACGGAGGCAGTTCTTTCTTCTATCCAAACACTTTCAACCTTTGTTTTACCTTTTGAGCCTTAATTATTTTGTTTCATACCCCTCTCTTGGAATCGTTAAGATAAAAGAAAAAAAAATGATGAAAATGATGATAAGAAAAACATAAGAAAGCAAAAGGTTTGAACTACGTTTGACCTAATTCCTCAAGAAAGGATACGTAGGCGCCTCACGGCTCGGTCGCAATGTGACAAATGTCACGCGATTCAAAAATCCCCAAACAAGAAAACTGGGGCAGAAGTTATGTTTCCCTTAAGAAATTTGGTTCCAAGAGTTGTATTCCTTTACTCATCAAGTTATTTTAAATTTCTTGATAATCTTTTCTTTTCTTACCCCACACAAAACCCTCGTCTTATGTCCAAAAGACCTCCCGATCATTGTTTAATAAGTGTCAGGACAGGAAGATGAGAGCTCAGGGTAATACACTGATCTTCGACTGAAAAGGATCATGAGCTGAAAGAATTCCCAGCAAAGAGAATCTTTTCAGCAGCACTTCAATCCCCAACTGAAAAATAAAATGAGAGAGTCTTATCGGTGAAAACCTTCATAGGCACCTTAAGGCGATAGGAGCTGAGAGAAATGAGAGAGCCTCATTAGTGAAAACCCCTCGAAGGGCGCTATGAGTCGACATGACGAGTTTGGCGGAAAGGATCCAGATTGACAAAGAGTTGCGCATCTGTTTACCCTAGGCAAATGAGGCCATCAGAAAGTTTGATTGATGCAAATAGACTGGGTAGATTAATCCAGAATGCACAACATGATCGTGGGGAACAGTCATGCCATCTAGATAAGTTCTTTTCTTTTCTTTTCCCGGCATATTGTTCAGAAATATTTTTCTATTTTTCTATCTTTTCATCTCTTCGTCTAAACGATTTTTCCAAGAAATTTGTTTTCTTTATATTTGAAAGATAGATTTTTCATAGTCTACTACCAGTCGCCGAGATAGTACAACGGGAAATATGGAGAAAAGCTGGGAAGTAATTGTTGAGGAACTTATAAATCAAGTTCCAAGAAGACCCCCAATAGGACTCCAATGGATTACTGACCAAGTTCTAAGATGGTCAGACCACACAGAAAAGGGAAGGAGAAAGGGAAAATCCATCCACAGTGAAATGATCCCAGTATCCACATCTAATAACATCTTATCCCCTGCAGTATTGAAGGAAAGAGTATCTCGCAAAGAGAGTGGTTTAGAGTTGAAAAGAATCTCCAGATTGTTTTAAAGCAAGAGAGATGGAAACGGATGAAAGGAAAGTCCATCCCCAACACAAAAATCATCCCCAGCAAGCAATATTATCCCCCAACTAGTCGGGAGGCACATAGCAAGAAAGGAAAAAGAAAAAGGAAAATAAACAATCCCCAGCAGGAGTGTCAAGATTACTCACCATGTTTTAGAGCTAACAAAATTTTCTTTGGTCTTACAGAAAAATAAAGGTTGGTAATGGCAGGAAGATACGCCACAAGGAAAGTCACCGAAACTGGGCAGAAAATTTTCTGCCATTGTCAAAAAAATCCTCGGTTGAACGAAGAAACAAGCAAATACATTTCATGTCTTAGCAATTAGGCGCCCACCTGTATAACGAGGGAATACATTTTAATGTCTTAGTATTAGGCGCCCACCTGTATAACGAGGGAATACATTTTCATGTCTTAGCATTAGGTGCCAACCTGTATAACGAGGGAATACATTTCATGTCTTAGCAATTAGGCACCCACCTGTATAACGAGGGGATACATTTTCATGTCTTAGCAATTAGGCGCCCACCTGTATAACGAGGGAATACATTTTCTCATCTTAACATTAGGTGCCCACCTGTATAACGAGGGAATACATTTCATGTCTTAGTAATTAGGCGCCCACCTGTATAACGAGGGAATACATTTCATGTCTTAGCAATTAGGCGCCCACCTGTATAACGAGGGAATACATTTTCACGTCTTAGCAATTAGGCGCCCACCTATATAACGAGAGAATACATTTTCACATCTTAGCATTAGGCGCCCACTTGTATAACGAGGGAATACATTTCATGTCTTAGCAACTAGGCGCCCACCTGTATAACGAGGGAATACATTTTCATGTCTTAGCATTAGGCGCCCACCTGTATAACGAGGGAATACATTTCATGTCTTAGCAATTAGGCGCCCACCTGTATAACGAGGGAATACATTTTCATGTCTTAGCAATTAGGCGCCCACCTGTATAACGAGGGAATACATTTTCACATCTTAGAATTAGGTGCCCACCTGTATAACGAGGGAATACATTTCATATCTTAGCAATTAGGCGCCCACCTGTATAACGAGGGAACACATTTTCACATCTTAGCATTAGGCCCCTACTTGTATAACGAGGGAATACATTTCATGTCTTAGCAATTAGGCGCCCACCTGTATAACGAGGGAATACATTTTCATGTCTTAGCATTAGGCGCTCACCTGTATAACGAGGGAATACATTTCATGTCTTAGCAATTAGGTGCCCACCTGTATAACGAGGGAATACATTTCATATCTTAGCAATTAGGCGCCCACCTGTATAACGAGGGAATACATTTTCATGTCTTAGCATTAGGCGCCAACCTGTATAACGAGGAATACATTTCATTTCTTAGCAATTAGGCACCCACCTGTATAATGAGGGAATACATTTTCACATCGTAGCATTAGGCACCCACCTATATAACGAGGGAATACTTTTTATATCTTAGAATTAGGCGCCCACATGTATAACAAGAGAATACCGTTTTATGTCTTTATGATAATAGGCTCCCACCTGCATAACAAGAGGAATATTTTTTAGTTTTTACATCGCATGTCTTGAAACCAGCGACCCACCATAAAGGCAGAAGGACACATCATAAGATCCCTAGCACAAATCCAAGTTCATAAGTGAGAAAGAAGGCAACAGTGGCCGGAAAGGCTTTTCACGTTACAGGTTTTGAAACCAGTAACCCACCCTAAAGTAGGAGGTTATAGCAAAGTTTCCAGCGCAAATCCAAGCACATGAGTCAGAAGAGATATGAGACGTATCCGGAGAGGAACAACTTTCAAACTTTTTCTACCCCCTCAACATAACAGACTTGACGGAGAAAGCTTTATCCCCAGCAGATTGAGCAAAACAAGATAAACTGATGTTCAAAGAAGCGAAGGCCAGTGCCACCTCCAAGTTCTCGAAAGAAAGCGCCGAAAGAATCACAAGATGACAAGAAGGCAAAGCGACATGAAGATAGATGAAATCTTATGATCCATAGGCTAGCTTAGCTTCTTGTTTTTCCCTTTTAGAATGGTGTAATAAGGAGATAGGTAAAGCAGTAGTAATGACATGCAGTAGCAGTAATAGCGAAACCACAAGACCTTGGTATTCCCAGATACCAAAACTTCCCGAACTACATTGACCCGATTCCTGTTTAGCCCAAGATATGTAGGAGGCCTCCTGAAGCAAAGGCTCGGTCAAGATCTTTTCAAAATGCTTCGCACGGAGTGCTCAAACGGGCAAAAATCACTCGTATTTGCTCATTATCTTAGCACGAAAACTCTTCAAGTTTCCGCGCAAAGAGGGGCAGCTGTTAGCACGTGATTTTTGCCCTATATGAGAATTACTCCCAAAAAATCCAAAATAAAATAGTTTTGTGTTGTGTATGATTTTCTGTGAATTTTGTGTAACTTCTAAATTATTATTTACATTTTTTGTCTATGCGTATTATTTGCAAATCAATATGAGTCGTGTTTACATTTAGGTTTTATTTAGAGTAATTAAGTTTGTTGTCAAAGTATATAATAAATTAAAGTCACAAAAATAATGCATTTTTTTACATTTAACATTTAAAGGATTAGTTGTGTGATTTATATTTTAATCGACAGTTAACTGGGTGTGTTATTTGTCAATAAAAATTAATTAATATCTTTTAATTTGATTTTTGTAATATGATATTTGTTTTAAATTATTTAGGATTTAAGAATTAAAAAAAGGGAAAAGAAAATAATTAGAGGAAATCAAAATTGGGACAAAAAAAGCCAAAAGCCCAAACGAAATTCGGTTGAACCCAGTCCAAAACCAACGCCTTACCCGTTCAAATATCCTACCCGACCCAGTCCGTCTCCCACCTAACTAAATGACGTCGTTTAACGACATTTGATCTGAACCTTTAATCTCTTCTAATCCAATGGTTTAGATTAATTACCCCATTTTAATATATCCAATGCCCCCAAACCCGTCTCTCTCACGTCTCCCTCTCAGAGAACACACCTCCAAAAACCCTAGCCGCCATCCCACTCCTCCGCCCTAAACCCGGCGGCGCCACCTCCTTCCATCTTCAAAATAACACCTTCGAACCCTCGTCTCACCCTCATTCTAAATCCTCACTCCATTCCCTTTCAAATCCCCTAAGAGCGGCTCGAATCTTAAATCTGATGTTCGATTTCTCGAAGACTAAATCCTAAACCTGGGCATGAGTGTTATTGCTCCATATTTCTTAAGTATCTGGTTTGGTTTTTTCCCTTAATAACGTTGTTCGTTTGTTCTTGTTAAGAGCAAACGATTGACGTTATTTGGGAATGAAATCAGAGGTTCGGGTCCAGGGTTCGAGCTTTTAAGATGGTAAGATTCTCTTATTACTCCATCTTTTGTTCGTTTTTGTACTTCATCCCTTTTTTTGTTCTTTGCTTCTGTCTCCGTTGATCCTAGCATGCTTTGGCTGAAATTAGTTTCAAGCTTAGTTAACCCCTTTTAAGTTAATTGGTTTATTCGTATGTATTTCTGTTCATTATAGTTTTCTTTTCAAATTTTCTATAAAAATAAAAAAATAAAAAAATTGTTATCCATTCTGGTTGGTTTTAGGGTCGTTAATTTTTTTTTGATTTTTTTTTTGTGTTGTTTAAACATTAATGTTTGATGTTTTCCATAAGATCATTGGATTCCTGCAATTGAATTTCGCATGGCCTAAAAATATCAATGGTGGAAATAAGGGCTCTAACAAGGATAATGATGCGGTAGTGAACTCTAATAATAGCACAAGGTTAGTGCGGCACTAATTAGGTTGATTGAGTGGATAATTGAGTGGGATTGTTAAAAAAATAAAAGATAATTAATAGTGGAAGTTGCACTGAATACTGATTTTTAAAGGATGAAATATGCACTAACTGATTAAAATAAAAAAGCACTAGGATAATGGTTGATTAACAAATAAAAGATAATCTGATGGTGGATTTGGAAAAGATTTGGGCACTAACCAGTTTGCCTATTTAAATGAGTTAAAAGAATACATTGAAAAAAAAAGGAAAAACGGATTAGAATACACACTTGAGAGGATATACACACACAGATTTTAAGACACACGCATATAGAGCAAAGGAGGTTAAGAATTCTAAAGGAATATTGGTAGTAAGGTCCTCTTGTGAAAGAATTACTGTTTCCTTTGAAGCTTCAAGCTTTTTCTTATTAGAGGGTTTTAAAAGAAACCAGAAAGTATTGTTACTTTATTGTTGGTTTCTTCTAGTTCTATTTGCAATTGGTCTTTGATATTCTTGTGTCGCAAACTTCATTCGCATTTGTTGGTGGTTGGTTGTTGATGTGTGGTTTGCTGGTGGTTGGTTGTTGATGTGTGGTTTTTTAATTGAATCTGAGTTGATCGTTGAAAGTATATTCTGGAAGAAATTGTTCTTGCTGGTTGGTTTGAGTTTGGTCTACTGCTGTTGCATTGTTGTGTTACTGCTTGTTGCTGACTTTCCTCTTTCCTTCTTCATGTGTTATTCACATCCAGGTACACTTGGAGCCTTTGATGTAGCATCTCCTGTTGAAAGTGAAAAAGAAAATGAAGATCTATCTCTCCTCTAGATCTACTCTCATGATAGTTTAGCTTAACATTAAATTTTCTGTGACTTTGATTTGTTTGAATATTAATTAAACTTAAAATGTAAATGGACTGAAATTGTACTCTATTAGCTATTTTGTCATTTGATATGTCTTGAATGTATTAGAGCTTCTAATTTCGAGCATTAGTTATTTTCTGTTAATATTATGTTAGGATAATGGAATAGTCAGATTAGCTTTAGCTCGACAATTTTGTACCATGAGTTTATTCGAAAGTAGTTCAACCATGAAATGAACCTTTAGTAGCTATGTACCATTCAATCTCTAATCAAATACAGTGGTGCAAATTTCGTCCTAGTCTTCAAGTATTTCATGTCATTTTCATGTTTACAAGTAAAATAAAAAAATAAAAAATAAAAAGTAAATAAGAAACTGGATTCTGTTCAAAAAGTTCGCTGTAAATTTCCATTGGAACTAGATATTAAAAATTGACACATACTTGAAGGTTGGTTTAATAAAGTGCGTTTCAAACGATATAGAATAGTTAGCTTTGTTATGATATTACTGTTTGTCAATCCGTGTTTATTCACGATCTCTACTCCGGTGATATTAACTAATAGAATAAGGAACGAAACAATCTCCCTTTAAGCAAGCTCGATTGCAATTTTCCGTTTGAATTTGTCTTAATCCAACAAATAAGTCATGCCTTTTTCAAGCTTGTAATCAATTTGGACTTTTCTTTTATTTTTAGAGACAAAAAACAAGTAGGAATGTAGTCACTTTAAGATTGCCTTTTTTTTAAAACGATATGAGTCTCGCCAAAATACAAAACACACGGGGCCCTCAAATAATTGATATAAGGCATGTAGATTTGAAAGGACCGTTTAACGAATTTCACGGTCTTTTCCAAAAGATAACAACACGATAGACTCTTTAGACACGACTTTAATAAAATTACCTCCCTAAACTCGGGTACACATTTATGTGACCCTAATCCAAATCTCAATGAAGTCGGAACGCATTGAAAATTGCGGACACATTTATGTGACGAAATTCGAGATGCATTCTCACGGCGTTGTAATCATCTTCCAATATAATAAATGATAAAAACGGTTCAAAGTAATAATTGGCACGTAAGTTCGTAATTGTTAAAAATCATATAATTAAGCCAAAATATGATAATTAAGCGACCTTGCTAGAACCACGGAATTCGGGAATGCCTAACACCTTCTCTCGGGTTAACATAATTCCTTATCCGGATTTCTAATTCGCGGACTGTTAAATAGAGTCAAACCTTTTCTCAATTCGGAATTCAGACTGGTGACTTGGAACACTATAAATCTCCCAAGTGGCAACTCTGAATTTCTTAATAAATGAATCCCGTTTTGATTGTCCTTCAATTGGAAAAACTCCCTTTTATATCTCGCGCCCTCGCGGGTAAGCGAAAAAAGGAGGTGTGACAGCGGGTTCATGTGGTTATGGCGGCGTTAGGCTGGCAGCGATGGGAAGTCGTTCGTGGGGTGATTTGTCGTTGAAGGAGACCGCGGCTGGTTGATTTTTGGGGTAAGAGCTATTGGTTCTGGGTCGAAGAGGGGTGGTGAGATTCGCTGAGGGGTGTTTTTTAGCGAGTCTAGGGTTGGTGGTGGAGGAGTGAGCCACAGGTTCGAGTAGTCGTGAGGTTTTCCTGGCTCAAGGTGTGGAAGCCGACAATTTTCGGCGAATTTCAGGCAGCGACAACAAATTTCAGGTGGGATGGGAGCTTTGAAGGTCTGTTAGGTTTTTTTTTTTTTTGTAGTGTCTTCTAGGTCTTCTTATCTTCTGTTGAAGAAGATGGTGTTCCTACTTGGTTATAGTCTTGAAGATGGGGAGGAAATTGGGCTCAAGTGTAATGGGTTTTAGTTAAAAGAAACGGACTTACACCTTTAGGCCTACAATTTTTCTTGTTGGACATAGACAAATTTCAAAAATCCTACCAATATATTAATTAAACTTAGTTAAGTAAATAAACAAAAATTAAAAAATCAAACTATTTTTGTAATGTTTAATTTTTGTTTTTTTAAATAATATAAAAAGTCTAATTAGTTAAAATAACTATATTAAGCCTAAATTAAATATTTTACGCGAAAATGGGTTAAATTTGGAGGAGGGTCAAAAATTACATGTCTATAGTGTCCTTGCCAATAGGCAGGTGAAATGTGTGCGTCTCTAGTCTCCACCGCTTTATCAGGGCCATGACCAAATACCAATCGAGTTGCAGCCACCCCATCTCTAAAATCCTGTAGAAACCCGCTTCCCGCAAGCGTGTGACTATATGAGGGCGGAGAACTTTGTCATGTAGAAAGTCCCACATGTCGTCCACCCTCTTGATGTGGAGAGTATGGGTCAGTAACTCTCCATCTCATCATATGTGGGCGGACGTATGATCACCCTGTAAAAGCAGTAGCTCATCGCTAGAACGTCCGGGATGAATAGGCGGCATCTCCATGTCGTGTACTGTAAATTAAACTATATTAATTATATATTAGTTTTATAATTTGATATGTTTGTTTGTAAATTAAATAATTATTTTTATGATTAAATATTTACATATGGATTCCATGCTCGATATTTGCGGCCCAGTAGCACCAAGATATTCTAAATTCTTTTATGTGTTAGTTTTATTATTTTATATGTTAACTTTATAATTTTATATGTTTGTTTCTAAATTAAATAATTAATTTCTATAATTATACAATATTTAATTATTATAATATTCACATA
Source organism: Nicotiana noctiflora (assembly GCA_032618575.1). Lineage (NCBI taxonomy): Eukaryota > Viridiplantae > Streptophyta > Magnoliopsida > Solanales > Solanaceae > Nicotiana > Nicotiana noctiflora. Next base: position 306,441 of record JASVEL010011943.1, read on the forward strand.
TGGGTTCTAGGCTCGATATTTGCGGCCTAGTAACACTAATTTATCCTGTATTTAATGTGTTTGTTTTATTATTTACATGTTTGTTTCATAATATTATATGTTTGTTTGTAAATTAAATAATAAATTTTTATAATTATATAATATTTAATTATTAAATATTCATATATGGGTTCCAGGCCGATATTTGCGGCCTAGTAACACCAATTATATGTTGACTATAATTTGGACAAAGTTTGTGTTTGATCTATCAGTTATTTTGACATATTTTTTAGTATAAGAGATACTTAAACTACATGAAAAATACGCTAGAAGGCACTACAGTATACTACGCTAAAAGGCACTACATTATACTACGCTAAAACGTACAACATTTTACTACCCTAAAAGGCCACTATACTACTAGTCTTTAAGCAAATAAATAATATAAAACACAACAAATACATTTTAATCAAAATACATACTATAAAACAATAATATAATTTATTAACAGATAATAACGATTTCGCAATCTTTTACATATTTTTTTTACAACATTAATATCTTAGTTCGGATAAAATAACATACCAATTTAATCGCAAAAAAAAAATATAAAAGAATATGGAACACAATCAAAACAACTACTATGCATAATTTATACGAGTTTCAACATAAATTAAATCGGAATACTTCTATTTATGTTTTTCGAAAAGTTGAAGAATTGAAAATGTGACTCCGAAACAAGCAACCCACAACAATAGAAGGTTTGACTAGGATGTAGGACCAACTTTGATTAGTTTTTGTGGGACGGATGAGGTTCACTCGATGATTTTATCGAGTTAATGGGGGAGGGGTGGGAGGATCGTTGAAGGTTTTTAAAAATGGGAGGGGGGGGGGTGATTCAGTTCAGAACGTAGGGGAAAGGAAAGGAGATGATTACTTTTTATAAAGCGCGATTTGATACTGTATTTTATATAAACCGTGTTAATGAACTACGCTTTATATAGCTATCTTATCAGCTTACAAGTAAACCGCAATATCAAAAAGTATTTTATATAAAATGCATTAATGAACTACGTTTCATTTTAACGTATGTTTGAGACGTTAAAGTAAAACGTGGTTCATTACTTTATTTTACATATTTTGATAACTAATTTTTTTTTCCACCTAATTAAGTATTTTGAATCTAAAAAGACAACATTTCGAATTCCTATCATGTGTGCTCCGAATTAGAATCCAGATCCTTGTAGTGGACCAGTGCTAATCTGGGAAAAGTAAAAAGATGGGAAGCTTTATTTGAATTTAAACCTGAGCCATGTCGTGTGGCTTTTGACTGTGTATCAAGTAACGCCGAGTACGAGAAGGGGCAACCTCTAGGCTCTACTCGTGTACTCCTGTCCCTTAGACATCTTTGTCCTACACTTGTTTTTAAATTTTTTCTTTGTTATTCATATTTTCAAAAATTAAGATTTTTAAGAATGATGAATGCTCTACAAATAGTAATTCTTTTTTACCAAGAAATAAATTTTCAAGTTATTAGTTCAAAAGTTATTCTTCTTTACCTACCTTAATCCACAAATAAAATTTAATGGAATATATATATATATATATATATATATATATATATATATATATATATATATATATATATATATATATATATATATACCGCTCAATAGAGTTTAATATACTGCACTTTCTTGCCAGGTGTATTATTATTGTATCACGTACCTTATATTTCTTGCTTCAATTGGCGAACATTGAACTAACGTTTCAACATATGTTATGTCGAAACTTGAAAAAGGAGTATTTAAAATAGTGTTGAATTTTTTTTTAACATACATTTTATTTGAAAAAACTTAAAGTTTATGACTGGAAGAACAAATTCATTAAAACTACCCTATACCAATTTTGGGGACTTGATTTTTTTCCCCAAAAATTAATAATATTTCACTACAATTAGTGTTTTCAATTTATTTTTTTAATTTCAAAAAAGCAACCAAAATCTGTTGGAGACTTTAAGCTTTTACTTTAAAGTAGAAAAAATGTTAATTGAAAATGAAGGGAAATAAAATAGAGGGAAAATGAAAATTTGAAGAAGTGAATTTTGTCTTGCACTTTGTCCCTTATTGGCGAGGGACAACCACATTTGTGTGCTTATATATAGAATCATTCTTAAAGCTCTTAAAAGGAGTTGAAGAGAATGTATCCTCGTGCCGCCGTCGTCGCTCGCTCAGCTCTTCTTCGGCTTCGGCTTCGACTTTGGATTTGGATTTGTCAAATGATCGATAAGATTTTTTTGGACAAAATTTATTTAATTATTTAATAATTAAATTAAATAACAAATCACTGCTGAAAGTACGCCAAAACTCTGCTAAAAATTTCAGAGAACCTCGCTGGCCGCGTTTCTACCGCGATCGCGGTAGAACCGCGGCAGGCGGCGTATGTTCCGAAAAGGCACCTTTTCAAGACACCTCTTATGATATTTGCCTATAAATTCTGAGGCAAGGCTGCATCTTTGACACACGAAATACACTCTACAACTTCTTTCTTTCTGAATATATTGCATCCTAATTCGCAATATCTTTCTCTCAAACATGTAAGTGTGATTTTGCTCAGTTGTTTTTGAGTTCGTTGGAATCTTGCAGTTTGTATTTTCGCTGTTGCGGGAAGGTTTATTCCGTTTTATCCTGGGAGGACTTAATCCATTACCTTGGCAACGTAGTGTCACGATCCCAAAATCCGGTCGTGATGGCGCCCAGCACATTGCTATGCCAGCCTGACCAATCAACTATAATACAGAGCTATCAGCTCACACTTTACCCTTTTTAAGCATAAACAATGATAGTATAATGAAATAACATCCAACATATCGGGATTAGACATCCCAAAACCAGTATAAACCTCCCACCGAATCAGGAGTCATAAGTCACGAGCCTCTAACAGAATACATAGCGGTGATAGTGTATACAACTGTGACTGTAAGTGCAGAATAGTCTAAGAAAGTAAAATAGACTGGAGATTCAGGTTCTGCGGACATTAGCAGCTACCTTAACTGTCTAAAAGAAACTCCCCGAGCAGCTGTAGAATCAGCTCTGTTGTGATGTACCTGGATCTGCACACAAGGTGCAAGGAGTAGTGTGAGTACTTCCAACTCAATGGTAATAAGCAAGGGTAAGACAGCGAAGGTAAGAAAACCCAATATAGCTCTAAGCAAGGCTATACAACAATATACTGTATCAGTTATTAACATGAGCAATATCAGAACCAGCAATATCAACTATCATAATAACAGGTATAGCTAAATGCAATGCAATGCATGAATATGATCGCTACGACGCATAGCCCGATCCATTTGGGTACCCGTGCTCACTGTAGGGGTTCAGACTCCGGAGGGGCTCCTACCGCCCAAGCACAATATCATGATATGCTGCGACGCGCAGCCCGATCCACTACCAATCCAGCTACAATGCAATGCAAGCCTCACAGGCACAGGAATAGTATTTGAAATCTCTTTTTATCATTTTCAGTAGAAAATAGTGTTTCAGAAATTCCAGAGTTTGAAAAACCATTTTTAGACAGTAACAGCTCAGGACTGGTATCAGAATAACATGCCAATATCATAGAAATAATAGTAACGATCCTCGCGGGATCTCACTAACTGGCTCATAGCCCAAAGATATCCACAACTATCCAAGTAGGTGGTTTACCGGCTCAATAATATCCAACAACACAGTATAGTATTACCAGGTCGAACTAAGCCATAGTCCCCAATTACATTCGACCCCGTACTCAAAACAGAGTACGTGTCTCGCCTCAATACAGTGTCACATAGTGATATACCGGGGTTTCGAACCCGCTGGTCATCACTCACACCCATTACTCACCTCGACTCGGCTCTAAGACTAGTCCGCAATGCCGTTTCCACGAGAATCGGCCTCCACGGGTGTAGAATCTGATCAAAATCAACAGAAATGCATCAAAATAGGCTAAAGGAACATCACCCAAACGAAACAACTCGAATTACACCAAAAACCACAAAGTTGCTAAAACCCGACTTTCGGTACGCTTCTCAAAAAAATTATTAAACTCACATTTTCGGAATCCTCGTCTCTCCACGAGTCTGTACATACCAAAAACTCCCAATTCGGGCCACAAATAGTCCTTCAAATCTCCATTTTAAGATTTTTGCTCAAAGCCCCAATTTTCTTGATTTCTTACCCAAATTCAAAGAATAAATAAAATATTCTTTGATAAAATCATGTATGTAACTCATAAAACTTACCTTCAATTGATTCCTAACGAAATCCCTTCAAAACCCTCGACAAAAGCTCCCAAGCTCGCTCAAAAATGGTGGAAATGAGCTGGGGTTCGCGGATGAAATGATTTAAAATATCCTGCCCAGGCATATTACTCATCGCAATCGCGAGAATTGCTTTGCAATCACGGAGAACAAATTTTTCGGCCCAAAATTTACCCTTCGCGATCGCGGGAAATGCTTCGCGATCGCGATGCACAATTTTCGGTTCCTCCGGACAGGCTTCAGTATAATGGTCATAACCTTTTGCACACAACTTCAAATGACAAATGGTTTGATGTTCTGGAAACTAGACACATAGGGCTATAACTTAAATTTGTTGATAATGTCCTGAATACATATACATTTCGAGATATAAGCTTCCAAATTTATACATGTGTATTAAAGATCCTTCTCGGACAGCCTATAGTGTAACGTTCATAACATTTGACACAGATGTCCAAATCACGATTTATTTAGTTTTATGAAAATTAGACACGAAGTGCTACAATTTTCATTTTTGCATCACCTTAAAATGCCTTGTAGATAAAAAGATATGAACTTTTGAAGTAGGATCAATGCCACAGAAATTTCCTTCTTCGCGATCGCGGAGCATTTCACGCGATCGCGATTCATTAATTTTTTTCGCACATTTTACTCACCGCGATCGCGACCCATTTTCCGCGATCGCGTAGAACACTGCTACAGACATAAACCAACAGTTAAAAATGGCCTAGAAATGATCCGAAACTCACGCGAGGCCCCGGGGACCTCAACCAAAAGCACCAACACGTCCTATAACCTTATTCAAACTTGTTCCAATTATCAAAACTTTATCATTAACATCAAAATCGCCCGTTTTTCAACCCTATTGTTGAATGACCTTACCAAGCATATATTCAGGGCGATCTCACGTTTATACCTAGAATGAACCCGAACCAACTATAATAACCCATACTTGCCACTCCAGGTGAGACTATATGATATACTACACAACCCAAACACTCGAGACGATTACATCTATTCACGGAAATTGATCACAATAACCAAATACTAATAGAAAAACCTTTTTCATTAGCTAAAGTCTTATTCCAACACCTTCATATATTGCCCACGGCAACTGAAGCACACGATATACCGTACCCATCTCTCAGGTCAACCATTTATGAATCCATTTTCCTTTTGACTGATACCACAACAGATTTCGGAGCCAACCTCAATATTACTTTTCTAATAAGCTGAGATCAAATATGCTCGTACTCATTAATGACTCCAACGATCATTTCGATTCCACAGCACAACACAGGCTCCAATAAGAAACGGTCTGAACATACTCAAGCCATGACAACTGGCTCAACTCAAGAGCGGTAAGTCCAATTACTCCATACTATCACAACACTGAGATCCCATCTCACAACATAGAAATAGGGCGACTGAATCCTCCTCAAAAGGTCGTAACATCACGTGGCCTTGCCACAACTTATAATTCTATCCAAATACTATTACTCATGAAGCACCTCAAGTCATCATGCCCAAAACGGTCAGCCACACACATATTTAGGTCTGAACTCAAGCAATCAATCACACCCACAGTGATACAATTAATATACACCATCGAATCCTGCAAGGACACCACCGATGCGCTATTTTCCGAGCAATACCCAATATAGACTTTTCCTCAGAAGCCAGGAAGTAATGCATACAAGGTAACATAAAACTAAGTCTATTTTCACATCACACTTGTGGCGTGCCACCTGATCCAGATTCCATACCCATGGCGGCGTGCCACCCGATCCACACATAAATCTCGCAAAAGAAAATGCACATCAAGCCAAATTGCTCATTACGATAAACATGTATAGTCCTATGCTCGGCCACCCGAAACGCATTCGAAAAATCCTTCAATAGCGGAACTGAATCAATGGTAGAACCTCTGCACTGACATCCGCCACGATGGCCCAATTATCAAGGCAATACCTGCCAGCCGTCCGCTGGTCCTTGGGATACAAGTTACCCTGCTAGAACACAATCCAATGCACATTGCCACGCAACCTGTGTCATTTTTATGACATCACCATCACATTAGTCTAGACAACCTGACATAAGACAACCAGTCTACAATCAAATATCATAACCCAAATTCATCATATCAAGCAAAAAGAGAGCCACTAAGGCTTCCAATTTCCAATAACCGCTAAACGGTGTCGATACCCACGATATACAACCGCTGCATAGGCGGATTACGAGAACTTCTAGTCTCTAACACATATATAACACATGAATCACTATGCTTGATTCCACACTCCACCGTACGAATACATAACATACATCAAGCATCAATCCATACCACACAAGCCATTCAGAATTTTCACTATGCCATCAATGACTCAATTATTACAGTCGATCCAGCAAGAGGATACCACAATACCACTAGATATTATCAGTATACATTACACACAGGCCACACCACACTTAGGATACCATAAGGACTTCTACCTCTCTCCTGCGCCGCAAGCATCGACGCACTCAACTACTCAAGAACTTCCACGACCTCATATAGAAGAGAAATCATTACACATTCCAAGCTTCACATACCAACAGAAAATATACTCATTTTCAAACCACGGTAAAACACATCACGAACTTTTTCTCCTAGAAGTACCGCATTCTATAATACTTTGTTCGAAGAACTTTCTGCGATTCTGAATTTGTTACTATTCCTTCTGATACGGATACATAGAATCCCAAAATTAACATAAAATACCACAAGTCTTGATCCCTTCTAATGAAACCACAGTCTCTAGCCACACACAACCTTAAGACACCTGACTGTTACAAGCAAAATCTTGAACACCGCAAAACCATTCTCGGGCGTCACTCACCCTTATTCAGTTGTAGTTCAATTGTCTTATTGAACAGAACCATTCGTGCTTTGTTAGAACTCTGACACCGCAGAACATGATTACATACAGATACAATTAGCTATCTTTCTTTTCTATACACCAAACATTCTTTATCAATAGCAGTTCAAAATATCCTAGTATTTCTTCGCATCTACAAAGCACGATAACCTTTATCATAATTTTGCCAACATACTTAGAGACAAAACCAACATAGAACACAACACTGCAATCAATTAATCAATAACAACCTCCCCAACTTGGCTCGAAGCCATACATCAAAGCACGTTTAGCCACTCATAGCATTCTTACTCAAATGATGCCACAATGTTATAGTGAGATTAAACTCAAGTCATTTACAAGCGTTGGCGGAGACTCGAATCATCCAAAATCTTAACTCTTTTGCAATTCTTGTATTCATTCACACACAATAGTTAAGCCCATTCTTTAGGTGACAAAATCTTTTCTAAGTCCCAAATTTTCCAAAAATTTTGACAGAGTTTCCTTTGTAATTTGGCTTATCCACCTGCCAGAGAATCACCAAAACCATCCTAACAATACATTCGCAACTCGACAAGACATCACAGTGCATATCAACAACATTAGTCTCAATACTATACAAATCATATTATCAAAATTGATACATAGACATGCGCTGCACCTGCTCGAATCATAACATATATCAAATACCTTTCACCACAATACACATAACACAATCAATTCGGTCTTCTTGAGTCTGAACTCATACTACCACACGTAAGGTACTTTACCTTCCAACTAAGATATATGATAAATATTCACCACGCCCATAGATCGGGGCTACACAACAAACTACAATAAGAGTCGAACAACTAACAGCTCATCCATTATCAAGCTTCCATTTCCATAATCAGGGGCAATACCGATCATATAAGTTTCATAATACCAGCTCACAAAATCAGCACATTGATGCTCAAGCCATAGACAAGGTCCAGCCTCAAGTCCTCCCGACTGGCCCAACATGAACTCATGGAGATTATATCTCGTCCCTCGATCGGGGAATCACAAGCCATCAAGGCAATTATATTACTGAGCGCTCGATGCGTGCACAGACGTGAGGAAAAGATTTCAAAAATTATATCTCAAGCTGAATCAAGTACGCACGATAAGAATTCCAAGAATGTGAAGTGTTTCCTAGAAAGGTCTGCAGCCTCCCAAGTATAAATACAGGGGTCCTTATACCGATCCACGAGACTCTACCAACCGGCTCAAGACTCATGAGGCCTAGTAACCTAGGCTCTGATACCAACTTGTCACGACCCCAAAACTCGGTCGTGATGGTTCCCAACATATTGCCAGGCCAGCCCGACCAATCAACTATAACACAGAGCTATCAGCTCACACTTTACCCCTTTTAAGCATAAACAATGATTGTATAATGAAATAATATCCAACACATCGGGATTAGACATCCCAAAACCAGTATAAACCTCCCACCAAATTAGGAGTCATAAGTCAAGAACCTCTAACAGAATACATAGCGGTGATAGTGTATACAATTGTGACCGTAAGTGCAGAATAGTCTAAGAAAGTAAAATAGACTAGAGAGTCAGGTTCTGCGGACGCTAGCAGCTACCTTGACTGTACAAAAGAAACTCCCCGAGCAGCTGTAGAGTCAGCTCTACTGTGATGTACCTGGATCTACACACAAGGTGGAGGGAGTAGTGTGAGTACTTCCAACTCAGTGGTAATAAGTAAGGGTAAGACAACGAAGGTAAGAAAACCCAATACACCACTAAGCAAGGCTATACAACAATATGTTGTATCAATTATCAACATGAGCAATATCAGAACAAATAATATCAGCTATCAGAATAACAGGTATAGCTAAATGCAATGCAATGCATAAATATGACCGCTACAACGCATAGCCCGATCCATTTGGGTACTCGTGCTCACTGTGGGGGTTCAGACTCCGGAGGGGCTCCTACAGCCCAACCACAATATCATGATATGCTGCGGCGCGCAGCCCGATCCACTACCAATCCAGCTATGATGCAATGCAAGCCTCACAGGCACATAAATAGTATTTGAAATCTTTTTTTATCATTTTCAGTAGAAAATAGTGTTTCAGAAATTCCAGAGTTTGGAAAACCGTTTTTAGACAGTAACAGCTCAGGACTGGTATCAGAATAACATGCCAATATCATAGAAATAATAGTAACGATCCTCGCGGGATCTCAATAACTGGTTCATAGCCCAAAGATATCCACAACCATACAAGTAGGATGTTTACCGGCTCAATAATAGCCAACAACACAGTATAGTATTACCAGGTTGGACTAAGCCATAGTCCCCAATCACATTCGACCATATACTCACAATAGAGTACGTGTCCCGCCTCAATACAACGTCACATAGTGATATACCAGGATTTCAAACCCGCTGGTCATCACCCACACCCATTACTCACCTCGACTCGGCTCGAAGACTAGTCCGCAATGCCCTTGCCACGAGAATCGGCCTCCACGGGTGTAGAATCTGATCAAAATCAATAGAAATGTATCAAAATAGGATAAAGGGACATCACCCAATCAAAACAACTCGAATTACACCAAAAACCACAAAGTTGCCAAAACTCGACTTTCGGTAACTTTTTGCACAATTTCCGGTTCCTCCGGACAGGCTTCCGTATAATGGTCATAACGTTTCGCAAACAACTCCAATTTACAAATGGTTTGATTTTATGGAAACTAGACACATAGGGATATAAGCTTCCAAATTTATACATGTGTATTAGAGATCCTTCTCAGACAGTCTATAGTGTAACGTTCATAACTTTTGACACAAATGTCCAAATCATGATTTATTTATTTTTCTGAAACCTAAACACGAAGGGCTATAACTTTTATTTTTACATCATCTCAAATTTCCTTGTAGATAAAAAGATATGATCTTCCGAAGTAGGATCAATGCCACAGAAATTTCCTTCTTCGCGATCGCGATTCATCAATTTTTTTCGCACATTTTACTCACCGCGATCGTGACCCATTGTCCGCGATCGCGTAGAACACTGCTACAAACATAAACCAACAGTTAAAAATGGCCTACAAATGGTCCAAAACCACCCCGAAACTCACCCGAGGCCCCCGGGACCTCAACTAAAAGCACCAACACGTCCTATAACCTTATTCAAACTTGTTCCAATCATCAAAACTCTATCATTAACATCAAAATCGTCCATTTTTCAACAAATTCAAGCTTAAGTTTAACTTTAACTTTCAAAATTGACATTCGATCCGAAACGCAAGCAAATGATGTCCGAATGATCTAAAATTTTGCGGACAGGTCCAAAATCACCTAACAAAGCTACTGCAACTCTCGGAATTCCATTCCTACTCCCGTATCAAAATATCACCTATCAACCAGAATTCGCCAAAATACTAGCTTCGCCAAAATAGGCTAACTTCTTCATCGGACCTCCAAAATTACTTTCGATAACTCTCCTACGTCACAAATGATCCTCCGAAGCTAACCAAACCATCGGAATTCGATTCCGAGTCCTGTAACTCACAAGTCAACTTCATGTTGACGTTTTCGAGTCAAGCTTCATTCTAAGAGGCTTTATGCCTTATCTTCAACCAGGTTCAACCCAAATTCATCCGATAAACTCTAATACAAATATAGAAACATGAAACATCATAATAAGGAAAAAACGGGGCGGTAACTCACGTGATGATGGATCGGGTCTTCACACGTAGAGGGGGTTAAAATTTCTTAAGGACACATAAGGAAATTATGGACTCAAAAATTTCTCATTCTTCTACCTTTCTTTATTTTCTAATAGTTTTATTTTAGCACAGTGACACCAACAAGCTTAAGGAGTTTTAATAATGTTTCTGTGTTGTTTAGTAAACTATTTTCTTTATATTTTATTGGAGACTAAAGCCTTGTTGCTTTCTACTCCATTAATTATTTCTGTCCGGTTTAAAGTACATAAAAACTTTGCCGGAATAATAAACGTACGGGTTTGAAGTATATAAAAACTTCACCATTGTTACGTATTGTATGTTTGGTTTGGTATTCAGTTTGAAGATAACAAAACTTCACTGATTTAACAAAGTTCTGTATTGTTTTTGACTTTACGGAAATATGACGAATGAAAACCAAACTAATGGAAGTATTGAAGGAACGGGTGCTACTATGACGAGTGTTGTTGCTCGTCAAGCCGTTCTACTCATGCCTATGCTATGGCACCGGCAGAAAAACCCGAAAAGTTTTCTAGTATTGACTTCAAACGCTGGCAAATGAAGATGCTCTTCTATCTTACTACGTTGAGTTTGCAACGTTTCATTAAGGAGGATCCTCCTGTTATGGCTGAAAATCCTCCGGACAATGAATGACTTGTTGTAACCGAAACATGGAAACATTCTGATTTTTTATGCAAAATTTACATTTTGAGTTGTTTGGAAGATGGCTTGTACAATGTCTATAGTGTCATGGAAACTTTAAAAGCATTATGGAATGCGCTTGAGAAGAAGTACAAGACTGAGGATGCCGGACTTAAGAAGTTTGTGGCTGCAAGGTTCCTGGATTTCAAGATGATTGACACTAGGTCGGTCCTAACTCAAGTCCAAGAACTACAAGTCATTGTACATGACCTCCTTGCTGAAGGTATGGTGATAAATAAGGCCTTTCAAGTTGCGGCTTTCATTGAGAAGTTACCCCCATTGTGGAAGGATTTTAAGAACTATCTTAAACACAAACGGAAGGAGATGACTCTAGAAGACTTGATTGTTCGTTTGAGGATAGAAGAGGACAACAAAAATGCTGAAAAGAACTCAAGTGGAACTCGACAATTGTGGGGGCAAACATTGTTGAGGAGGCACCACAAAATAAGAAGAGGAAGAAAGCTTCTGGACCAAGGAATTACCGAAGCAAGAAGAAGTTCAAGGGTAATTGCCACAACTGTGGAAAAATTGGGCATAAGGCGGCAGATTGTCGTGCGCCAAAGAATGATAGGAAGAAAAAGATTCAAGCCAACATGGTTGAAGATGAAATGGAAGACTTGTGTGCCATGTTGTCAGAATGCAACTTGGTAGGAAATCCGAAAGATTGGTGGATAGATTCTGGAGCCACCCACCATGTTTTTGCTAACAAGGAATTATTTTTTTCTTATGCCCTCGCAGGTCTCGACGAGACTATCTTCATGGGAAATTCATCTACGGCCAAAATTGAAGGAGTTGGCAAGATTGCATTGAAGATGACGTTGGGAAAAACAGTGACTCTAAACCAAGTCCTCCATGTTCCAGAAATTCGCAAGAATCTTGTGTCTACCTCACTTCTTGTCAAGAATGGATTCAAATGTATTTTTGTTTCTAATAGTGTTGTAATAAGTAAGAATGATTTGTATGTTGGAAAAGGTTACTTATGTGAGGGACTTTTCAATCTAAATGTAATAGCAGTTCCAATCAATAAAGTGAATGCTTCTTCTTACTTGCTTGAGTCAAACACTTTATGGCATTCGCGTTTAGGTCACATAAACTTCAAAACATTGCGAAAGATGATAAATCTAGAAGTTTTGCCAAAATCTGATTGCATCAATTCCAAATGTCAAATATGTGTGGAATCAAAGTATGCTAAGCATCCTTATAAGTTCGTTGAAGGGAATTCGAGTCCTTTAGACTTAATTCACACAGATATTTGCGACATGAAGTCAACTCCATCTCGCGGTGGGAAAAAGTATTTTATTTCTTTTATTGACGATAGCACGAGATATTGTTATGTTTATTTACTTAATAGTAAAGATGAGGCAATTGATGTTTTCAAGCAATACAAAAGTGAAGTTGACCGCAACTAAACAAAAGGATCAAAATGATAAGAAGTGATAGGGGTGGCGAATATAAATCTCCTTTTGAAGAAATATGTTTGGAAAATGGAATTATCCACCAAACAACTGCCCCTTACTCTCCGCAATCTAATGGGATTACAGAAAGGAAGAATCGAATGTTGAAGGAGATGATGAATGCTGTCACGCCCCAAATCGAGGGACATGACCGGCGCCTGACCGGGTTGCCCCAGCCAAGCGGACCTGGGTGCCTTTCATTCCCACGAGTTAACCCTATGTTGATTGTTTCTCATTAACCAAATATTTTACCAATAATGACTGATTTCGTAATGCATAAATATAACCATGTGATTGATTCACTAACAAGTTCATAATTTATATTTACAACGCCCCATACATATACATAGGCCACAATCCCACGGTTTACATGTCTATGGAGCCTCTAGGATACAAAAAGGGAAATACAATACTTGCCGGTAACAAGGCTCCGGCTATACCTTACAAAACCAAAATGAAATCTAAACCGAGTGGCATGAACCACACAAGGCCCCGAGGAAGAAAGGGGCTCACCAAAATGGGCAGTGGAAGGAGAAGGATACTACTGCCGATGAGCTGAAGTGCCTGCTACTGATCCACCTACAATCATGACACGAATGTAGCGCCCCCGGCAAAGGGACGTCAGTACACTTGAATTGTACTGGTATGTATGGACAAACTTTGTCCCAAGTAAACTAAAGCCATTAAATTACATCAACAATTAACTAAGCCAGCCAACCATGTTTCCACATTTTCCTCATTTCAAATAATTCTCACACAAAGCACTTTCTACGATCAACAAATTAAGCAATAACCAATCAATCACGTAAAGCACAAGTAGTCAAACAAAGGGGCAATCAGTGCCCCACAGGTTGCAAACTCTCCTGTTGTCTCCTTTCACAATTTCACATTATTGATTTTTGTATCAATTTTCAATAGCGATTTCGATCGCTTTCCATCCTTATTGCCCCTGACCACCCTTATTACCTCGGCCACCCTTATCACCCCGACCCACACCTTATTTCCCCACGTTGCGGCGCGCAACACGACCCCGCCTTACAGTTGAAAACACAACAATTTCAAACAGGAGATAAGGTACTACACACAATTTCAACAAGTTCAAATAAGCAACTTACACATTGGTTCATGTTCTCAATTTCTTCTCAAGCCAATATCAAAACCAAGTTACAAGTATTCCAAAATCAAAAATGCCCACATAATCATGTTCAACAATTTACCACAATTAAGGTGTTTCAAATTCCTTCCACGATAAGCCAAATATGCCATCACAATGGTTGTTCCCAATTCTTTACCAATCTCGATTACCTTTTTATCTTTCAATTCATATTTCATACCACACCACGCGTAGTTCAACATCAATCAAATGCTCAACAAGGAAATCAAAGAATTACGTAAAATTTCTCAATTTGACACATGCCAAAACAATTCGCACACATTTGGGCGATTTTACAAGAATCAAAATTAGCCATACATACCTGGTGATGAGTTTTCTTACGTTAACTTCCTACTTTATGCTTACCCACGCTATCTTACTCTTGCCAACCTTGTTCTTGAAGACTCTTACTTCTACTCACTTCTTTTTACTAAAAATCAAGTTCAATAATCATGCATGAGTGTAAAAATTCTATTTTTAAAAGCTATTATATGCAAACCTCTCTTTACCCAATTAAAACTGAAAATCAAAGAAAATAGTTAGGGTTTTTACCTTGAAAAGATTGGGGATGTTGAATCCTTGCCCTAAGATCCCTTGGAATTAAGATGGTTGGAATAATCTTTGAAGATGAAAGATTTCTCTCTCTAAAAACCCTCTCTTCTCTCTCTAATTTTGGTAAGATGATATGATAAAATGAAGAAGAAGTGTGTTATATTAAAGAAGAGATCGGATCAAAATGTTACAAAAATCTGGGCCGGGGTCAATTATGCGGTGCACTATGCGACCGCAGAATCAACATGCGGTCCGCGTAGTGACCGCAGAATTGCCCCAAATTTTACACAGGTTCTGTTAAGGAATGCGGCCAGAATGCGGTCCGCATGCTTGATCTGCGGTCGCAAAGTGCACCGCAGATTTGACATGCGATCGCATATCGACCGCACTTTTGACACGATTTTGGGAAACTCTCTGGAACGTTTTGCGGCAAGAATGCGGTCCGCATGTCAGGTTTGCGATCGCATTCTTGACCGCATATTGGACACTTTTCGAAAAAATTAATTCTCTACATTTTTGAAACTTAAATCACTACCAAGGGTCCGAACCGCGGCTCGCTACGCATTCCTAACACATTATTCGGACCATGACACCATAGCTACTAGGTTTTATGCACAAATATTTTACGGGGCCTTACAAATGCATTGCTAATAAGTTCTGGCTTACCACAAAACTTATAGGGGGAATCTATACTTACAGCTAACCGAATAATCAACCGTGTACCTCATAGTAAAACACAATCCATTCCTTATGAGAAGTGGAAAGGAAGGAAGCCCATCTTCAAATACTTCAAAGTGTGGGGGTGTTTAGCTAAGGTACAAGTTCCTAAACCTAAAAGGGTTAAGATAGGTCCAAAAATGGTTGATTGTGTGTTTATTGGATATGTAAGCAATAGCAAGGAATATTGGTTTCTGGTTCATAAATCAGAAAATCCCGAGATTCACATTAATACAATAATAGAATCAGATAATGTTGAATTCTTTGAAACTATTTTTCCATATAAAAAGGAAAGTGAAGTGACCTGCCAAAAGTCAAAATGACTTCGGGAGGAAATAACAGATGGTGTGCCTAATGAAGAAAATCTGAGAAGGAGTAAACGTCAAAGGACATCTACTTCATTCGGTCCAGAATATCTGACTTTTCTGTTAGAAAATAAGCCTCGTACCTTCAAAGAAGCAATGTCTTCCTCAGAGGCACAATATTGGAAAGAAGTTGTCAATAGTGAAATAGAATCCATATTGAGCAACCATACTTGGGAATTGGTTGATCTTCCTCCAGGTAACAAAACGTTGGGTTCTAAATGGATTTTCAAGAAGAAAATGAAAGACGATGGTACTATTGACAAATACAAGGCAACACTTGTTGTCAAAAGATTTAGACAATGAGAAGGTCTTGACTATTTTGACACATACTCGCCGGTAACAAAAATTACATCCATTCAGATGCTAATGGCGTTAGCCACCTTGGATGGTCTTCAAATCCATCAAATGGATGTGAAAATAGCCTTCTTAAATGGTGATTTAGAGGAAGAAATCTACGTGGACCAACCCGAGGGGTTTGTGGTTCCGGGAAAAGAAAAGAAGGTGTGTCGACTTATTAAGTCTCTTTATGGACTAAAACAAGCACCCAATCAATGGCATGCAAAATTTGACCAAAAACTATTGTCAAATGGATTTAAGATTAATGAATGTGATAAATGTGTTTACATTAAAAACGTTCCAAATCATATAGTCATTGTTTGCTTATATGTTGATGATATGCTAATAATGAGCAAAGACATTGCCGGCATTCAAACTACTAAACGCATGCTAGCTAGTAAGTTTGATATGAAAGACTTAGGAGTTGCCGATATAATTCTAGAAATTAAAATCAAAAGGGCTCCTCAAGGTCTAGCTTTGTCTCAATCACATTACGTGAAAATGGTACTTGAAAAATTAAAGCATATGGAATTTAGAAGTGCAAGGACTCCAATTGACTTAAACCATCATCTTATGAAGAATAAAGGTGAAAGTACATCTCAATTGGAGTATGCTCGTGTGTTGGTAAGCTTAATGTACATCATGAATTGTACACGACCTGATATAGCTTGTGCGATAAGTAAACTTAGTCGATTCACAAGTAATCCCAACAAACATCACTGGGTGGCAATGAAACTAGTTCTGGGATACTTGGAGTATACTCAAGACTACACTTTGCACTACAATAAATATCCTGCAGTTATCGAAGGATATAGTGATGCAGATTGGATAACCGGCTCAAGAGAAACAAAGTCCACAAGTGGATATATGTTTACTGTTGGTGGAGGAGTAGTATCTTGGAAGTCTTCTAAACAGACGTGTATTGCTCGCTTTACAATGGAATCAGAGTTTATAGCATTGGATAAAGCCGGTGAAGAAGTTGAATGGCTTCGGAATGTTTTTAGAAGACATTTCGTTCTGGCCAAAACCTTTGTCTCCTATTTGCATACATTGCGATAGTGAGGCTGTAATAGGACGGGCATAGAGCGTTATGTATAAGGGAAAGTCTCATCATATATGATGAAGACATAATACCGTTAGACAACTACTTTCTAGTGGAATTATCACTATTGATTATGTAAGATCGAAGGATAGTGTTGCGGATCCGCTTACAAAAGGCTTAACTTGGGAGAGAGTTGAGAAATCATCTAAGGGAATGGGACTATGGCCGAGGACAAGTCAACACGGCGATAACTCTACCTAGAATTTTGGATGTTCCGAGATCTAGGTTCAAGGAGCTCAAACAAAGTTGTGATTGACCGGTTCAACATTGTCAAAATTTATATCTTTGGTCCATTCTCATGATGAAAACAATATTCAGTAACAAGGATAGAACTTTACATGTTCTTTAATGATTACCTAAGTTTGATGAGGTATTTATAAAATACTGTCAATCTAAAGGATTACACGTTTAGCAATTACCTATGTAAGTGTGAAGTGGAAGCCGCTTCAAAGAAAATTCTGTAAGGCCAATTCTCTATGCACTTATGAGACCAGGTTGTGTTCATGGCTGAAACGGACATAATAATGAGAACTACAAGACGACTAAGGGTTGATTGTGTGACATATGGTTGTCTAGGTATACACTAAAGTTCAACAGTTCAAAGATATCAAATCTACCGATTGACCGAGTATATCTGACATATGTTCACTAAAGAAAGTTCAAAGAGAAACCTACTTATCCAGATGCGATTAATCCTTACTTGCAAAATCACATAGCTTTCATCTATGCTCTTTCTCGATACAACCATTCCCATTCATGTGGGGGATTGTTGGAGACTTTAAGCTTTTGCTTTAAAGTAGAAGAAGTGTGAATTGAAAATGGAGGGAAATAAAATGGAGGAAAAATGAAAATTTGAAGAAGTGAATTTTGTCTTGCACTTTGTCCCTCATTGCTCAAGGACAACCACATTTGTGTTCTTATATATAGAATCACTTCTTAAAGCTCTTAAAAGATGTTGAAGAGAATGAACCCTCACGCCGTCGTCGCTCGCTCGCTCGGCTTGGCTTGGCTTCGGCTTTGGCTTCGGATTTGGATTTGGATCGATCGATAAGATTATTTTTGGACAAAATTTATTTAATTATTTAATAATTAAATTGTCACGACCCGGATTTCCCACCATCGGGAGTCATGATGGCGCCTACTAGTGGAAGCTAGGCAAGCCAACTATTACTTACATTTTCATTAGTTACCAAACTCTTCTTAAGACTTTAAATTAAAAACATATAATTACAGCGGAATAATTAAACTTAGTGGAAGACTTAGTCAATTTTATCAAATATGATACAGAAACCCAAACATGATATACTACCCAAGACTAGTGTCACAATACTCACGAACTTCTAAGAATAATACACACAATTGTTTGAAAGAAATATAAGATGTTTATCTCGAATACATGAGATAATAGAATGAAATACATAGATAGAAGAGACAACGGGTCCTGCGGACGCCTGCAAGGCTACCTCGTAGTCTCGGTAGTCGGAATATCCACAATCGTGCTACTGTTGTTACTGCTGTCCGTAACCTGTATCTGCGCAAAAAGAGCGCAGATTGTAGTATCAGCACAACCGACCCCATGTGCTAGTAAGTGCCTGGCCTATCCTAGCAAAGTAGTGACGAGGCTAGGACCAGACACCCACATAAACCTGTACAGTTGGAATATATACATATACAACAGCAGGAAAACATTATCAAATGTTTATAAGGAAAGAATCTGCGCTGAAATGGCAAACAATAATTTATAATATCCGAAGTAATTTGAACAATCGAACAAAACTTACTTTCATGTCTCAATTCATTTTTCATTTCATATCTTGTGGTAGGCGTACCACCCGCTCCCAAATGTAACAATAAGTTATACCTTGTGGTCGGCGTACCACCCGCTCCCAAATGTATCAATAAGTTATACCTTGTGGTAGGCGTACCACCTGCTCCCCAATGTATCAATAGGCCACCGGCAACTATGGCGAATGCCAAGATTTAAATCACTTTGTGGTCGGCGCGCCACACGATCCCAATTCATTAATATATAAGTGGTCGGCACGCTACACGATCCCAATTCATTAATATATAAGTGGTTTCCGCGTCACATGATCCCAATTCATTAATATATATATTATCGGCATTTAACCAATAATCCCTGATCCACAGTAAGTGTATAAAAGTATTACTGGTTTGAACCAATAATCTTTGCTTCAACAATATTTATAATTACCGATTTTGAACCAATAATTGATAATAAATCAAAAATTTATCTCCGTTACCGGTGTGACACCAATAAATCTTAATCAACAATTCATACATAACTAAATTCCTATTCCTTCAAGCAAGGATAGAACAAACACTTACCTCAAATGTTTACGAATAACTCAATCCGTAGCAATGCCTTTTCCTTTCCGATTTGACTCCAATCCAATCGTATCTATACACTATTGACTTAATATCATCAATTCTACTTAACAAACTAGTTCACATGGCTATATATAAGTTTTTCAATATTCTGCCCGGAATAGTAAAAATCAACCCCGGGCCCACATGATCGAATCCCGAGTTTCGAACCAAAATAAATTCACTCAATCATCCATCAGTTCAAATATATAATTTGTCCTCAAATCGGACCTCAAATTAACGTCAAAATCCCAATTTTTATGAAAACCTAAGTTCTACCCAAATCCCCCATTTTTACCCATGAAAAACCTTAAATTGAAGATGAAAACATGATAGATGATGTTAAAGTTTGAAGAAATTGAGTAAAAGTTGACTTACCGATGATTTGGAGAAGAGGGAGTTCGTGAAAAATCGCCAATGGATGTTTTGGGTTGTGAAATATGAAAAATGAAGCTGGAAATCGTGATTTACAGGTCTCTGTGTTCGCATTTGCGAGCAGGGGTTCACAATTACGAACCCCGACCAAATTTTGGAGTTTGAAAAATAAGCTAAGGCTGGGAAGTTCGCATTTGCGAACTTTTGTTCGCATTTGCGAAGCCAAGACAAAACTGGGAAGTTCGCATTTGCGAACTTTTGTTCGCATTTCCGAACTTTTATTCGCATTTGCGAACTTTTGTTCGCATTTGCGAACACAGGCAAAATATGGGAAGTTCGCATTTGCGAACTTTTGTTCGCATTTGCGACTTCGCATTTGCGAACTCTGCAGATCAGGTGGTGACTGCAACTTTCTAACATGAAAAATTGATCTCGTGGTCTATCCAAAGTTCATCCGAGCCCTCGGGGCTCCAAACCAAATATGCACACTGGCTTAAAAACATCATACGAATTTGCTTGCGCAATCAAATCGCCAAAATAACATCAAAATCAATGATTTGAGCCTTAAAACTCAAGATTTTATTCAAAATTTCATAACTCCCAAAATTTCCAATTTAAAGCCGAAACACGTCAAACGACGTCCGTTTTCAACCAAACCTTACAGGAAGCGCTTAACCAACATATATGACCTGTATCGGGCGTCGGAACCAAAATACGAGCCCGATACCATTACGTTTTAATCAAATTTCAGTTTCATTTTCCTTAAACATTTTCAGAAAACAATTTAACAGAAAAATTTTTTTACCGGGGTTCTAGACCTCGGATTTCAATTCCGGGCATACGCCCAAGTTCCATATTTTTCTACGGATTTTCTGAGACCGTCAAATCACGGGTCCGGGTCCGTTTACTAAAAATGTTGACCAAAGTCAACCATATCAATATTAATATCATAATTCTTCAAATTTCTCACATATTTCATATATTTCAACATAAGATTTTTTCATCTTCGCGCCCGAACTGCGCACGCAGATTGAGGCAACTATAAATGAGGTTTTCAGGACCTCAGAAGCTCGAAATGATTAATAAAACAAGTGATGACCCTTTGGGTCGTCACATTCTCCACCTCTAAAACAACCGTTCGTCCTCGAACGGACAAAAGAAAGAAGTACCTGAGTCATGGAATAGATGAGGATATCGGCTCCGCATGTCAGACTCGGACTCCCAGGTCGATGCCTCAGGAGGCCGACCCCTCCACTGAACTCGCACAGAAGGAAAACTCTTCGACCTCAACTGTCGAACCTACCGATCTAGAATAGCTACCGGCTCCTCCTCATAGGACAGATCTTTGTCCAATTGGACAGTGCTGAAATCTAACACGTGCGACGGATCGCTGTGATATTTTCGAAGCATGGACACATGAAACACTGGATGTACAACTGATAAGCTAGGTGGCAAGGCACGTTTATATGCCACCTCTCCCACACGATCAAAAATCTCGAATGGGCCAATACCTAGGGCTAAGTTTGCCCTTCTTTCCAAATCTCATCACGCCCTTCATAGGCGATACTCAGAGCAATACTCTCTCCCCTACCATGAAAGCTATATCTCTAACCTTGCGATCTGCATAGCTCTTTTGCCTGGACTGAGCTGTGCGAAGCCTATCTTGAATAATCTTGACCTTATCTAAGGCCTCCTGAACTAAATCCGTACCCAATAACCGAGCTTCTCCCGGTTCAAACCATCCAACCGGAGAACGACACCGCCTACCATACAATGCTTCATAAGGAGCCATCCGGATGCTCGATTGATAACTATTATTATAAGCAAACTCTGCCAACGGCAGGAATTGATCCCACGAACCTCCAAAATCAATAACACACGCCCGTAGCATATCTTCCAGTATCTGAATAGTCCTCTCGGACTGACCATCCGTCTGGGGATGAAAGGCTGTACTTAGCCGAACTTGCGTGCCCAACTCTCATTGAACCGCCTTCCAAAAACGTGAGGTAAACTGTGCACCTCGATCTGAAATAATAGAGATTGGCACGCCATGAAGGAGAACGATCTCCCTGATATAAATCCCAGCTAACCTCTCGGATGAATAGGTAATGGCAATAGGAACAAAATGAGTTGACTTGGTCAGCCTATCAACAATCACCCAAATAGCATCAAACTTCTTCCAAGTCATCGGTAGTCCAGAAACGAAATCCAACGTGATTCGCTCCAACTTCCATTCAGGAAGTTCAATTCTCTGAAATAAACCGCCAGGTCTCTGATGTTCATACTTAACCTGCTGACAATTAAGGCACCGTGCCACATATGCCACAATATCCTTTTTCATTCTGCGCCACCAATAGTGTTGACGCAAATCTTGATACATTTTCGCTGCGCCTGGATGAATAGAATACCGCGAACTATGAGCTTCTTCTAGAATCAATTCTCTAAGCCCATCAACATTTGGCACACAAATGCGCCCTTGCATCCTTAGGATCCAATCAACATCTAAGGTGACCTGTTTAGCACCTCCTCGCTGAACCGTATCTCTAAGGTCACATAAATAAGAATCATTATAATGTTGATCGCGGATATGCTCCAATAATGAAGAGCGAGCGATCGTGCAAGCTAGTACTCGACTAGGCTCAGAAATATCCAACCTCACAAATCGGTTGGCTAAGGACTGAACATCCAAAGCAAGCGGCCTCTGATTGACTGGAATATAAGCAAGACTACCCATACTGGTTGACTTCCTACTCAAAGCGTCGGCCACCACGTTTGCTTTTCCCGGATGATATAAAATGGTGACATCATAATCTTTTAGCAATTCTAGCCACCTTCTCTTCCTCAAATTCAACTCTTTCTGCTTAAACAAATATTGAAGACTCTTATGATCGGTGTATACTTCACATGCTACGCCATACAAATAATGCCTCTAGATCTTCAATGCGTGAATAATCGCCGCCAATTCTAGATCATGCACTGGATAGTTCTTTTCATGAATCTTCAACTGCCTCGAAGCATAGGCAATAACCTTGCCATCCTGCATTAACACTCCACCAAGCCCAATACGGGAAGCATCACAATAAACAGTATAAGGTCCCGTACCTGTGGGTAAAACCAATATCGGTGTTGTGGTCAAGGCTGTCTTGAGCTTTTGAAAGGTCGCCTCACATTCATCGGACCATTCAAATTGAACACCTTTCTGTGTCAATCTGGTCAGTGGGGTTGCAATAGATGAAAACCCCTCTACGAATCGGCGATAATAACCCGCAAATCCCAAGAAACTCCGAATCTCTGTGGCTGATGTCGGTCTAGGCTAGTTCTTGACTGCCTCAATCTTCTTCGGATCAACCTGAATACATGCTGCCATCACAATATGACCCAGGAATGCAACTGAACTTAGCCAAGATTCACACTTTGAAAATTTTGCATATAGTTGGCTATCTCTCAGAGTCTGCAAGGCCACTCTGAGATGTCGTGCATGCTCCTCCTAACTGCGGGAATATATTAATATGTCATTAATGAAGACTATTACAAACAAGTCTAAATAAGGCCGGAACACCCGATTCATCAATTCCATAAAAGCTGCTGGTGCATTTGTCAACCCAAAAGACATGACCAGAAATTCATAATGTCCGTACCGAGTGCGGAACGCTGTCTTAGGGACATCAGATGCCCTAATCTTCAGCTGGTGATAGCCAGATCTCAAATCTATCTTCGAAAATACCTTGGCACCCTGAAGCTGGTCAAATAAATCATCAATTCGCGGAAGTGGATATTGATTTTTGATAGTCACCTTATTTAACTGTCGATAGTCAATGCACATTCTCATCGAACCATCTTTCTTCTTTACAAATAATGCTGGTGCACCCCACGGCGAAACACTGGGTCTAATGAAACCCTTTTCAAGTAAATCCTGCAACTGCTCCTTCAATTCTTTTAACTCTGGCGGAGCCATACGATATGGAGGAATGGAAACGGGCTGAGTGCCTGGAGCCAAATCAATGCAAAAATCAATGTCCCTATTGGGCGGCATACCTGGCAAGTCTGAAGGAAATACTTCAGGAAATTCGCGAACCACATGCACAGAGTCAATAGAAGGAACCTCAGCACTGGAATCCCGGACATTGGCCAAATAAGCCAAGCATCCCTTCCCAACCATACGCTGAGCCTTAACATAAGAAATAACATTGCGACTAGTATGACCTGAAATTCTTTTCCACTCTATACGAGGCAAATTCGGTAGAGCTAAAGTCACAATCTTGTCATGGCAATCTAAAATAGCATGATATGAAGATAGCTAGTCCATGCCTAATATAATATCAAAGTCCACCATATTTAGGAGCAATAAATCATCTCGGGTCTCGAGACCCTCAATTACTATAATACATGACCGATGAACTTGATCAACCACAATA
Organism: Nicotiana noctiflora; assembly: GCA_032618575.1. Classification (NCBI taxonomy): domain Eukaryota; kingdom Viridiplantae; phylum Streptophyta; class Magnoliopsida; order Solanales; family Solanaceae; genus Nicotiana; species Nicotiana noctiflora. Next base: position 330,901 of record JASVEL010011943.1, read on the forward strand.
GAATCGCCTACTGGTGTAGACACATGAACAGGAACACCCAGTGGATCACTAGGCTGAATCAAGTACGGTGCAAAATAGGAGGACACGTACGAATATGTAGACCCAGGGTCAAATAATGTTGATGCCTTTCTATCACAAACCAAAATAATACATGTAATGACGGCATCAGAAGACTCAGCCTCTGGTCTGGCGGGAAGTGCATAACATCGGGGCTGTGCCCCACCACCCTGAGCAGTATCTCTAGGACGATCAGCTGCTGGCTGGTCTCTACCTCTATCGGTCTGAGCTCCACCTCTATGACCTCTACCTCTACCTCTATGTCCTCTACCTCCGCCTCTAGCCGGCTGGGCAGGCTGTGAGGGAACTGGGGCCTGAATCATGGCACGAGAACCCTGCTGCTGAGATCTGTCAGAAGCTCGAGGGCAATACTTTGCAATGTGCCTAAGATCACCACACGTAAAACAAGCCCTCGGCTGCTGAAAATAGCGAAGTGGTGGTGCACTGATAGGTTGCTGATCAGAGTAGCGTGGCTGAGAATTACGATCACCTGAAACATCATGAGAAACCTGAAGAGCTGACTGATAAGGCCTAGGAGGATGGCCTCTATCATGAAAATCTCTATCTCCAAATGAGGTACCACTGAATCTACCCGAATTACGAGATCTCTTATCTGATCCATGTCATGCTCCCTGTGACAGAGCCATCTCGATCCGGCGGGCTGCATTTGCCGCCTCCTGAAAAGTGATTTCAGTTCCTGCCCCCATAGCCATCTGTAGCCGAATTGGCTGATTCAAGCCATCAATAAACCTTCTCACCCTTTCCCGATCTGTGGGAAGTATAATAGTAGCATGACGAGCCAGGTCCACGAACCTAGTCTCGTACTGTGTGACAGACATAGAACCCTGATGAAGACGCTCAAATTGTCTGCGCAGAGCCTCCCGCTGAGTTGCTGGAAGGAACTTTTCCAAGAACAATTCCGCAAATTGCCCCCAAGTCAAAGATGATGATCCCGCTGGCCTGGATAGACAATAATCCCTCCACCAAGTCTTGGCAGAACCAGATAGTCGAAAAGTAGCAAAATCCACACCATTAGTCTCCACAATGCCCATAGTACGGAGAACCTCGTGGCGGCTATATAGGAAATCTTAGGGATCCTCTGAAGGAGTGCCGCTGAATGTGGTAGTGAACAACATGGTAAACCTGTCCAATCTCCATAACGCGTCAGCAAACATAGCTGCACCATTATTAGCCTGAGTCACAATTACAAGCTGAGCTACCTCAACTGGTTGAATAGCAGGAACCTAAGCCTGGGGAATTACTGGCTCCGGAGTGCACGTAGTAGGAGTCTGATTACCTCCTCCAGCCTGAGAAGTGGCTGGTGCTACTGGTAATAAACCTGCTCTGGTGATATTGTCCATAAAACCTGCTATCCGGACCAAAGCATCCCGAAGATCCGGTGAAAACATAACTCATCATGGGACCTGAGCTGGGCCTACTAGAGCTGCTGGGACTAGAACCTCCTCCTCGATGTGAGCCTGAGGTGCTGTCACTTGGGCCGCTGCTCGGGACTGAGCTCTACCCCTACCTTGGCCTCTAGGACAACCTCGACCTCAGCCTCTGCCCCTAGCGGGAGCTGCCGCTGCTGGGACCTCGGGCTGCTGGTTAGTAGATGAGGATACACCTGTTCTTGCCATCTGCGGAAGAACAGAGTAGAAGTTCAATTAACATTTCAAAGATCAAGTCGCACGACTGGAAAGAATAAAAGGAATATTTTCCTAACTCTGTAGCCTCTGGGGGATAAATACAGACGTCTCAGTACCGATCCCTAAGACTCTACTAAGGTTTTTCGTGAGTTGTGAGACCTGTGCAACCTAGTGCTCTGATACCAACTTGTCACGACCCGGATTTCCCACCATCGGGAGTCATGATGGCGCCTACTAGTGGAAGCTAGGCAAGCCAACTATTACTTACATTTTCATTAGTTACCAAACTCTTCTTAAGACTTTAAATTAAAAACATATAATTACAGCGGAATAATTAAACTTAGCGAAAGACTTAGTCAATTTTATCAAATATGATACAGAAACCCAAACATGATACACTACCCAAGACTAGTGTCACAATACTCACGAACTTCTAAGAATAATACACACAATTGTTTGAAAGAAATATAAGTTGTTTATCTCGAATACATGAGATAACAGAATGAAATACATAGATAGAAGAGACAACCGGTCCTGCGGACGCCTGCAAGGCTACCTCGTAGTCTCAGTAGTCGGAATATCCACAATCGTGCTACTGCCGCTACTGTTGTCCGTAACCTGTATCTGCACAAAAAGAGCGCAGAGTGTAGTATCAACACAACCGACCCCATGTGCTAGTAAGTGCCTGGCCTATCCCGGCGAAGCAGTGACGAGACTAAGGCCAGTCACTCACATAAACATGTACAATTGAAATATATATACATATACAACAGCAGTAAACGTTATCGAACGTTTATAAGGAAAGAATCTGTTCTGAAATAACAGTCTATAACTCATAATATCCAGAGTAATCTAGTCAACGGAACAAAACTTACTTTCATATCTCAATTCATTTTTCATTTCATATCTTGTGGTAGGCGTACCACCCGCTCCCAAATGTAACAATAAGTTATACCTTGTGGTAGGCGTACCACCCGCTCCCAAATGTATCAATAAGTTATACCTTGTGGTAGGCGTACCACCTGTTCCCCAATGTATCAATAGGCTACCGGCAACTATGGTGAATGCCAAGATTTAAATCACTTTGTGGTCGACGCGCCACACGATCCCAATTCATTAATATATAAGTGGTCGGCGCGCTACACGATCCCAATTCATTAATATATAAGTGGTTTCCGCGCCACATGATCCCAATTCATTAATATATATATTATCGGCATTTAACCAATAATCCCTGATCCACAGTAAGTGTATAAAAGTATTACTGGTTTGAACCAATAATCTTTGCTTCAACAATATTTATAATTACCGGTTTTGAACCAATAATTGATAATAAATCAACAATTTATCTCCGTTACCGGTGTGACACCAATAACTCTTAATCAACAATTCATACATAACTAAATTCCTATTCCTTCAAGTAAGGATAGAACAAACACTTACCTCAAATGTTTACGAATAACTCAATCCGTAGCAATGCCTTTTCCTTTCCGATTTGACTCCAATCCAATCGTATCTATACACAATTGACTTAATATCATCAATTCTACTTAACAAACTAGTTCACATGGCTATATATAAGTTTTTCAATATTCTGCCCGGAATAGTGAAAATCAACCCCGGGCCCACATGATCGAAACCCGAGTTTCGAACCAAAATAAATTCACTCAATCATCCATGAGTTCAAATATATAATTTGTCCTCAAATCGGACCTCAAATTAAGGTCAAAATCCCAATTTTTATGAAAACCTAAGTTCTACCCAAATCCCCCATTTTTACCCATGAAAAACCTTAAATTGAAGATGAAAACATGATAGATGATGTTAAAGTTTGAAGAAATTGAGTAAAAGTTGACTTACCAATGATTTGGAGAAGAGGGAGTTCGTGAAAAATCGCCAATGGATGTTTTGGGTTGTGAAATATGAAAAATGAAGTTGGAAATCGTGATTTACATGTCTTTGTGTTCGCATTTGCGAGCAAGGGTTCGCAATTGCGAACCCCGACCAAATTCTGGAGTTTGAAAAATAAGCTAAGGCTGGGAAGTTCGCATTTGCGAACTTTTGTTCGCATTTGCGAAGCCAAGACAAAACTGGGAAGTTCGCATTTGCGAACTTTTGTTCGCATTTGCGACTTCGCATTTGCGAACTTTTGTTCGCATTTGCGACTTCGCATTTGCGAACTTTTGTTCGCATTTGCGAAGACATGCAAAATATGGGAAGTTCGCATTTGCGACTTCGCATTTGCTAACATTTCTTCGCATTTGCGAACTCTGCAGATCAGGTGCTGACAGCAACTTTCTAACATGAAAAATTGATCTCGTGGCCTATCCAAAGTTCACCCGAGCCCTCGGGGCTCCAAACCAAATATGTACACTCACTTAAAAACATCATACGAACTTGCTCGCGCGATCAAATCGCCAAAATAACATCAAAATCAATGATTTGAGCCTTAAAACTCAAGATTTTATTCAAAATTTCATAACTCCCAAAATTTCCAATTTAAAGCCGAAACACGTCAAACGACGTCCGTTTTCAACCAAACCTTACAGGAAGCGCTTAACCAACATATATGACCTGTACCGGGCGTCGGAACCAAAATACGAGCCCGATACCATTACTTTTTAATCAAATTTCAGTTTCATTTTCCTTAAACATTTTCAGAAAACAATTTAATAGAAAAATTCTTTTACCGGGGTTCTAGACCTCGGATTTCAATTCCGGGCATACGCCCAAGTTCCATATTTTTCTACGGATTTTTTGAGACCGTCAAATCACGGGTCCGGGTCCGTTTACTAAAAATGTTGACCAAAGTCAACCATATCAATATTAATATCAAAATTCTTCAAATTTCACACATATTTCATATATTTCAACATAAGAATTTTTTAGCTTCGCGCCCGAACTGCGCACGCAAATTGAGGCAACTATAAATGAGGTTTCGGGACCTTAGAAGCTCGAAATAATTAATAAAATAAGTGATGACCCTTTGGGTCGTCACATAAATTAAATACCAAATCACTGCTGAAAGTACGTCAAAACTCTGCTAATCGATTTGGATTTGGATTTGTAAAATGATCGATCGATAAGATTATTTTTGGACAAACTTTATTTAATTATTTAATAATTAAATTAAATACCAAATCACTGCTGAAAGTACGCCAAAACTCTACTGAAAAATTCAGAGAACCTCGTTGGCCGCGTTTCTACCGTGATCGCAGTAGAACTGCGACAGGCGGCGTATTTTCCGAAAAGGCACCTTTTCAAGACACATATGCTGATATTTGCTTATAAATTCTAAGGCAAGGCTGCATCTTTGACACACGAAATACACTCTACAACTTTTTTCCTTCTGAATATATTGCATCCTAGTTCGCAATATCTTCTCAAACTTCTAAGTGTGATTTTGCTCCGTTTTTTGGAGTTCGTTGGAATCCTGCAATTTGTATTTCCACTGTTGCAAGAAGGTTTATTCCGTTTTATCGTGGGAGGATTTAATCCATTACCTTGGCAACGTAGAGGGGGTTAAAATTCCTTAACGACACACAAGAAAATTGTGGACTCGAAAATTTCTCATTTTTCTACCTTTTTTTATTTTCAAACAATTTTATTTTAACACAGTGACACCAACTAAATCTACGGCCAAGCCGGAGTTGAGTTCAATAAAAATTGTGATGGACTAGTAAGTATCAATTCATCCATAATCAGAAGTCTCGAAATTGAGTTTATGTATACAGTCGTATTTAGTAGGAAGTGACTTTACCCCAATGTAAACTTTCAACGAGAGTTCAAAGTTTTATTTTGTGTCTCATGCAACTGGCACTAATTGTATGAAACTATTTTTTATCTTACAAAATTATGGAACCAAATCTTACACTTCTGGGTTCACAGAGTTCTGAGTCTACAAACTGTGAGATAAAAAATTGACTCATACAACTAGTGTAAATTGTATAGGACATAAAATAAAACTTTCTCAAATTTAGTATGACCCTAGCTAATTTATCTACGGGACACGAATAAAAAAAAGGCGAAATACATAAACGGCCCCTTGAAGTTATCCTTAACGATCAAACAAACACTTCAAGTTACCCATTAACCATTTAGACATTTCAAGTGACTATTAAGTGTATCAAGTAAACATACACTTCACGCTGACATGGCAAACTACGTGTGTTTTAGCTACATTTGGGCGCGTGAGTTTTTTATCCGACTTCTTCTTTCTTGCTTTTAGAATTGATTTAAAATTTATAAGTGGGTCCCATGGTATATTATTATTTTATAATATTAAAATATTTTTTGAGCATTGATTAATGTGAAAAAAAGCAGCCACAACTAAACCTTTTTTCTTCCTTTTTTTCTGAACTGCAGCATACAACAAGCAATGTTTTGCCTCATACTTTGCTGAATGATGGGGACCATTCCTACTGCCATATATAGAACAAATATAACTCAACTATTCCTCAAACTCAGCTATACCTTCACAAACCACAACCGGACATGTCATCAACTAACCATCTCGCCTCCTCCAATGGACGACAAGGTTAAGGTCATAAAAAAATGGCGGCAGCCCTTCAATGCAATGGAATTGAAGCGAAAAACAACAATTAAACCTTCTGTTTTTAACATGAGTTAAAGACTTTAAGCTCTTTCAACTCCATATGGACTTCTTATTACTATCCTTGTCTAACAAATCTTTACAATTATTATCTTTGCTCTTCGATTTGGGGTTGGGTAAACGGGGTTTCCCAACAGACTTAGAACGACTACTAGTTGTAAGCATCAAAATTCGAGGTTGGGTTTTATCCAAATATAGGGCTTTACTTATAAACTGCAACTACAACTAAACCCTTTTTTCTGGGGGGGGGGGGAGGGGGAATAGGTGCTGGTTTTGATAAAAGTATAGGAAAGGGGTTTGTTTTTATTCTTTAGATGTATTTTTTATTCTTGGTTAATTATATGTATTTTTTATATCATAAATTACACGTGTCACGCTTTAATTGGCACATTTGACAGATCATTGGCAATTGTAACTCACGCGTGTAGTTTGCTGCAATCGGGTGTTTACTTGATACACTTAATAGTCACTTGAAGTGTCTAAATGGTTAATGGGTCACTTGAAGTATTTGTTTGACTGTTAAGGACAACTTCAAGGGGTCGTTTATGTATTTCGCCAAAAAAAAAAGATCCATCTTGAGCTTTTGGGATAACGTGATACTATTATCGTTTAGACTGAACAACCGAACAAAATTAAAACATCCTACTTTTTACCTCATAACAAATTGGTAAAGTGGGCATTAGGGCAGTGCACAGATCTAATATAATACATTTTGGATTTGGATTTCGGATTTTAAAAAATGTAATCCGAATATTCGGATTCGATTAGATTTTAAAGTTTGGACCAGATTCATTTCGGATTGTATTATTATGTCTCAAAGTTGCAAACTAATGTGTATATTTTTTTTTTGTAAAAGAGGCAACACATTAAGAAAAATTCATGTTTATGCAATTATGAGAGTATTATGGTGCCAATATAGCTAAATTTAGCAATTATAAAGGTAATAACTTGGAGGAAGATGTATAGAAAGTCCGAAGTACTGACTGTCCAAAATTAAAGAGTAGTATTTATACATTGCATAATAATTTCAAATTTGGGTTTGGATCGGATTAAAATATACCAATCCAAAATTCAAAATATTAATAAACACAATCAAAAATCTGAAATTGAACGAATAGGTTCGTATTTTGGATATTCTATCCAAATGAACAGCCCTAATGGGCACGTCATGTCGTGAAAAATAATATTCTTGTTCTGTAAAACCAAATATTTTAATTTTTTTTCTTTTTCTATACTCGTGCTTAGCAAACATAATTACATAAAATGTAACAGATAAGTGTTACTTAAAACCAAGTCAGTTACTCTCAAAAAATAAAAATAAAATAAAAAGATGAGCTCATTTTTTCATTTGAAAGCAAGTTAATAAAATAACAATAACAATCAGTAAAATCAGACCTTACCCCTATTCGTCTGTTTTCGGAAGATCAGTGGCAGATCCAAGATTTTATGTTCGTGGGTGTTTAATTTTTCTTGACGTATCGTAACTACTTAATTTTTTGGTTGGTAGGTGCTTTCTTTTCCTTTTATATCAGATGCCTCAAATTTCTTATATAACTATACCTATATATTGTCTAGAGTTTAATGGGTGTTGAAGCACCTACATTTGGTATGTAGCTCCGCCAATGGAGAAGACCCTCGACTCAAAGTAAATAAATAAAACATTAATCATATAAGTACTTTAATGCCCTGTTTGGCCATATATTTTGGTAACGTTTTTCCAAATCCTATTTGAAAATGTTGTATGTTCATAGATTAATGATCTGTTTTTGAAAAAAATTGAAATTATTTTTCAAGTTCCCAAAATCTAGTTTAGGGTAGATTTTGGGTGAAATAAGTTCTCCCACTCACAAAACTTTAATTTTTTTCAAATATAATACATGCCTAAATATAGTTTCAACTTCCAAAAACTATTTTTTAAAATTTATTTTTTCAAGTTTCAACAAATATATGTTCAAACGCTAGCTAAATGTTTGTTCTCAACAAATCATTTCGCATAAGATTGGTGCGGCCTTTGCTACATCTCATGATTAATGTGATTATTCAAATAAAGTTGATCATCATATATGTATGATCACCAATATGTAATATTGTCATTATTGCTGCCAACTTTTTTATAACAATATATTAATTGAAAAAGCATACGAACAGAGGTATAAAAATGCTAAAACCTTCTAGCTAGTTTTGTTGGGATGCTTACATTGTCCAACAAATAATTTGGACAATCATTAAAAATTATTTTAAACAAATTATATAGAAAGATTAAGCATAAAGTATAAAAGTAAGATGTTTTAATATTCATAATTTATCTCTTTCCTTTTTTTATCCCTATCTCTTTTCCCTTTTGTTTTAAATCTTGGATTTTTGTATCAAATTCCCTCCTAAATTTAAAATTTGCTTTGAGACGCTGAAATTGTCTCTATTCACTTTATAATATTAATATTAAAAAATAAAGTTAGCTGTAGTTTTCATAATTACTGGCAAAAGTTTATGATTCCCAAGAAAAAAGAGACAAAAATTATATTACTATAAATGAAAAAGACAAATTAAATACTGCAATGAGACCTTCTATTCTGTTAGTGGGGTCTCATAGCAAATCTTCAGCTCATTCAAAATACAATAAAAAATTTATAGTAGTTGAAATTTTAGTGAATTTCGTGCCAAAACAGAAAACGAAAATAAATAGAAGGGACAAGTATTATTAACTATAGGCTAAAGAAAATGTAGCAGTAATTTGGGACATGAATTTTGGAGTGTAGTAGCTTAGCATATCGACAAAACTCAAATTTTCTTTCATTTTTTACTTGGGCGCTGCATGATTTCAAAACTCAAAAAAGAAAAAATGGGCTCATACGAGGTAATCTTGTAATATAATTATAAGTATATATGAGAATCAGAAAGTAGAAACCTATCGTGTGAAAATTTACACTAATATTATTAGAGAAAGAGCTTTTATGGTTATATGGATTCTTTTTTTTACAATTCAATTATTTAGAATTTAAAGATTATTTTTCACTAATTTAAATTTACGTCAAGAAAATATAATTTTTGAAAGTTAAAATTGCGCTTGAACATTCATTTACTTTAAAAGAAATTGAAATTTTGTGAGTAAGGAACTTGAAAAACTAATCTAATCCATTTATTGAAACTTGAGAATTTGCCCAAAAGATTGTTACTTTTTATAGCTTAACAATTTTTTCAATATATTTTTGAAAAAAAAAATTATGGCCAAACAGGAGCTAAACAAGGAATAAGATATTTCCTATAAACTAATTACAATTATAAACATCTGAATTAAAAGTGAAATTCTGCTCATTATCATATGACATGCAAATGTTTGCAATATAGGAGCATTCGACTACAGAAGTCATTAACCTTATTAAGAGAATTAATGGAACAATATAGGGAGAGGAAGAGGAACTTTCATATGGTGTTCGTCAACTTAGAACATGCTTACGATAAAGTCCTAAGCGAGGTTTCGTGGAGATGTTTGGAGGCTAAGAGGGGTACATGTGGCCTACATTAAGGTGATTAAAAATATGTATAATAGAGCGAAAACCTATGTGAGGACAGTGGGAGGGATCTCGGACTATTTTTCGATCATGATGGGGTTGCATCAGGGGTCGACACTTAGCTTTTTTTTTGTTTACCCTAGTGATGGACGTACTGACTCGCTACATCCCAGAAGAGGTACCGTTGTGCATGTTATTTATGGATGGTATTGTTTTGATTGATGAGACGCAAGACAATGTTAACGCGAGGTTAGAGGTGTGGAGACAGACCCTGAAGTCTAAAGATTTTAATCTAAATAGAACCAAGATGGAATACTTGGAGTGTAAGTTTAGTGGTTCTACTCATGAAGTGAAAGTGCAAGTGAGACAAGATTCACAAGTCATCATTGTGAAAAACCTTGGGTTTATTATATAGGGGATGAGGAGACTAACGAAGCTGTCACACATTGTATTGGGGAGGGATGGATAAAACGAAGATTTTTTTCTGGTGTTTTGTGTGACAAGAAGGTACCACCAAAGGTTAAAAGTATGTTTTATAGAGCGGTGGTCCGACCGGCAATATTGTATGGGGCTGTGTGTTAGCCAGTCAACAGCTCCCACATCCAGAAGATGAAGGTAGCAGAGATGAGGGTGTGAGTTAGATGTACAAGCACACCATGTTAGATATAACGGATTAGGAATGAAGTTATTCGGAAGAACGTGGGTGTGGCCCCTATTAAGGACAAGATGGGGGAAGCACGGCTTAGATGGTTTGGATATGTAAGGAGGAGAAGCACAAATGCCACGGTAAGGAAGTGTGAGAGGTTGACATCGAAGGGCCTTATGAGAGATATGTGTAGCCCCTATTGAGGAAGATGCGTGAAGCACGACTTAGATGATTTAGACATGTGAGAAGGAGAAGCACAAACGTCACGGTAAGGAGGTGTGAGAAATTGACATTGAAGAGCCTTATGAGACGTAGAGGTATGCCGAAGAAGAGTTGGAGTGAAGTGATTAGGCATGACATGGCGCAACTACAGCTGACCAAGGACATCCCTGAATATGAAGGTGTGAAAGTCGAGGATTATGATAGTAGGTTAGGTAGTCTAGATTATTTGTATCAGTAGTATTAGTACGTACTATTGCATTTGTCTGGTATTAGATTTCTCTGATACCTGTCATTTTTTGCATTAGGATCATTTTACCATCTTGTTATGTATGTCGTTTTTACATGGTTTTTCGGTGTTGTCCAGTCTTGTTTATTTGTTATTATTGTAGTACCGATTGTCTATTAGAAACAATCTCTCTACCTCCACAAGGTAAGGATAAAGTCTGTGTATATACTATTATTCCCCGAGCCCAACATGTTATAGTGGGTATGTGTTGTTGTATGCAAAAGTTTGCAATAACTTATTTGCTATATATTCTATAACATATGTTTCGTGCAAAAGGAAAGGAATTAAATTCCATCAGGATATTTTATTGTACTCCAATTAGTTTTGTATTTAAAAAATGTTTCACTTCATTACTTTAACAAATTAAGATAATTGATTTAACGAACTACAACAAAGTGATTTCAAGCTATCACTTTATGTTTAAAATTTCAAAAACTTAAATAATTCAAAAAATTGCAAGAAGCACACAACAAATGAAAACGTGACTCTATATCAATAAATTTAAATTTCATAATGCGTTTACTACTTTCTCTATACATCTCTGAAATCAATGTAAGTAATAATAAAACAATTCAATTTATCATAAGAAAAAAGGAAGAAGAAAATTTCGAGAAAGAAAGGTCAAGGTCGATATTTTTAGAAAGAAATGAGGGTATTTTCGTGAATAAAAAAATCTCTGAGCACAATTGAATATTTGAATTGATTGTGTTTTGACACAGTAAAAATCTGCAGAAAAAACTTTAACATAAAAGAAGAAAGAGGTACCAGAGAGAGAGAGAGAGAGAGAGAGAGAGAGATCATTTCTTGATATCTATATTTCTGTGTAAAAAACAATGTTTCTAAAGCTTAAAAGAAACTGTTAAACAAAATCACTGCTAAAAAAAAAAGAAAACTGATATTGGAAAAGCACAGCTCATTCATTCATTAGCAGAAGTTATGAATTAAGGGTGTGGGTCAAGTTCGAAAAATCTCTTTCATTCATTGTCCAGTTACTCCGATTCAGCTCATTCAGGTCATTATTATTTATTTTCTTGAGTCGAATTTTTGTTACATAGTTTCAGCTTTGGGCAGAATGTTGTGTTTTTTAGCTGCTTTTTGATGTTGAAAGCACAGCAAAAAAATTGAATGAATGATTGAGATATATGTATGTAATGTATCATGTATGTATACATTACAGACAGCTAAGACCCATCACATTGTATCTTCAACATCATTATCCTTTGGCCCCAAAACCAATTGATTAACTATTCCTAAAAGTACTGTTCATTTACTGCTCTCGACTTTTTTGTAATTATATTGGAATTTTGTAGGTTCATTCTACGATCTGAGTGCTTTTGGGTTTTGGATTCACTTTTATTATCCGCTACAGGTCACTGAAGACTTCCAACTCTCGTGTCATTTCAACGATTTGGGTCGTCGTCTTTTAGCATTTTGGACATTTGGGATGCTTTTGCATTTTGTGATATGAAGTGGCAGAAGAAAACTGTTACAAGTACTGTTCCTATTCCATTGTTAGATTCTGAATTCTACGGTTTTCTTGCTTCGTTGTTTTCCATTTTTTGAACATAAAGGGGAAAAATAGGGTCAGCATTTCAATAGTTTTTCTCATCAGAGGAAACAGCTCATTTCTTTCAGCTGAGGCTTTTAGCACAAATTTTTGACTCTTGTGATCTGAAAAAGCAGCATATAAAAGAACACTTTATTTGGTAACCCTTTTGACTGTAGTGTTTGTGGGACAATATCTCTGTCCTCTTGCATTGTATTTTTGCAGAAAAATCATGTGTTCAAGTTTTGGTGTTTATACACTTTTGAGCTATTTTTGCTTCTAAATTTAGAAAAAAAAGAAGGGTCAATCTTCTTTCCTTAAGCTAAAGTTTCTTGAGAAATTGACAAGGTCTATAGGGTTAAGAAACACTGTGATAGAATAGTGGCCATTTTGGTGTGTGCATAAAGATCACAACTTTTTGGTGGGTCAGTTTAGTACAATAATGAATGCTTATATTGTTTTCTTCTTATTGTTTGTAGCAGACATGAATTCCATGTGGGCTCTAAGATCTAGTATCTTGGTAAACAGAAATTGTGTCATGTCTCTGTTGATTTGAGTTCAAAGTTGGAAAAAGAAAACCACTATAGTGTTGTGATGAGTAAAGAGATGAAGAAGGGAAAACAGGATATGAGTTGTGATGCTGCTGAGAAAATGATGGTGGCTGTTAAGGCTTCTAAGGAAATACCCAAAACAGCTCTTGTGTGGGCTTTGACTCATGTTGTTCAGCCTGGGGATTGCATTACGCTTCTTGTGGTCGTACCTGCACAAAGTTCTGGTAATTTCTATGTTTTTTGTTCTTTTATGATGCCCAAAAAATGATCATTCAGTATAGCTTGGAATTCTCTAGCTGCTTACTTCTGTAATTGCTAGTTGATTTGTTGGTTAGTACTTCTGTAATTAGAGAGCGACTTTTTGGTTTGTTAATTGTTGCTGCTCGCATATCGTTGACATTATGGTATTCTTGTTTGGGTGAACTTTAAAATTTTAAGAGTATCACAAGGTATTCTTTTTTTTCCTGTAAATTTTCAAAGATAAGCTTCCACTGGCAATTCTAAGAGTGGGAATTACTTCATGCAATCCTAATTATTTCATTGATACTTATTCCGTTTCGTGTTTTTGTATTACTGCTTTCTGGCTGGGTTTTTCATTTATTAACTTTGTCCACTTGTTATATTGTTGTTTTCATTTGATTCTGTTTTTGTGCCAGCACAAAAAAATGTCCTGTGAAAACTACCTTTTGTAAGAGTTTTGCAATATTTTGTAGGTAGAAAGCTATGGGGTTTCCCTAGGTTTGCTGGAGATTGTGCCAGTGGCCACTGGAAGTTGCACTCTGGAAGTAGTTCCGAGCACAAATCCGACATAACAGATTATTGCTCCCAGATGATCCTTCAGCTCCATGATGTTTATGATCCCAACAAGGCAAGCATACAAATTCTTGTTCTCCATTGTTGAGACAACATTAAAGAATTTGGTACTAAATTGGTTCTTGTTTACCTCCAGATAAATGTCAAGATTAAAATTGTTTCTGGTTCACCACATGGTGCTGTGGCTGCAGAGGCAAAGAAGACTCAAGCCAGTTGGGTCGTTTTGGACAAGTAATTTTTAGCAAGTTTTTGTAGTCTGATCCCTTGTTAAAGTGATGTTATATTTTCAAGCTTTATTAAATTTGCTTGCTTCTTATTGTCTTAATTTCTCCAGGCATCTCAAACACGAAAAGAAACGCTGTATGGAAGAGTTGCAGTGCAATATTGTAGTCATGAAGCGATCTCAACCAAAAGTTCTCCGCTTAAATTTAGTTGGCTCGCCTAAAAAGGAACCTGATGTGACGGGCACGTTATCTTCTGAGCAAACTCAAACATGTGGAAAAGAATCGAACAAAAAGGATTCGTCGGATTCCTCTCGAGGTCCACTAGTAACTCCAACAAGTAGTCCAGAGATGTTCAGTACGACTGAAGCTGGCACTTCATCAGTTTCAAGCTCTGATCCTGGAACTTCACCATTTTTTGTTGCTGAAGTAAATAGGGATATGAAGAAAGCAGATTTGTTGGCTGCTAAGGAAGATCAAGATGTAGATGAATCGAGTTCAGAGAGTGAGAGTGAAAATTTATCTGCGTCATCAAGTTTAAGGTTTCAACCATGGATGGTCGACATGATCACTTCACATTCTGAACTCTCGCAAATCAAAGGGAAGAGCTCATTGAGAACTCATGACAGGCCACAAGATTCCACAAATAAGGCATTGCTGCGGAAGTTTAGTAAGCTCGATGATGAAGGTGATTTTGGATCCCCGAGTTGCAGATCTGATTTAGAGTACAGTGGGAATGTGAGAGAAGCAGTTTCACTATCTAGAAGTGCACCTCTTGGCCCTCCTCCTTTGTGCTCAATTTGTCAACACAAGGCGCCTGTATTTGGTAAACCTCCTAGATGGTTTGCTTACGCTGAGCTGGAGCTTGCAACAGGAGGATTTTCACAAGCCAATTTTTTGGCTGAAGGAGGATACGGATCTGTTCATAGAGGAGTCCTTCCGGATGGTCAGGTTGTTGCTGTTAAGCAACACAAATTAGCAAGTTCTCAAGGGGATCAAGAGTTTTGCTCGGAAGTGGAAGTGCTCAGTTGTGCTCAGCACCGAAATGTTGTAATGTTGATAGGATTCTGTATCGAGGACAGCAGAAGACTGCTAGTATATGAATATATATGCAATGGATCTTTAGATTCTCATCTATATGGTACGTGATACTCTTATTTTTTGCTTCTCTCCTTGACAGCTCCGACGAATGTGATAATATTCTTTAATCACTAAATAGACCTCTATCTAGTTTCTTGCTCACTTTCTTGTTTTACTAGTCTGTAGTTAAATAAGGTGAATGTGTATCTGCATCGCTTCTCAACATTGATTACCTTGCAAATTTAAATTGACAGCAAAGTTATGTTTTTTTAGATGTTCAGAGCATTCAAAATTGGTAGATTTTTCTTTATCACTTTGTGAATTAAATTGATATCATATGATTTAAACTTGCATTTGATAAAATTTATATGGAAAAAGTTAAAGAAGAGTTTTTGGTGATCTGTTCCTTTATCTTAAAGGTTGGTTCTGTTGTCTATTTAATACTATTTAAATTACTTTCTGGTTTTCACAGGTCGTACTAGAGATCCTTTGGAATGGTCTGCTCGTCAAAAGATTGCTGTAGGTGCTGCCCGAGGTTTACGTTATCTTCATGAAGAATGCAGAGTGGGCTGCATTGTCCACCGAGATATGAGACCCAACAATATTCTCATAACCCATGACTTCGAACCACTAGTATGGAAATCTCTTTTCTCCTCAAAAGTTTAATGATACGCATTACTCATGAGTATACATTTTATGCTTCTCCATGCATTGTCAAGGCACTGATTAGAATACTCACTGGAAAAAGTTGATACTACTAGAAAAGTATGTGATGAAGTCTCTATTAGATTTGATTATACTATTAGTTTCTGAATATCATTACATACTGGACTATTTCAACTACACATCTCGGTTGAGCACAAATTACAATTTCTTATTCGCCTTTCTTTTTCAAGGTTGGAGACTTTGGTTTGGCTAGGTGGCAACCTGATGGTGACACAGGTGTTGAGACGAGAGTAATTGGAACATTTGGGTAGGCCTCGGAAGTTGTTTGGTTTGTTTTGATGTTATGAATCAATCGCAGCTAATTTGTGGAATTTAGGTACCTGGCGCCGGAGTATGCTCAAAGTGGCCAGATTACAGATAAAGCTGATGTTTACTCATTTGGAGTGGTACTGGTGGAGCTTGTTACAGGACGCAAGGCAGTGGATCTTACCAGGCCTAAGGGCCAGCAATGTCTCACAGAATGGGTATATCTTTAGTTATCTTAATTGCAGCCATATTTTGTGCTGACATGAGGAATTTATATTTGGAGATGAAGGAAAGCGCCCTCCTCCCCTTTCATGTGTAGCTGATATTGTAACTAATTTGTATTAGGCGCGTCCATTATTGGAAGAATGTGCAGTTGATGAGCTAATAGATCCCCGGCTGGAAAACTGCTACTCTGAACATGAAATATACTGCATGTTGCATGCGGCATCTTTGTGCATCCGGCGGGATCCTCAGGCCAGGCCTCGCATGTCTCAGGTAATGGTACAACTTGTTTTTTCATTTTTCACGAACATGAATGCATGCAATGGCAGATATAGCATGCAGCACGACAAGTTTAACTTTAACAAGCATTTTTGACACATTATATATAGATGTGGAATATCACTAAAATTTCAAAAGAATTGCCTTCTGAACCTATAATTTCATATATGAAGCAAGTTAAGTTCCGGTTCAAGAACCTTAAGGTTGAACTCATCAAGTTTTAAGTCTTGGATCCAGCTCTTGTTGCCCGTTGCATCTTCGTGCTGTGATATTTTGCCATATATATTGGGGAATCTGATGTTTCTTTGGATGTTGTGGTGAAGGTTCTGCGGATACTTGAAGGCGACCTCATTGTGGAATCTGGTAAACTGTCAGCAACACCTGCTTATGATGTTGGAAGCCAAAGTGGAAGAATTTTGTCAGATTCGCTGCAACAGTACCAAAGGTTCAGTGGTTCCTTGTTAAGTGATGGATTAGAGGGCTTTAGTGCTAAGCTCTCTTTTGACAAGAGGAGTCCCTCTAATATTTGGGAAAGGGATCAATCCAGGAAAGCATATTAGGACCATCTGTAAATTGCTTGATTTTGACACTAAGATACATTGCTTGGTTTATCAGGTCTATTAGCCAGGCATTTTTGTCGAAAGTCATGTTTTTTTGTCTTATCTTGTATAGAAGGTAGGCATAATAGTTAAAATATGTTTTATATTTGCCTTGCTAATCTACATATTTTGTATTTTAGGATTTAATGAAAAATTGGCCATTTTACACGATCCTCAAGTCGTTTATTCGTGTAGCTCAAAGAAAGGAGCTCTATTTTCATGGGCAAAAAAGAATCTGATGTCGCAATCTCTGTTGCCAGGTTGCCTACACATTTATATTGTTTTGTTCCTCCTGTTGTTAAAAAAATAACAAAAGAGAAACAATTATACTCCGACTGCTGAAAACCCAAAAGATGATACTAACCATGTATGCCAAAGTAATGTGATTTGTTTCTTGAAAGAACAATTAATTGGTGAATTTCTCACAAGGAAAATGCACGAAGTAATGTGATTTGTTTCTTGAAAGAACAATTAATTGGTGAATTTCTCACAAGGAAAATGCACGAAGTGTTAAGAATTGTATAGTTCCCTCAATCTCCACAGTCAGGGAAGAAGATTGAATAACCTATGTGCCCTGTTGTCATTTTGTACTAATCAGAAACCTCGGAATACTGCTAGTAAAACTATACGGTCCTGGTCAATAACCCATAGCTAAAATCTACAATGACACAGAAACATGTCAAGGCAGCCAAGTCTGCAAAAATCTTGGATTCGCCAATGCAAAAGGCATGCAACTGCTGGTCCACAAAAGAGTAGTCAGTTAAGTAACCATTGAACTGCTTGTTCACCATAAGAAGGCATCTAGGGCTTTCTCATTTTGGATCTCGCGTACCTGAATGTGAATAGGAAAGGAGGAAAATATCAGCAGAAGCACAACAAGAATGTAAACCTCAAAATATACGCGCAGAGCTGATCAGGACTGAGAAGAATACTCTATGTGCATGCCACCCCGATCAGAAGACGGTAATGTGCTTCCTTGAAGAGCATTCAGCACTTCAGTTGCTTGGTCAATTCCCTAAAAGGTAGAATATAAATACATAACTGTAGAGCGGATTCAGAAATCCAAGAAAATGAGTACACTGTTACAAAGAGGTTAATCTGGAATTTATATTTGACGGGTTCAACCTTTAGTTTCTTACCATTTAGAATTTATAGGATAAAATTAACTTCTTCCTTGCAAATTTAGTGATTTTTAACGTATATACTGAATACTCCAGACCAAAAATGTTGAAATCATTAAACCATGCTACACCAACCACGGCTATTAGTTTTAATTATATCAAATTTTGTGATGATAAAGGGAGATCAAGGATTTCAATGTGTTAGAATTTGGAATTTTGAATGGATAAACCAAATAAAACAAGAAAAGAAAAGAAAAAACACTTAATTAAAATACAAGACGGGATACTAGACATGCTTAGGTTCCTACCAATTAAGATTTGAACCTCTAACTTTACTAGTAAAGGTGCACCCGATAATCATAAAACTCTTTGAGCTTGGGTGCACACATGTAAAATTGTAGATTTGAGGAATTTTAAGAAATATTATACATAGTATAGAGAGAGGAGCACGGGTCCATGTGCCCCATGCTCCAACATATTGATATGCCCCTGCATGACTGTTGGGAACATGGTTATGGTAAAAACCCTTAACAGTTGGTAATGTATGCACAGGGAACTCTGATATTTTCCCGAATTACTGCAGCAGAGATTTAGAATGATCGAAAATTCCAAATACATGAGCACGTCTCTGAGAAATTCGAAATGCGACGGCTGAAAACAAGCTTCTTATTTAGGTAAACTAGTTTCACTTTTAAGTCTTTGACCTGATAGAAAATTTACAGTTTTGCTGTAGCCGCACTAAAAGCTGCAAGGAGTACCTGAAAATCAGCAAAAGCAACAGGCATCCCGCCTCTTGCACGCACCTTGAGGGTGTTAAATCCAGGATACCTGACAGGAAAAGTAACATATACTGCCAGTTATAGGTAGCCTTTAGCAAGTTGCTTCATGAGATGGTACGTATGAGAGAGAAAAATGTATAATATTGCCATTCTGCAGCTAAGAACAGAGAACCAACTTTTTAGCCATATGAACACCGAGTTGTCAAGAAAGAACTGAAAGAGAACACCCTCCATTGCAGGAGTTATACAGGAACTTACTTAGAAATAACTTGCTTCAGTTCATCCTCGGTGCAATTTGGACCAAGATTGGCGATAAACAGAGTGGAACATGGTTGTGCACCATCTATTGTCTTCTCACTTTGTTCCTATAATGTCCAATCCAAAGACGCTAAAAGTCACATTGGTCCATGCATAAATTGAAGAGCACTTGCTGCATAAATATAGCAAAACTTTTGCTTGGAAGTACAGAATACTGATTTATATGCATTACATTTATTCCGATTTTCAAAACAGGAAAAGGGCCAAATATACCCCTATACTATTAGAAAAGGTTTAAAAGTACCGCGTGTTATACTTTGAGTCCAAATATACCCCTATCATTATACTATTGATTCAAATATATCCATTTTCATTAAGTTTGTCCAAAGTGGACATCCAATCCTACGTGGCACTAACATTTAATGAGATGGATGCCACATGGCTTTCCACCTCAGTGCCCCTAACCAATTTTACCCCTACCTTTTATTTTTTTCTACCACTAATTTTTTTTTTCCCTCCACCACTATTGCCACTATTACCGCTACCTTAAAAAATATTGTATTTCAAATTTAGTCTTTTATATATGGATTTGGGGCGCAAAGGTAGCACAAAGGATTGAATTCCATCTTGGACAAACTTAAAAAAAAAAAGTATATTTTTTATTTTGCACCGGGTGTCCGAGTCTCTTCGAGACCCGACTAATCCCGGGGGTGCACAAGCCCTCGGCAAGGAGTTTCCCGCAAGTGCACCACGGTTAATTCAGGTTTTACCCAGTCCGATGGCTCTCAGAAATTGTTTGCACCCGGTGGTTTCGAACTTGAGACCTTGAAAGGGAGCAAACCCCAAGGCTCAAGTCAATTGCCACCAGGCCAGCTCTTGAGGGTTAAAAAGAGTAGTATATTTGAACCAATATTATTACGGTAGGGGTGTATTTGGACCCAAAGTATAACGAAGAGTGTATTTAAACTTTTTCTCATAGTATAAGGGTATATTTGGCCCTTTGCTGTTCTCAAAATTTGAAGGGCACACTTTCAGAGACTTATCTACTCTGCTTGCAATGCATATGTAACAATCCAACGTACAACACATGCTACACATAGAGGGTAATATATAGGCTTACACTTTTCGGGGCCAAAGCATGTTCAGACTCTACCACTTTCTCCTCACTGTTTCACAATAGAGAATATAAAATCTTCCATGACACATTAAAGCAACAGACCTCAAATAACCATGCCTTCATAAGTATATTTAGTTTGAGAATCAAGAATGTTTGACCTTTTCTCTTCCGAAGGATTGTCATTTGTGCCAGAATCAGGATTGTCGGGCTCGGAAGCATCATCTGATTCAGGATCACCTGAATAAGCAAATAATGGTAACATGTGATGAGTCTCAATTAAGAAATTGGACATATATGCAAAATACAGATGTATTTTGGCAACTTAATGTGTGCACTGGAAGTATTAGTAAAGATCAAGGCTAGTACCTTCATTGCTTGATGTGTCTTTGGCCTTTTTGGACTTGGTTCTGTTGTCAATAACTACATAAGGTCCTCTTCCTGAGAATAACCATCTAAATGAGCTAATATAAGCAATAACCATAAGAAAACAAGAACTAGAAAAGAAACTTCCCATTGTATTGGATATCATGGTATGGGATGCGAAGAGCTTATGGATATCTAATAAATATTAAAAATTGCAATAAAGTTATACCTGGAACTTGTACTCTTCTAGAGTTTGATCTCGCCAGTTCAATATGCAAAGTCGATCCTGTTTGAGGATCAAATTCTACACCCTGGAAATGGGAATGGTAAAGGACCAGAAAGATTCGCAATGACTAAACTAATAGCAAAGCAAAAATTGAATGCCCAAATGAGCCTCAAGATAGGTAGCTATTTATTAGGAATCAGCAAAACTAGTTACTGTGGTGATGGCTACATTCATGTAAAAATATTAGAGGAGCCAGATAATTAATCTGTTTTTAAATTGAAGTTAAATTAACATGCGATCAGAAAGCTATCTTCACATCTAATGATTTCTATATTTTTTTAAAGCAAAGAAAACAACCAAATATGTAGTATAGAATGCTTTCAGTTTTTATTTTAATTTTGACAGCTTTCGTTCAAGATGAATATTACGGACTAAAAGATAACAAAAAATAAGCATAGAATGACCTCCGGTATTGTCTGTCAAAGTTCTACTGCTTGTAGCCTTGTATGGTTTACGAAACCACCACCACCTCCTCCACTCATCATGTTTCTGTGTGTGTGTGTGTGAGAGAGAGAGAGAGAGTACACATAGTAACAAACTCAAATTTGAATTAAAAGAAGGTTAGCAGAAAAAAAGATAACTTTTTTCTCTCTTTTGCACTTAATGTACACTGTGGGCATATAGTGTTAGAAGAAGAGGAGCAATAAAGTTATAAAACTACATCAGATTAAATCATCAACGATGAATTTGACACGTCCAGATAATAAGGCCAAGGTCTCGGTGTGAATAGTTGGATGAGTTTAATGCTTCTGAGACCCTTTATCTTTTAAACAGAAAAACAAGAAGAATGGAATAAGATCTTGGAATAAGGTGGTCTTGAAATCAGCTATATGTAATTTCCAAAATCCAAACAGCATGTGGAACATAACTAGACATACTCGGATTAGATATCTCACATTCAGGGAATGCATGGCTGCCATTGCTGATGGATGATCTATAAAGGTAGCAAAAGCAACAACCTGCATAATGGGAGAAGAAGATTAGAAGTAGGATTGTAAATCTAAACGGATTGGCGCTAGTGGCGGAGCCAGAAATGCAAAGGGACTCAAATAAATACTAGAACAGCCACATTTGGATATAAAACCATGACAAACAAATTCCAAACATAACACTAGAATCTTTCCTTATGTCAAGAGAATCAACAATTTATATATAACTTATTCGTTGCTGACCTATTAGCACAGCATAATTTTATGGCGAAGGGGATTCAATGAAACCCCTCCACCTTTGATTGGCGCATGGATACTACAAAATAGGAATATTTAATCCTTTTCTAAAAAGAGGTTTAACAGCAACTTGTACAAGGCCAATATGAAGAAATTGAAAATCTTTTTTATAACGATCTATATCAGCCGAAATTAATAACTTGATAGTTTCAAGACTATTATTAATAGCAATAGTGGATTCACAAGTTTTGATATTAAATTTTCTAAACATAGAAAAATTTCCTAATTGATAAATCTTTTCAAAAGATTCTTTTGGGATATTCCAATTTTGTAAATCATTTTCTATTTTAGAAATGGAAATATTAACGCTGTTAATATTATTTTGGTTTTTTGAATTCATGAAAACTAGAACTGTCTTAGGATGCTATAGATACTATGATCAAAGGTTGATAAAAGATAAATATTAATATTATGTATATAACAAGTCTCTTAACAGAAATATTGGAGAAAGTTAATCTTGGATGTTACTTGAATTAGTTGAATTATCTTAGGGACCGGACCACCTTGAATCAATGTTGCCACACTGGCCTTACAGAGATTCCCTTCTGGCTGACCAAAGCCTGAAGTCGTAAATTACTCAACAACTTCAAATTCAACAGGCATTCAAAACCTCAAACTTTAAACAATACTTTATTTAGAGAGAAACTATAAACATAAGAGAAATATTTAACTAGTATAAACAGATGATCATAGTCTGTCTAGCAACCTAGACATAGAATAAATTAGCTACTCCTTCGGGATGATAGACTTTTAAACTTTGATGATTCTCTTTTAGGTGTCCTTGAAAGTAACCTCGCTAATGGCCCGGTTTACTTTAATTGTTACCCTAATTTCTCGGTAGATATCCATGACCCTAATATTATGGATAACTTGACACTTAATGTCAAAACCAAGAATATGAACAGTAAAATAGACACCAGAGAAATACCTATAATATATCGAGTATATTATAAGCTTATGAAAACTACTATAGCCCCAAAGGCTATAACAGACAGTGCTAAAGGGTTCACCATGGAAGCAAACCAAGAGCACGACACTACCTTTGTTCCCAGACTATTAAGATGGAGCGACATCTTAGCAGATGAAGAATGGAAATTTGATTCCATAACAAACCCTACCCCACTTCAACCCGAGAGATCTCAGATTGATAGGGTTATTCAATTTCCAGATGGATCTATCAACCTTATGTTTCTAAGATCCAACTCAATTGGACAAGGCTCTTCAAGTAGAAGACTATCGTCAGCTAGGCCCTCTTCTTCTCAAAATAAGGGAGAAAGTGAACCTAGTATTAATATTGAACCAGGGAAATTTCATGGTGTTGATTTTTCCAACAACATTCCTAAGGTTTATTATGAAGAAGAATCGGGAAGTCATACTCCCAGTGATATGAAACCTGATAAACCCAGAAACTCTATAGATGTTTTGACCTCTGACGAAGAGTTTGTTCCTAACGAAGATCTTCTCAATAGTTGGTGGGATCTCCCCGAGCATAAAACCAAAGTAGATTGGTATAAAGCCACTTACCCTAGGCATAAGAGGGTTACTTTTAGGATAAATGGTTTGTGGACATGAAAAGATTCAAAACAGAAGTAGAATTCTTCAGATAGTTCGAATGTTCTGGACAAATCGATGATACTCAATCATCCCTCCAAGTCCTCATTAATAAATGGTACACTAGAGACCAAACAATTGATAGTGTTTCTCCTCCATTAGGGACTGAAGATTTCTTATAGAAAAGAAATTATCCTTGCCTCACCCTTTAAGAAAAACATAGAGAAAAGTACTTCTCTTATCAGTACGGAGGATATTAACAAAATCCTAGAACAGAATAATTATACCAATCAAATACTTCATGTTGTTTCCAAACAAATTGAAGAAATCCCTCTTGGTAAAGACAGTTCGATAGGAAATCAACCTAGTTCATCAAAAACTTTTGATCGAATCGATACCAACCCAGTTTTCAAAATTCCCTGAATTTTCTAAAGATCTTAGCAACAATGATGCTTTGTTAGAAAAAATATGACCAATTATCCAAGCTCAATATCACCAAAGGTTAGCTCAGTACCCTACAAGATAGGCATCCTAATAAAAGGAATTTTTATCCCAGACCTTCCTTTCCTGATACCCAGTTTGAGGAAGATATCCTCCATCCAAGCTCTTATACCGAAGGAAACGGTATTACTGAATGGAATATTGATGGTATGGCAAAAAGCCAGATTTATAACAAATTACATGAAATGGGGATTTCTGTAACTGGCTAACTGCCTATAAAATGAGAGGTGCTTCGGATAAGCAAGCTGCAAATAGAATTATTGCAGGTTTTACGGGTATCCTGAAAAATTGGTGGGATATTTATCTCACAGACTTTGACAAAAACACCATTTTGAATGCCACCGTCCTCGGACAGGTAGTAACAGACAGAAAATGAGGTCTGCACTACTACTGAGGTCACTGCTGAAGACGCTTTCGCCACCTTGGCTTATAGCATAGCCAAGCATTTTGTGGGAGAACCTCGTCTGTTTCAAGATAGAAGTCTTGAAATACTAAATAACCTGTACTGCAAGAAATTGACAGATTTTAGATGGTACAAAGATATGTTCTTAAATAAAGTCATGATTGGACAAGACTGTAACAATGACTATTGGAAAGAACGTTTCATTAGTGGTCTACCCTCTCACTTCGCTGAGAAAGTAAGAACCAAAATCAAGGATAGATGTGAAGGGAAATCCCTTATCACCTCCTTTCTTATGGAGACCTCATTAGTGTAACAACGATTAACGCCATGGAACTTTGCACTGATCTTAAGCTAAAAAATCAGCTAAAAAAAGATAGGAGTCTGACTTCTAATGAACTAGGAAGTTTTTGCCAAGACTTTGGGTTTCCTGCAATAAAATCTCCTTCAGCTAAAAAAGATAGTAAAAATCATAGGGAAGGCGGTAAGAAGGTTTATAGAAGAAAAGGCTCTAGAAGAACGAGTGAACCAAGAGAGAAACCCAAGAGAAGTTTCAAAAGAAAAACTTCGGAAAAATCAGACGCATGCTGGACATGTGGGAAAAAGGGACATAGGTCTAACCAATGCCCTAGAAATAAGAAAAAGAAAAACAAAGTTAGCCTTCTCGAAGTTGATGAAGAAACCAAGTAGAAGCTCTTCTCTATCCTGGAGGAAAAGGAAACTGAGTCTGAATCAAGTTTCTCAGAAGAAGATCTGAAGAAAGCGACGAAGAATTCATCAATGTAGCCCAAGACTCAGATGAAGATGAAACCTGTGATCTCTGTGAGGCAAAATCCATCAGGGTGCTCACAGAACAAACTGCTGAAACCTTGTTTGCCACGATTGAACATATCAATGATGAAGATGTTAAAAGGAAATACCTTTTAGAACTTCAGAAACTAGTTTCCAAACAAAAATTTGAAAGGCCCCAAGCAAATTATGAGTCGTTTTGACTCTAAGAAGGAAGAACCTTCAATTAATGAGCTTCGGAGCGAAATTAAGCTTCTCAAAGAAGAAGTCAAAGAGATCAAATCTAGACTTCATAAAATAGAAATTGATGCTCTTACTGAGCAAGTCCTTAGAACGGCCCAAGACTCTAGGAAAGAGAACATGGGTATTCAAGACGTAGGATTAACCTATGATTATGATAATTTACAATCCACCTAAGTATGAGTCTAATGTAGACATAGCATCTACTAGTAGAGCTGCAAGTGTTGATTTGATAACTAAGATCAGGCCACAAAGTTCTCATATCCTTATTAAACTTGTGGTTAATGATAATCTTGTTTTAAACAAAATTGCTTTATTAGACAGTGGTGCAGATAGAAATTGCATTATTGAAGGATTAATTCCTACAAAGTATCTCCAAAAGGGATCCACAAAGCTGTACAGCGCCACTGGTGAGCGTATTTTAATAGATTATAAATTATCTAATGCTCATATTTGTAATAATGGTATTTGTCTAACAAATGATTTTGTTATTACAAAAAATATAAATGAAGAAATAATTTTGGGAATACCCTTTATTACTCAAATAAAACCTTATATTACTGATTTTAATGCTATCAAAACAACTATTTTAGGAAAAGATATTTCAAGCGACTTCTTACATAAGAAAACGACTTTTAAAATAAGTCTTATTTCCCAACAAATAAATTTTCTAAAAGAAGATATCAAAATCAAGCAAATTGAGCAAATTTTAAAAACCCCAGGAATAGTTACTAAGATTGCTAAACTCCAAAAAACTTTTGAACAAGAAATTTGCTCAGATTTTCCAAATGCTTTTTGGGCCAGAAAAACCCACGCGATTGACCTCCCTTCTATTGATGGCTTTGACGAAAAGGCCATTACTACGAAGGCCAGGCCCATCCAAATGAACCATGTTTTAATGGAATTTTGTAAAAAAGAAATCGATACTCTTTTATCTAACAAAATAATTAGACCTTCGAAATCTCCTTGGAGTTGCTCGGCTTTCTATGTCAACAAAGCAGCTGAGAAAGAAAGAGGAGCACATCGACTTGTTATTAATTATAAACCTTTGAATAAAGTTTTGAAATGGATTAGGTACCCTATTCCTAACAAACGAGACCTTTTAAAAAGGACTTTCAAAGCTAATATTTACAGCAAGTTTGATATGAAATCAGGCTTCTGGCAAATTCAGATTTCCGAAAAGGACAAATACAAAACTGCCTTTAATGTGCCATTATGTCAATACGAGTGGAATGTAATGCCTTTTGGGTTAAAAAATGCCCCCTCAGAATTTCAAAACATTATGAACGATATTTTCAATCACATTAGCCATTTTTCAATAGTTTATATTGATGATGTCTTGATATTTTCTGAAAATATAGATTCTCATTTTAAACATTTAAATGTTTTCCATCAAATTATTAAGCACAATGGTTTAGTCGTTAGTGCTAAAAAGATTAAACTTTTTCAAACCCAAATAAGATTTTTGGGTCATGACTTATATCAAGGGACTTATAAGCCCATTTGCAGAGCCATTGAGTTTTCAGATAAATTCCCTAATATCATCAGTGACAAAACCCAATTATAGAGATTTTTAGGAAGTCTCAATTATGTTGCGGATTTTATTCCAAAAATCCGTCAAATCCTTGTATGACAGGTTGAAGAAAACCCCTGTACCATGGGGAGACAAACAAACCTCTGCAGTCTTAGAAGTAAAAAGACTAGTTAAGAATTTACCCTGTCTAGGTATTTCTAACCCAGATTTCTTTATGATTGTTAAAACTGATGCCTCCGAAATTGGTAATGAAGGTATTCTTAAACAAAGGAAGGACCTTAAAAGTCCAGAATAATTAGTTCGTTATACTTCAGGAGTTTGGAATTCTGCTCAAAACAATTACAGCACGGTAAAAAAGGAAGTCCTTGCAATAGTTCTTTGTGTCACAAAGTTCCAGGACGATCTAATTAACAAAGAATTTCTGATTAGAGTAGATTGTAAATCTGCTAAGGATATCCTACAAAAGGATGTTAAAAATCTTGTTTCTAAACAAATATTTGCTAGATGACAAGCTCTATTATCCAACTTTGATTTTGTAATAGAACATCTCTCCCAGATTTTCTAACCAGAGAATTTTTGCAGGGAAAACAATGAAGGGAACATGCCAACGAGCAATGCCCTCAGGAAATCGGCCCACGTGGACCAACCCATAATCCTCCTTCAGGCCCATTTTTCATAAGATCTGATTTATGCCTATTCCCGATAAAACCTGATATAGCGCAAAATCGCTATTCTGCCCTATCTCAATTACCGCCAATAAACCCTAACATTTTCCTTTGCTACTTTTAAGTAGCTCTTCAAAGAAACCCTTTCAAAAAGACTCAGAACCCAGCTCTAAAACTTAGATTTTCCCGGAAATTAACCAGTGATTCATATGCTATGAAGACACCTGAAAGTTTTGCAGAAGCAGTATCTCCAGTTGCCACACCTTTGCAGAAATTAGGAAAAGAAAAAGAAAATTTTGATTTAGTCTTATTACAGACTTCCCCTATCCTCGCCTTAGACAAGGAGTATGAAACCTTTGAGGTTAAACACCTCTTAAAACCTCTCTACAGTAATAGAAATTATGTAGACACTGATAATGCCTTAAAAACCAGAAAGTTTTTTGAATTTATATTAGTAGATACCGATTCTATAGAAATAGAACACGAATTAAGCGATAAAACATATCAGGATAGCATAGCCTACTCCAAGATTACTATAAAAAAGATTCTTTCTCCTTTTAACTGGCAGGTAGACCATTTAACTTTTCGAGGAAATTTAACCCTTAAACCTATAATTGGTATGACTACAGAAATGCCTGGTTTAACTTTTTATTTTTACGACCAACCACTCACACTTGGTTCGTGAAATATAGTCCAGAAGTTTCAACTTCTATCATTCCAAGGTGGTTCTACGAATGGTGGAGCTACTTTGGAGGAAACCAGGAGATTTTACCAAAAACCTTTTTAGAGAAATTTCCTCAATTTCAATATGAGGAAGGAATCTCTACTCTACCTGACAACATCAAGTTGTGTAAATATTTTATTAAAAAAAGAATTTCATATATTATCAGTTGGACTTTTGTTATTGCAGAATTTGACAGGATCAAATATCTGTCTAAAGAAGTCAGAATCAAAGGCTGGTTACCAGCAAGAAAAGAATCAACGGTTCAACCATCTACTCCTTCTAAGAAAGGATCATCATCATCACAACCTTCACCTTCAAAGGATGAGCTCAAGAAAAGGCTACAATTGAAAATCGACACGCAACCTTCTGATTATAGATCGTTCTAAAAAGAGGTTTAACAGCAACTTGTACAAGGCCAATATGAAGAAATTGAAAATATTTTTTATAACGATCTATATCAGCCGAAATTAATAACTTGATAGTTTCAAGACTATTATTAATAGCAATAGTGGATTCACAAGGAGAGTTGTCATCAATGGCCTTGGCCATTGGGACATTACTTCGAGTTGTTGTCGAAGGAGAGTCCCTTCGTAGTTCGAACGAGGTTGAAATAAAACCAAAGTAGATTGGTATAAAGCCACTTACCCTAGGCATAAGAGGGTTACTTTTAGGAATAAATGGTTTGTGGACATGAAAAGATTCAAAACAGAATTAGAATTCTTCAGATGGTTCGAATGTTCTGGACAAATCGATATACTCAATCATCCCTCCAAGTCCTCATTAATAAATGGTACACTAGAGACCAAACAATTGATAGTGTTACTCCTCCATTAGAAGTACTGAAGACTCCTTATAGAAAAGAAATTATCCTTGCCTCACCTTTTAAGAAAAACATAGAGAAAAGTACTTCTCTTGGTATCAGAGCCAGGGAAATTTCATATATTAGACATAGATCATGCTGTCTTCAGAATAACTAACAAATAGTAACTATGTACTTTCCCCTTCTAAGAGTCTCTTTTGTATGTGGAAGAAGCTACAGTGAAAATGACATTTGCCTATTTCTGTCTGCATTGCGTATCAAATCCTTTGCAGATGAATGATTATTTCTAACAAAAAGTACCTATTTTATTTCTTATCAGTACAGTTTCAGGAAGTGAAACCCTTAATTATTTCTAATAACAAGTAAAACCTTTCCGTCTCCAAAATTTAAGTAATAACAATAACCTGTCAAAAATTCAAAAATTTAATCCTAAGCATTTCTGAACTTCATAAAACTTCACTCGGCGCCATGTGAATAAGTGCTTCAGCTGCAATTCCAATTCTACTGTTTTCAGTTAATGAAAATCAACTTCTTATAAGTAACTCCGTTACCGAGTGTGAATGAACACTAACGCTGAATGCAGACAAACGGACAGGTGATTGTGCTTTCAACTAAGCACAATTATTCACATATGGGACCAAAAATTCCTTACTCGGAGAACTTAATAGCTTCGTAATATATTAGCATCTATATTCGGCGGAAAACTAGGACAGAGAGAGAGAGAGGATACCTGATCCCCTCGACCGGTGTACTTAAGCTGACAGGATTCAAAACCAAGACGGCGGCGGAAGAGATTGTGAATTTCACGAGCTTTAACATCGTCGGGAAGTCCGGATACGAACAGTGTTTTTATATCGTTCTGCTCCTTGTTGTACCCATATACTGGTGCTGTTACGTAGTAAGGATCGTACGCCGGGAGGTGAGCCATCTTCACGGCGGCGGCGGCGGGTTTCGGTAGAGGAGATGATTGAAAGGGCCTTCGACTGGCAATTGCACTCGTCTATAGTTTTCAGATTCTTTTTCTTTTTTTACCACGGTAAAATACTCTTTACTCACCTGCATTTCGTGGCAGGTACAACTCCTTCAGCACGGTGCACAAATAAGACTGTTATGTTGTCTGAAGTCCTTAAGAAAAGACAATTTATAATCGCACGAGTAAGAAATCACTGTTTCGAATTACAATTATCCTCACTTATTCTGATGTGTTCGTTTTTCTCAGCTTGTGCTGATCTGATTAAAGTAATGCAGGTGTTAGAGTTAGAATATTAGATTAGTGTTTTACCAAAAAATCGTTAAACCCTTTGATTAAACAAATTAAATAGAAAGTTAAATCTTAATCAAACATAATTAATTTTAGATCTAAATATATTGGGTATAAAAATTGGAGAAGAACAAATAAATTTAATATTTCATAAGATGATTATATATCAAGTGCAAATAATAAGCTTACGTCTGTGATGGGTTTACGTCTTAATAAAAAAAAAAAGCATGAAAGGAGAAAACAGGGTGTTGTTGATAGTTAAGAGATCCCTTTGGCCCTTGGTTCCGTAATCATGACTCTCCGTGTAACAGCCAGATCCGCCCCCTTGTAATCGTCTCCTGCCTCTCTTTATGTATAATAATAATTTTTTCTTTTATCCAACGGTCTTTGATCTGTGTGCTTTCTCATGACTGAGTCCTTCATTACTTGCTCAAGAAATTACACTTGTTCTGCGATATAAGCTTTCTAACGGTAGCTATTACGTCTCGTGGGCACGACCATAGCGTGATCGACCTCTTACCATCTCGTTTAATGATAACCATATGATGATCAAATTTCGACTCATACAATTAACAGTAGCTATTTTTTATCAAGTCACTAATTACTCCCTCCGTATCAATGTGTGATCAAATACAAATTTATTTTTATTTTTATAAAAGAGAAAGACTTTTGACACATACCAAAAGTAATTATAATTCGGGTCATAACATTTAAATAGCTACATGATCATGTCAGTAGAATAAAACATGATCTTTAAAGTTTTAACCACTTTGTGTGATACTATTTTTTATTAGTTCATACAATAGCCACAACATTATATCCATTATTATTCAATACCGTAAAATTTGAAGTGATTAGTGTGTACGCGTATCTTATCTCTACCTTGTGAGAATAGAGATGTTGTTTCTAATAAAACCTACGCTCGGAAATGTATAAGCACCACATTAATAAAAATATAAACAACAAGAGACAACACCAAAGAGCCAAATAAAAAACAGAATAAAAACAACAAGATAGTAAGGTGATCAACAATAAAAGAAAATAACGGTTAGTCATAAAAAAACCTATTACCAACAGAGAGCAAGATTGTGTGCCAATACTACTATTCTAAAGAGTCTTACCTACTCTAGTACTCTAATCATCGACCTCCATACCTTCCTATCGAAGGTCATCTCCTCGATCAGCTAAAGCTGCACCATTGTCTAATCACATCTTTCCACTCCTTCTTTGGCCTACTTCTACTGCTCTGTAAGCCCTCCAATGTCAACCTTCCACACATCTTCACCGGGGAGTCTGTGCTCCTCCTCCTCACATGACTAAATCACCTAAGACGCGCTTCCCGCATCTTGTCCTCAATAGGGACCACACCCACCTTATCGTGAATAACCTCATTTCTGATCCTATCTAACCCGGTGTTCCCGGACATCCATCTCTACATCCTCATCTCTGTTACCTTCATCTTCTGGACACGGGCGATCTTGACTCGCCAACACTCATCCCCATACAACATCGTTTGCCTGACCACCATTCTATAGAACTTACCTTTAAGTTTTCGTGGCATCTTCTTATTACACAAAAAACTGAAAGCGAGTTTCAGTTTCATCCATCCCACCCCAATACGATATGTGACATCGTTATCAATCTCCTCATCCCTCTAAATAATGACCTGTTAGTCCACCCTCACCTCATCTTCCCCTCATTGAGTCTCGCCACTGAACTTACACTCAGTATTCTATCTTTGTCCTACTTAACTTGACACTTTTAAACTCTAGGGTATGCCTCCATACCTATAATTGTATATTCACATCGTCTCGCATCTCGTCAAACAATTCAATATCATCTACAAATAGCATGCATCAGTGCACCTCCCCTTGGTTGTGGCATGTCAGTATGTCCATCGCTAGACCAAACAAAAAAGGGGCTGAGTGTTGACCCCTGATGCAACCCCATTATAATTGGAAAATAGTCTGAGTCCTCACCTACCGTCCTCAATCGGGTCTTTGCTCTATCATACATGTCCTTAATCAACCTAACGTAGACAACAAATGCAACTCTATCCTCCAAACATCTCCATAAAACCTCCCTAGGAACTTTATTCTACATCTTTTCTAAGTTGATGAACACCAAATGCAAGTCCTTTCTCTCTCCATACTGCTTGAATATGCTAACAAGGTGGATGACTTATGTAGTCACTCCCCGATATAAATCCCAACTAGTTCTCGGAAATAGACACACCCCTCACCCTTAGTCCTACTACTCTCTCATAATCTTTTATATAGTATGGCTAAGCAGCTTAATACCCCGATAGTTATTGCAATTTTTTATATAACCTTTGTTCTTGTATATAGGAACCATCAGGCTCCACCTCCACTCTCCGAGCATCTTCTTCGTTCTAAAATGATATTAAATAACCTAGTCAGTCACTCCAAGTCTCTTTGCCCGCACTCTTCCAAAACTTTATTGGGATTTATCTGGCCTTGTCACTTTGCCCTTGCTCATCTTACGCACATCCCCTCAATTTCATCAACTCTAATTCACTTATAATATACAAAGTCACAACGACTTTCAGAGAGTTTCAAATCACCCTGTACAATGCCTCCTATTCCTCGTTCAAGAGACTATGGAAGTAGGTCTGTCATTTTTGACGGATAAGCCCCTCATCCAACAAAACTCTACTTTCTTCGTCCTTGATGCACTTCCCTCTGTCCAAATCACGCGCCAAAAAATATTATGTTACTATATATTTGAAATACGTAATATTTTTTGTCATTTTATCTCTAATAGCGTACTTTTATTGCGAAGAAAATCTGCATGCTTAGCAAAGTGAAAAAGAAGAAAAAATTTCCTCAAGAAAAAAATAAAGAAATTTCATCATACTTCTTTTTGAGGTTTTACACTTTTTGAATGTTAATTTGTATGAGACTCTTTTCCAGGAAGGTATTCAGTAGTCATTTATGGCTACAACACGTAATTAATATTGGCCCAATTTGGACGAAGAAGGATCGCGAAAGTACACGTTTTTGCCATGTCCCCAAATTTATTTCTGCTGACACTAATTAATCAAAAACACAACACGCATTGCACAAGTACAAAAAAATCACTAATAACAACAAGGTAACCACCATTCAAATATGATCAAATTCAACGAGGAATAAACAAAGTTTATGGTGATAAAAATACAACAATCAATCGAAGATATTACCGGATATAAATAAATTAAAAAACGAAAAACAGAAAAAGAAACTACATTGTTTCTCACACTTCAATTTACTTGGGGAAAATAACACAGCAAAACTAAGACGACGGAGAAGTTCTCAAAAACCCAGCAGCTTCTTCATCCATGAACAAATCATCAGTCTTCCTAATCGAAGCATGAATCAACACCACAACCACGGCCACCGCTAGCGAAATTAAAATATTCCAAGTCGCATTAGTAAGCAGGAGCATACCGATAGTAAAAACAGAGAGCACAATCAGAACCACACGATCAGAAATCAGACGGCCAAAAACCACCAACGGCTCATCACGTAGAAAATACAAAAACAACCAAAGGGCCATCAGAACTAAGAACACGATAAGCGAGATCGGGTGCCAGAGGAGGCTTAAGAAGACAATTCCGAGCGCTACGATGGCGTAGTTCATCTGGAAGTAGGAGATATTGGTTTTAATTCGTGAAATTGCATCGTTGACTCCGGATGGAAGATTGAGGGAGTGGAAATTGAACATCTCCTTCCATGGCCGGCGAGTACCTAATCCTTCTTTTATCCTATCTTTTGCCCTGGAGATGTACTCCACGTTTGCCGGACCTGAAGAGGACGTCGGTATTGTGCCGTAATTCGTCATTTTTCTCGCCGGCGAATAGTCTTCTTTTACTGTTTTGAAATGGAAACTAGAAGAGGACGGAGTGAATGAGGAACGTGGTATTTAATGTGGAAATAGTTTTATATGGTCCAAACTGTCTGAAAATATCAAGTCGACTTTACATAAAGCTAAGCGACACGTGGCAGTTGATAGCTGCCTCTGACGCATCCTTTACACGGAGCTTTTTCCCTTCTTGCTTTTTTACTTTTATTTTTGTTTTCACAATTTTTATTTGACAAACTCTTTTTAATATTCTCCTTATTTTAATGTACCATTTGACAAGCAGAAATTTAAAAAGTAGAATTATATATATTTATTTTGTATGGCTATAAATAAATTATTATATAAAAATAAATTGTTAAATTTTTGTATGCATCGATTAAAAAGAAAATAAATTCGATAGTTGAAATTTCAACTATGTCACATCCAATCATACCTTTCATTTTATTTTTCGCATATTAGCGGCTAGGTGTCAAATTGAACAGCAATGGTTCAAATGGTTGCTAATATGAACAAGTAACATTTTAGAATAAATTATGATTTTTCTAACTAATAGTAGTAGAACATATTGGCGACCACCTTTGTTGATTACGCCAACTACTTTCTTTGTTTATCTGAAGTCTAATTAAAAGGTTAACATTTTAACAAAACAAAAAGAGGAGTGCCTTATAAATTAACTTTATAGAGATGGCGTAAGAGCAAAAACAATTCAATCTTTGACCAAGTAAGAACTCCCTTTGAACTAATATGATGATTGGTTAAGTGGTTTTCATTAGTGAAATTCATGGAAGGATTAAAGATAGACAGCAGAGGCGCAAGGTCAATCCATCCATTTGTAATCCAATCAATCTGCTCAACCTTAAATGGGTTTGAATTATGACTCATTTATTAACTTGAGTTAATATTATATGGGTCCAAATTTGATCGACCACGACCTACGACGAGTACGACAAACGATCGAGTACCTTTGGGTTGACGTCCCGAAAGAGACGACCTTAGGACAGAAGAAAAGACAGTACGACCCTTGTAATATTGTAAGCCGATTAGGGGACATTGAGAATATTCCATCGAATATTCTTGGTAATTTCTTTTTGACAACTTAGAAGAGTCTCCCTCTAGTATATAAGGGGGACAAAAGAGCTTTGTAAAGTGGGGGAAAAAAAAGCTCGGTAACAAGAAACATTATTTGAGAACTAAAGGAAATCTATTGACAATCATATCTTTATCACTCACTTTTTCTAGTATTTATTATACTCAACTAAGATTTACCCCTTCATCTTTGATTGATTTGTTCAAAAATATTTTTATATCGTTTGAGTCAAATAGTTTGGCGTCGTCTTTGGGAATTTCTATAGCTGAAACCATAGTTTTCATCTAGAATCCCGAAAGTGATAACTATTTTTCCCCATACTTCCCAAGAATCAACAGTGGCGGGAAAGGGGGAAACGAGGCTAAAGGCAACAACATATGTCACGAGCAATCTCCTGAGTTCCCTCAACGAGGCCGGTAGGGAAAACAATGAAAATACAACACCAAACGCAACACCGGAGGAAGAAATCTCACCCGCTCCATACGGGGATCTGGCGATCTTGCGTGAAAGGGAAGCCTTAACTTCCGCGACAGGAGTGATGCCACCAACAGTCAATAAGCTACTAAAAGAATAGCTAACGGGCGCTTTGAGCAACATGCTCGAGAAACCCACTCAAAGAGATGATGAAGACGTGCCACCTACAGAAACCATAGTTGCCGGTGATGAGCCAAGCGCTACACGAGCAGGTGACGATGCACTCACGGCCATCTTAAAGAAAATAAAAGGGATGGTAACACCCCGCGATCAAATGAAGGAACATCAGGAGAGGGTTGACAAAATACCAGGCGCTCTGAAGCTGCTACCGAAATGCGATATGGGCCGATTCATTGAACAACCATACAAGCGAAGGGGCATCTCCCTATTCTATTTCAAAGACCTTAAAAATACCTTCCTACTTGAGAATATACACTGGGACCACGGACCCACATGATCACTTAATCCATTATGTTACTACGGTAAAGGGCAATGACCTATCAAAAGAACAATTATCGTCAGTGCTGCTAAAAAAGTTCGATGAGACTCTAACAGGGGAAGCGTTGACGCGGTACTTCCAACTACCAACACGGTCGATATTGACGTTCGAAGAGATGGTAGATAAATTTGCCATCGCTCATGCGGGGGCAAAGAAGGCCGAAGCTAGGGTCAACGACATCTTCGCCGTCAGGTAAATGAGGGGCGAAGGACTGCGAGATTTCCTGGCATGATTTAACAGAGTAAAGATGAGTCTGCCATACGTGTCAGAAGGGATGGCAGTAGCAGCCTTTCAAAATGGGTTAAATAGGAACGAATCCAAGGCAACCAAAAAACTGCTCAAAAGACTCATGAAGCACCCCCTACCATATGGGAAGAAACCCACAATGCCTACTGCGCCGAGGTAAGGGCGTACGAGGATGACATGAACGACCCTCTTCGGTGACTAAAATTAGTCTAGACTGAGACAAGGAGGGATCAACGTAACGATGGACAAAGAGCTTAACCACCATGTTTCAATCAAGAAAGGCATTAACCATACGTACAAACATCCAACCCGCCCCCTCCGTTACATGCAAATGTCAAGCCCCTACACACTATACCCCTCAGAAATGAAAGAGGTATGTCTTCATTACTATCTGCTCATAATTTTTGTATTTCCTCTTCAATGATACTGCACGCACTAGAAAACTGGGCACAAAAGTGCAGTGGCAGCAGAAGATGAAATTGGATCCCAGCACTAGGAGGTCGACGTTCTATGTGAATTGCACCAAAAAAGAGGACACAAGATCAAAGACTGAATAGGTCTGCGACAAAAAGTAGTTAGAATGTTAAACTAGGGGCATTTGAAAGAACTACTAAGCGATAAAGGGCGGGCCAACTTCGCTCGAGGGCGCGATCCACATCAAGGACCTCCAAAGCCACCATCAGCAGCCTGCACCATACAAATGATCATTGGCAGAGCCGACGACGCGGTAATCAACCATGTGAAGTTCACTACCACGCACAAACTCAAAGGGACAGCCGCCCATGAACAGTATAACAACTTAGAAGATAGTATCACCATCGATAAGTGAGATACAGATGGTTTGTCTTTCCCTCACTATGATGCCTTGGTTATAACTTTACGCATTGCTGATACCGATGTAAAAAGAATCATGGTGGATGACAGAAGCAACACATATATTGTTCACCCGCGAGCCCTCATGCAAATGAGGCTCGAGGATAAGATAATACCACATTGCATAACACTAACGGGTTTTAACAATGTAGTAGAGCGGGCATCCAGAGAAATAGTGCTAACTATTCTAGCGGGAGGGGTTACCCTGGAAACAACATTCCACGTTATGAACCAGGAAACGACTTATAATGCCATCATTTGACGACTATGGATACACGCCATACGAGCTATCCCCTCAAACTTCTACCAAGTAATCAAATTTCCCACTCCATGGGGTATATACAGCATCTGAGTCGAGCCACGCACCACCTAGGAATACTATCGGATCTCTCAGGACTGTACGCACACCAAATAACTAAGAGGGGCAATCGCAGAAGCATATCGATCAGTTGTTTCGGGTACCAAACCAGACATACAGGCCGAGGCCATCAAGGACCCGAGCATTGTAGAAGCTTACAAGGCAACCGTAGAAGAGCTCGACCTCGTCCAATTGGACAACAATGATAGAATCAAAAGGCTTACATTGGACACAACCTCTCAGATCCAGGTAAGTATCATGAGTTTTTAACTAACAATTCTGACTTGTTTGCTTTCTCCCACTCAGATATGCTAGGGATCCCAAGGGACATCGCCACACACACGCTGAACGTCGACCCACTTTATCCGTTGGTGTGGTAGATAAGGAGAAAATTCAATGCCGTAATAAATGAGGCAGTCAGCAAGGACGTTGATAAATTACTTGCCAATGGTTCCATCATGGAATCAAAATACCCCAAATGGGTTGCCAATGCGGTCATAGTCAAAAAGAAAAATGGGAAATGGCGGATGTGTGTGGACTTTACCGGTCTAATAAAAGCATAACCAAAGGACTCCTTCCCATTACCTCGTACCGACTAAATTATCGATGCAACAACAAGGCATGAATCACTAAGCTTCTTAAATGCCTACTCCGGCTATAACCAAATTCTAATGGCTGCGGAAGATTAAGAAAAGACCACCTTCATCACCAATCAAGGGACGTACTGCTATAAGGTGATGCCATTCGGGCTCAAGAATGCAGGGGCTACATATCAGAGGTTAGTCACCAAGATGTTCAAAGAACAACTCGGTAAGACCATGGAGGTTTACATCGACGACATGCTAGTGAAGTCGGCAAAGAAAGAGGACCACATTGGTCATCTGAAGAAGCCTTCGAAATACTAAGGCAGTACGGGATGAAACTGAATCCTAAAAAATGCGCCTTCGACATAGCTTCTGGAAAGTTCCTCGATTTCCTTGTGTCACAAAGGGGAATCGAGGTCAACCCAGATCAAACCAAGACAATCGATGCTATACCAGCACTGACCAACAAGAAGCAGGTGCATAAACTGACATGATGGATAGCCACATTATCAAGGTTCATTTCACGGTCCTCGAACAGATGCTATAAATTATTCAACATGCTAAGGAAAGACCACGAGTTGCAATGGAATGATGAATGCGTCGACGCCCTGAGAAAGCTAAAAACGTATCTATCCTCACCAGCACAACTCGTCAAAGCAGACCAGGTGAATGGCTACTGGTGTATCTGGCTGTTTTCAAAGTTGCAATAAGCACAATCCTAGTCCGTAAAAATAAAGGTACGCAATCTCCGATATATCAGTAAAACTTTAATCGATGCCGAGATGAGATACCCTCACCTGGAAAAACTGGCTGTGGCATCGGTCGTAGATTCATGAAAGCTTAGACCATACTTCCAATGTCACCCCATAAAAATGGTGACGATGTTCCCCCTATGGGGTATCCTACACAAACCAGAACTGTCGGGTAGACTAGCCAAATGGGCCATTTAACTAAGCGAGCATGACACAACATATCAACCGTGAACCTCCATCAAGTCGCAAGTGCTCGCAGACTTCGTCGCTAATTTTAGCATGAAAATATTGCTTGAGGTAGAATAGGAAGCACGCCGTACTTATACGTACATCGACCTATGGGTCCTCTACACTGACAGTGCTTCTAACACCTTAGGATCAGGATTGGGACTCGTCCTCGAGGTCCTTACTGCACCAGTCCATACTATGCCCCGAGATGACTAACAAGTATGAAGCTATTATTGCAGGTTTGAGGTAGTTCTCAAATATGGCGCTTGTCGAGTTGTCCTTCATTGCAACTCACAACTCGTGGTGAATCAAGTCACCGTGACTTTCCAAATCAGAGAGCAAAGGCTACAAAGGTACTAGTCGTAAATCCACAAACTACTACCAGAATTTGACGAATGTCGCCTCGACCAAATATCTAGGGCATGAAATATCAAAGCAGACAGCCTAGCTAAACTAGCTATGGCCACCAAGAACATCAACAAGGAAAACGTGGTCACCCACCTTCACTCCGTAATAGAACACATTGAGGTACACTCTATAAACTTAACTTGGGATTGGCGTAAATGCTTCACAGCCTATTTATAGGATGGAACACTCCCGCAAGACAAAAAAGAAGCCAAAAAACTCCGGGTACAGGCAACCTAGTACAACATAGTAAACAATGATCTCTACAAAAGAACGTTTGACATACCCCTAGTCAAATGCCTTGGGCTGCATCAAACGAGGCAAGTACTGGAAGAAATACACGAAGGACACTACGGTGCCCATACGGGAAACCGTGCCCTCTTTCGATGCCTCATCCGTGCCGGTTACTACTGGCCCACCATGAAAAAAGAAGTCATTGACTACGTCAGAAGATGTGAGCAATGTCAAAATTATGTCCCTATGGTACATCAAGCAAGGGAACTCCTTTATTCTATCACTTTGCCATGGACATAGTCGGCCCCCTCCTAGCATGATGAGGTAAAATACGTTTCCTTTTAGTTTTAACTTACTACTTCTCTAAATGGGTGGAAACAAGTGCATATACTCAGATACGAGAGTAGGAGGTCATCACCTTCATATGGAAAAACATCATATGCCGTTTCAGCATCCCCAAAGAAATCAGTTGCGACAATAACTCTCAGTTTGTTGGAAAAAGAACGATTGAGTTTTTCGAAAAGTGGCACATCAAATGAATACTCTCCACGACATACCACACTATCGCCAATGGTCAAGCCGAATCCTCGAATAAAGTAATATTGATTATAATGAAAAAGAAGCTCGAGGAAGCCAAAGGGCTATGGCCCAAACTGCTACCGAGAGTATTATGGGCATACCGCACTACATCGAAAACCAGCATGGGAGAATGCCATATTTGCTAGTCTATAGGACCGACGCAGTTATACCCGTTGAGGTCGGGGAGCCCAACCTGAGATACTCCAACGAGAGCGGACCAGACAACGACGAAAGTAGGCTACAATATCTGGACAAAATGGAAGAACCAAGAGACATGGCCCACATAAGAATGGTATCCTAGAAGCAGCAAGTAGAAAGATACTACAACAAGGGAGTCAAGGTACGACCGCTCAAAGTCGGAGACTACGTCCTCAAGGCTAAGACACAGGCATCAAAAGACCCTAACCAGGGAAAATTGGGAACAAACTAGGACGGACCATACAAAATCATAGCTGCAGCAAACAAAGGAGCATTTTGATTAGAAATAATGGAGGAAAGGCACTCCAAAACAACTGGAACGTCGCCCATCTCAAGTACTTTCACTTCTGAAAGAAGGCGTCACCTAAGTCATTCTACCCGGGTTTTGTACCATTTGGATTTTATCGAGAAGGTTTTTAACGAGGCGTCAAAGGAGACGCTCCAAGGATCAGGGTGTTGTTCATTACCTCGACCATCGACAGGATCTCCAGAACTAAGTAAGGAAAGGACTGGATATAGATAATCATCTCCATTGTACATGCGGAGTCGACATGTGATTCTCACCAAAACTTAATCAAACATCCATTGTATGTGCAAAGTCGACATGTGATCCATACAAATATATAATCA
Organism: Nicotiana noctiflora; assembly: GCA_032618575.1. Lineage (NCBI taxonomy): Eukaryota > Viridiplantae > Streptophyta > Magnoliopsida > Solanales > Solanaceae > Nicotiana > Nicotiana noctiflora. Next base: position 372,808 of record JASVEL010011943.1, read on the forward strand.
AACCTCCATCATATAAGTAAAGTCACGTCTTCCTACAAGAATACCACCAAATCTCCAAACAAAAATGGCCAAGGCCATCGACAACAACATAAGTTCGACCTCGTTCAAACTACGACGAGACTCTACCTTGACAACATCTCGAAGCAACGTCCCAATGGCCAAGGCCATCGACGACAACATAAGTTCGACCTCGTTCGAACTACGACGAGACTCTACTTTGACAATAGCTCAAAGCAATGTCCCAATATCCAAGGCCATCGACGACAACATAAGTTCGACCTCGTTCGAACTACGAAGGGACTCTCCTTCGACAACAACTAGAAGTAATGTACCAATGGCCAAGGCCATTGATGACAACATAAGTTCGACCTCGTTCGAACTACGACAAGATTCTACTTCAACAACAACTCAAAGCAACATCCCAATGGGCAAGGCCATCGATAAAACATAAGTTCGACCTTATTCGAACTACGATGGGACTCTACTTTGACAGCATCTTAATGCAACGTCCTAATGGCCAAGGCTATCAACGATAACATAAGTTCGACCTCGTTTGAACTACGATAGGACTCTACTTCGATAATAGATCGAAGCAACATCCCCATGGACAAGTCCATCAATGACGATATAAGTTCGACCTCGTTGGAACCATGATGGGATCCTACTTCAATGAATAGTTCGAAGCGAAATCCCAATAGCCAAGGCCATCGACATGTACCCCAGACATTGTAATTTTTTTTGGCAAAAATAGCAAATCAGCGAAATATATTTTACATCACATCAAAATATTAGTTTCAATATTCACAAATGGCCTCAAGTACGCCCTCTGCCAAAAATCCTACCAACACAAAAAGAATAGCAGCTACAAAGCAAAAGCTACACATCACCCCCGATAAGGTAAGCATCCTCATACCACGAGTTCGAGGCGAGATGGCCCACATTATTAGAATTAATGTTACCTTCGTCAGGTGTAAGGGGGTCGGCTAGATGTGTAGAAGCCTCTAGTTTACTATTACGGGAAACATCTCTCATGAGCTCCTCATCCCTCTCCCTCAACTTCTCAGTCTTGCGCTCTAACTGGTCCTCCCGCTACTTGAGCCCCTTATGAAACACCTAAAACTCATGATCTTGATGATAAATGTCGGATATCGCCCAGTGCTTAGCTCGATACTAATGATATTTAGATGATATCTTCTCATAAAGATCTGTCCGTTTTCTATCCCGACGATCCCACTCAAACTCCATAACGAGGGTCTAATAAAAGAAAAATGGAGAAGTCAAAAACAAGATACGAAAAAACGATTACCGTACAAACCCAACAATAATGTGAGAAGACAAGGCGTCTACCTGCAAATCCATACCATCGACCTTATAGGACAACTCCACATTGAACATAGCCCTAAGCATCTCCTTTTCAGGAGCGGCACATAAAGGAGCCATGGCAGACACCATTTGCTTGCTGTTCAATAATAGGTTGTAGTCCCATGGATGACTACATGATGTTTAGAACCATCCATCCTAACCTCCACGTGGGTATGGCGACCCACGAACTCACTAAAATTCTCTGGGTCGACATTCGAACCAGAGTTGCCACCCTCAACGTGATGCCCCCCGACATTGGATGATATACCGCCCTCAATAGAGCATACTGAGCCAATGCATCGACAAACTCCTTCCACTTGGGGAGACCTCTCCGACAAAATAGCGTCGGACATAAAAATGGGCACAAAGGCTATTTGGGATGCCACGCTTCTATCACCATCCGTGGCCACGCCTTTCCCAAGCTCTAGCCTCATTCTTTTCCTCGACAGCAACTCATCCCATTAGAAGATTCATATAAAGGATATGAGGTCGGCACCAAGGAAGCCTCCTCATTCACGACCACAGCCCGAGATGGATCTCCAAATTGAATAGGATGAGGACAATCCTCCCGGACAGACTCATTCAAAACAAATTGCATACCCGTAGTAGCAACGGCTTATCGAAAGGCGGGGACAAGCGCCCTTCTCCTGGAAGCTCCTCGACCTGTCACCACATAGGGTCATACCATTAAATACGGTCACGCAACCAATAAAGTAGTAAGTACGACATTTACTAGAAGAAAGTTTGGGGCCATATCGCTTTACGAAGGCGGGCCAAGTTCGAGTTTCTGCTGCATGGGGTAACAGATGGGATACCCAATCCCCAATACCCATAATAGGGCAAGGAGGATGACCCATCACTGCAAAATAGCAAGAGAATGAACTTTACATCAAATACAAAAGAAACGAGAATAGAATGAGTGATGACACTTACGACTCTCGTTCCACCACTTCGGGAATATGGCGGAATTAGAAATAATGTGCTCAGTCTTGACAAAGAAATACTTATACCCAAATTTATAAATTTCCCGATCATCCGTCCCGACCAGCAGCCCTTTCGTGCCACGAAGTCTCAAATGCACCATGGTACCCCTGAGGAAGCCAGACGTGAACAAGTGCAGAAGGTGGTGGATGGAAAAGCTACACTCCACCAATTCTGCATACTTGGTCAATAGCAGAAACACCCTGAGCGTATATGGTGAAAGTTGTGCCACACAAACTTGGTAGAATCTACAGAATTACTTTTCTAAAGGGAAGAGAGGAAGAGTGTAGCCAATCATAAAAGGGTACTCGTATAAAGTGCAGTACCTCGGTATGTGGACGTCCACATAATCCATCCACGTTGGAACAATTTCTATATGGGCAGGAATGTCATACTTTATATGAATGGCATTGAGATGAACCTACCGAGTCTTAGAAAACACGGGGTTCGGGGTGGGAGGAGGGTCCTTGAGGAAGTCACTTCGAGATAGAAGGTGTCTTAGTAGTAAATGCCCCACCATAAGAGGATTGTCACCTTCTTCTACCACCACATCCCCGCTGTCAGAAGGATGCACCATAGATGATGGAGTAGCCTTAGGAACCTCTTTATGAGACCGATAGACCTTGGTATGATATCGATCAAAGGAACATTAACGAGGAAAAAGAAAGTGGAAGCTTCAAGAAAAGAACAAAAGAAGAAACATGAAGATAAGAGAGCAAATGAGGAAGAATGAAAGAGGTTTTCGAGAGAGAAATGGCTGAAGTTCCTCAAAAATACAAATCCCCACCTATTTATAGGGTTGGGTGGTGCTAGAATCGAGGCAGAAGGTCTCAAAGATGTGCAAGAATTGAATCATCAAGCCATCAAATCCTTGCCTAAAAAACTTGCATAATGATGGCGCACGTGGAGATGATATTATTTCCTGGTAACATGTCACCCGTTGTTTTGCTGAACATGATGATCATCCCCCATTGACCATGTCATAATGTTTTAAAGGGTCAAATTCCTTCAAGAGAGCGTGTGGAGTCCACTCATCAAGGACGCACATGTTCGCAACCCCGACAAATATAGTTACTAACTGTATGAATCCAAATTTGACCAACCATGACCTACGATTAGTACAACGAACGATCAAGTACCTTCAGGTCGGTGTCCCGAAAGAGACGACTTTAGGACAGAAGAAGAGGCGGTATGACCCTTGTAATATTGTATGCCCATTAAGGGACATTGAGAATATTCTTGGTAATTTATTTTTGACAACTTAAAAGACCCCTCTAGTATATAAAGGGGACAAAGATCTTTGTAAAGTGGGGGAAAATAAAAAGCTATGTAATAAGAAACATTATTTGATAACGAAAGAAAATCTATTGACAATCATATCTTCATCACTCACTTTTTCTAGTATTTATTATACTCAGCTAAGATTTACTCGTTCATCTTTGATTGATTTGTTCAAAAATATTTTTATATCTTTGATTCAAACAAATGTATTGAACCAAAAATTACCCGTCAAAATATTAAGTCAAAGTGAGTCAAACAACATACTCGAGGGATCAAATTTTAACCCTATGTAGTTTGGGCCAATAATCATGAATTCGGTTATTGTAGCTACCACACTTTTTTCTATGGTATTAGTACTGGTTATTGTTATTGTTTTTACATTCATTTTCTATTTTTTACTATTCTAATATTATTTTATTTTTCTAGCTTCTGTTGTTATCATTGATCTATTGTCTATTATTTCTTTTCTCTTTCTTGAGCCGAGAGTCTTTCGGAAATAACCTTTTTATTCCCAGGGTAGCGGTACGGTCATCGTACACTCTACCCTCTGTAGACCCTACTTATAAGATTTTCACTCGGTTGTTATTGTTGTTGATCGACTATATACCTAAAGACCCATTAAAATTCAAAACAAGCCCCAAAAAAAGAGTTTGTATTATGAATAATTTGTACATTGGATACTACATTAGATGTCCATGTTGTGAATAACTTAAAGATTAAATCTCCTATTTTATGTCCATCATATTTACTTTTTATGCCTATAAAAATCTATGTAATTGAAATGGAAATACACACCAAAGTGAAAGAAGATGGACTTTTTCCTTCTTTCTATCTCTTCTTATTTACATTTTACTGCATTGCTTTTATTTTATAGCACGTTATCAGCACAGAGCTCTAATTTTATTCTTAACTCCTGTTAAGTTGAGCCATATTTTATTAAGGTATGTATCATTATAATCATTTTATTTATAGCAGTACATATCATATATTTACTGCTTGCAGATTACTTGTGCTCTTGGGCATCTTAAATAGTTTAAGTACATTGCAGTGATAAAATAACTATTTTTTTCAGTGCTCAACTCTTAGAGGACCTCAAAGTCGTCAAACTAGCTATGCACTAATGACATACTTATAATATTCATTGACTCCCTCGATCAAAACATATCTTTAAGGCGTTTTAATGAACTGTGAGAAATGAATTGACAAGCAATAATTTTATAGTTTAATTACTTTATATTTATTAGAATATATAAATAATGTTAGTCACGTACAATTTTATTAATACATATATGTCAATACTATAAAGTAAAATGAAACAATGTGTAGTTTCTACTTTATGGCAAGAATAAAATAAAATAGTAGATTGTTAACATGATATAACTCTATTTTTATTTCTTTTCTCTTAACCATTTTGTTTCATTAATTGTTTATTATTATAATTATTTCTCTAACTTATTCATTTTTTATGATAGTTTTTACTATGTCAAATTTATCAAAACTTGAATTTGTGGCACTTGACATCACCGGGAGGAACTATTTATCATGGGTCCTTGATGCTAAAATTCACCTTGATGCTAAAGGTCTTGGAAATACTATTATACAAGGAAATGAAGCATCAAATCGGGAAAAATCGAAGGCCATGATTTTCCTTCGTCATCATCTACATGAAGGGTTAAAAACTAAATATTTAACCGTAAAAGATCCACTGGAATTATGGATTAATTTGAAGGATCGGTATGACCACCTAAAACTTACGGTATTATCAAAAGCTCGGTATGAGCGGATACATTTAAGGTTGCAAGACTTTAAAATCGCAAGTGAGTATAATTCTGCTATCTTTAAAGTATGTTCTCTATTAAAATTATGTGGAGACACCATCACATATGAGGACTTATTCGAAAAAATATTTTCTACTTTTCACGCTTCAAATATTGTGATATAACAGCAATATCGTGAAAAAGGTTTTAAGAAATATTCTGAGTTAATCACATGCCTACTTGTGGCAGAGCACAATAATACTCTATTAACGAAAAATCATGAAGTCCGACCTACTGGGTCAACTCCATTTCCGGAAGCGAATGTTGTAGCAACATATAATAAGTTTGAAAGAAAATAAAATAATTAATGTGGTCGTGGACATGGTCGTAAACGTGTATGTGGCAGAGTACGAAATAATTATCATCATTATGGTAGAAATAAACTGTGAACAATAAGAGTTCTCAAATTAATCCTTCAAAAGGTAACTAGTGTGTGTTACCGATGTAGTATGAAAAGTCATTGGGCACGCATTTGTCGTGCGCCAGATTATTTTGTCAAACTTTATCAAGTCTCCCTCAGAAAAAAAGAATATATAATGTGGAGGCACACTTGACCTTTCAAAATAATGACGATGAAGCAGGTCCCTCAAAGAAATATGATTGTAAGTCTCATCTTGCATATAAAGATGATGATTTTGGAGGCCTAACAAATATTACTCATTTAGAAGTTGGAGACTTCTTTGGGGATATTGATTGAAGAACTGATCATCTTACTGGGGAATCAAGCTATAAAAGTTGTTATTTTTGCAACTAGTTTATTTTTCTTGAGTGTATTTTCCTAATGTATCATGTGTTGCTAGTTTCTACATTCCTAATGCATTTCTTAATATATTTTTTTCCCGTTTGTCTTTCATATTTATTATGATGTATTTTTTGTCCTTTTTTTATGAAGAATATGAAAATTCCCCAGTCTTCAATTGGACTCAAGATTAATAAAGATGATATATGTCTTCTGGGTAGTGCTACAACACACACTATTTTAAAAGATAAGAGATATTTTTCTTATTTGGTAATGAAAGAAGTGAATGTTAATATAATATCCGGTAGTACAAGATTAATTGAAGGTTCTGGAAGAGCCAATTTATTTGGCTATTGATAACGCACTATATTGTAGTAAATCTCAAAGAAACTTATTAAGTTTCAAAGGTATTCGCCAAAATGGCTATCATATTGAGACTAACAATGATGAAAAGGTCGAATATCTTTATATTACTACAATAATATATGGTAAGAAATATGAGCTTGAAATGTTACCTGCTCTTTCCTCCGGCTTGTACTGCACAAGATTAACATGATTGAAACACATGTCATAGTAAATGAGAGGCTTACTAATTAAGATATTTTATTATTTGTCATGACCGGTTGAGCCATCTTGGTTCTAATATGATGCATAAAATAATTGAGAATTCACATAGACATGCAATAAAGAATCACAAGATTCTTCAATTTATGGAATTATCTTGTGTTGCATGTTCGCAAGGAAAATTAATCATTACACCATCAACTATTAAAGTTATGATGGAATCCCCTATATTTATGGAACGTATACAGGGTGATATATGCGGGCTCATTCACCCTCCATGTGGGCCATTCAAATATTATTTGGTTTTGGTAGATGCATCTACAAGATGGTCACATGTGTGCTTACTATCAACTCGCAATATGGCATTTGCGAGATTGTTAGCTCAAATAATAAATCTAAGAGCACAATTTCCAGATTATGCAATTAAGACAATTCGTCTTCATAATGCTGGTGAGTTTACATCCCAAGCCTTTAATGATTATTGTATTTCAACTAGGATAACAATTGAGCATCCAGTTGCTCATGTTCGTACACAAAATGGTCTAGTAGAATCATTGATCAAGCGCCTCCAATTAATTGCTAGACCAATGCTTATGAGAATAAAACTTCTCATTTCAGTATGGGGTCATTTCATTTTGCATGCAGCAGCACTTGTGCGGATAAGGCCCACAAGTTATCATAAAGTCTTCCCATTGCAATTGGCTTTTGGTTAGGAGCCAAATATTTCCCATCTTAGGATCTTTGGTTGTGCGATATATGTTCCAATTTCTCTACCACAACGCACAAAGATGGGTCGGGTATATGTTGGATATAAATCTCCTTCTATTATAAAATATCTAGAGCCGTTGACTGGAGATTTATTTACGGCAAGATTTTTTGATTTCCATTTTGATGAATCAGTATATCCAATATTAGGGGAGAAAATAAGCAGCTGAAAAAGAAGATAGATAGGAATGCATTATCATTGTCTCCTTTAGATCCTCGATAAATCAATATGAACAAGTGGTTCAAAAGATTATTCATTTGCAAAATATTGCAAATCAATTGCTAGATACATTCATTGACCTACCAAAGGTGACTAAGTCACATATTCCAGCTATCTCAAATTCTAGTTGATATCCTGGCAGGATAATGAATTAAAACAAATGAGTCTAAGCCATGCTTGAAACGTGGTAGACCAATTGGTTCTAAAAATAAAAATCCTCAAAGAAGAAAATGAGCAAGTGATCAAAGTGAACATAACACAGAGGTAGTGGCTCAAGAAGAGCCCCAAGACGTAAAACATGATAAGACCTTAGAGGAGGTCCAGGTACATGAAAATAATAAGAATGAAGAGATATCAATAAGTTGTGTCTCAATCGGGAAAAGATGGAACCGAAATAATATTGTTATCGATAACATTTTTGCTTATAATGTTGCCATTGAAATAATGCAACAAGATGAGGATCTTGAACCAAAATCTGTCGATGAATATAGACAGAGAAATGATTGACCAAAATGGAAAGACGCTGCCCAAGCAGAGTTAACTTCACTTGGAAAACGTGAAGTCTTCGGACCCATAGTTCGAACACCTAAAGGCATAAAGCCAGTAGGGTATAAATGAGTTTTTGTGTGAAAGCAAAATGATAAAAATGAATTCGTTAGATATAATGCGCGACTTGTGGCACAAGGGTTTTTCGAAGGCATGTAGTTGATTATATGGAGACATATTCTTCTGTAGTGGATGCTATCACCTTCAGGTGTCTCATAAATATAGCAGCGCAAGAAAAAAAGATTTGCATCTAATGGATGTTGTTATAGCCTATTTGTATGGATCATTAGACAACGAAATTTTTATGAAAGTACTTGTGTCACGACCCCAACCCCGGTTGTGATGGCTCCCAATACAATGCTAGGCAAGACCGACCATTCTGACACTTTCAACCTCTTTTATAGAACTTTATAACCAATTCACATAAGTCTAACTCTACAACAATACATAAAATAGCGCGGAAACCAAGAAAATACCAATACAAATCCCACTGATCTGGTGTCACGAGTCGAGAGACTCTAATACATATCTGAGCAGAAGCATATACATAAAATAGTCTAGAATGCGGAAAAAATAAAAAGGATAAGGGAGGAAATCGGGTCTTGCAAACGCCATGCAGATACCTCGATAACTCCAGAAATAAGTTAAAAACTATGCCTCTGGGATACCTGTATCTGCACACATGGTACAGGGAGTAAAGTGAGTACTCTGACTTAGTGAGTATAGTAATAAATAATGATTAACGGAAAGAAAACTCGTAAGAACACTATGCACTTGTATATAAAAATAGCAAGTACATTAAACAACAGATAAATGAGAAAAGTTAGGTGAATATCCCCTTAACTATTACACGACTCATTTACTCCTAACAATGACCGATAATTTGGTTATAATGTTGCAATGTACAACCCGATCCATACAGTATACTGCTGCGGTGCGCAGCCAAATCTATATATATACTGTTACGGCGTGCAGCCTGATCCAGTAATAATAGTCGACTACGCTCACTGGGGGTTTGCAGACTCCGGAGGGGCTCCTACAGCCCATACGCTATACTACTGCAGCGTGCAGTCCGATTCCGCATAATATACTACTGCGGCATGCAGTCCGATCCATATAATATACTATTGTGGCGTGCAATCCGACTATATATATATATATATATATATATATATATATATATATATCCAGTGGCGGAGGCAGGATATATATTAAGGGTGTTTAAAAAAAATTGGATTGTAGCTCACAAGTACCGAATCTGTGATTTTATGTACATTTTGAACACCCTTGACCACCGAGCCAAACATTTGCCTGGTATCAAGGGTGTTCAAAACTTAATATATAGAGATAAAAAATAAATTTTACCTTATATATACAGTGTAATTTTTCGGCGAAGGGTGTTCGGGTGAATACCTTTGCGCCCCCTTGCCTCCGCCCCTGTATATATCCAATAACCCCACTATGGGGGTCCTCAACCCTTTTTAGTCAAATCTACACTTGGCCTCTCGGGCTCACTCAGCTAAGATAGGGTTTCCAACCCACATATTATTCTCATTTGGATTTATTCATTTTCTAAAGCCGGTTCATAATATGTTTTATCAGTAAAGAACATGATTGAGGGGATGATTTCGATAAGTAAAGTGAGGACAACCAGTACATATGCCCCCTAAGGTTTCTACAGATTGGCACAAGGCCCCAAACATGGCGACTAGCCCAGAATATAGTAATATGAATTATGTCTCAGTCAAAAATACAACAGAGTCATCAATCGGGATAGACCGAGTCCGAATACCCAGCAGTAAAAGACCCTACGCTCATTATACAATGTGTGTCTCATCTCAATATAGCATCACGTTGTGCAAACCGGGGTTTCAAACCCTCATAACAGCATTTATAACCACTACTCACCTCAAGCCGGCCGAAATCCTAGCTCGCTTTGCCCTTGCCTCATAAATCAACCTCCTCGAGTGTCAAATCTGATCAAAACCACAAGGAACACGTTACAATAGGCTAAGGGAACACAATCCAATCGAAAATACTAAAAAAATATCAAAAATCATGAAATTGGCAAAACCCGAGCTCCGGGCCCACTTCTTAAAAAATTAGAAAATTTACATCACCGGATACCTTATCTCGCCACGAGTCTATACATATCAAATTTACCAAAATTCGAGCTCAAATGCTCTCTCAAACCCCAAATTTTTATTCAAAAAGTCAAGCCCTAATTCTTCTGTTTTTAATCAAATTTTCATGAATAAGTGTTGAATCTTCAATAAAATGATGTTTCTAGGCCAAAAGACTCACCTCCAATCGATTCCTAGTCAAAATCCTCTTTAATCCTCGTCAAAAGCTCTCAAGGTTACTCAACAATGTAGGAATGGGACTTGGTTCACGGATGAAATGTTTATTAAATCCCTTCTGTCAGCCCAGATTTTACTTTATGCGATCGCATAGCACAACTTTCCTAGGCCTCTAAAATGGCCTATGCGAACACAACCCCTTTAGTGCGATCACACAGCTTCACTAGTAATACCTATGCGATCGCATACCGTAATCCGTGATCGCATTGAACAAAGTACCCCTCAGAACCTCAGGTCCATTTAACAGTGTGCGATCGCAATACACCTCATGTGATCGCAATGAACAACTTCCTCAACCTATACTATCGAATACCCTATTCCGCGATCGCATTAAGCAATCAGAACAGCCTCCCAAAACCTTCTATCTGATCACAATGGTCCTCCTGCGATCGCAATGAACAAAAATGTCTGCAACACATCAGCTGAAATCTACAACTTTCAAAAGCCAATATTGGTCCGATTGACAATTCGAAATTACCCCGAGGCCCCCGGTACCTCAAACAAAAGTGCCAACCCATCCTAAAACATCATTCAAACTTGTCTCAATCATCAAAACACGACAAACAACACCAAAACCATCAAATTACATCGGATTCAAGCCTAAGTTTCTTAAAAACTTCCGAAATACGCATTTGATCAAAAACCTGAAAAAAACACCTATGAATGACCTGAAAATTTTGCACATACATACAAAATCACCTAACGAAGCTACTGCAACTCTCGAAATTCCATTCTGACCCTCAGATCTTAATCTCACCTACCAACCAAAATTCGCCAAAATACTAACTTTGCCAATTCAAGCCTAATTCTACACCGGACCTCCAAAATCAATTCCGATCGTAATCTTAAGTCACAAATCATCCCCCGAAGCTAACTGAATCACCAAAAATTGCATCTGAGCCATCAGTAGTCAACATTCGGTTGACCTTTCCAAAACAAGCCTTTCTGAAAGAGACTAAGTATCTCATTTCCATCTAAAACCAATCCAATTCGACTCGATCACCTCAAATACCGATAATGAAGCATAGAGAAACATAAGATGGGGGAAACAGGGCGGTAACTCACATGATGACAGGCCGAGTCGTCACATCCTCCTCAACTAAAACAAACGCTCATCCTCGAGTGGGTCAAGAAACATACATGGAGTCATAAACAGTTGAGGATATCTACTCTACATCTCCTGCTTGGTCTCCGAAGTAGCCTTTTTTACGGGCCGACCTCTCCACTGCACCTTTACTGAAGCTATATCCTTTGATCTCAATTTTTGAACCTGACGACCCAAAATGGCCACTGACTCTACATCATAGGTCAAATCATCATCCAACTGAACAGTGCTGAAATCCAATACATGAGACGGGTCGCCAACATACTTTCAAAGCATATAAACATGAAATATCGGATGCACGCTCGACAAGTTGGGTGCCAAAGCAAGCTCATAAGCTACATCCCCAACCCTCCTAAGTACCTGAAAAAGGGCCAATGAACCGCAGACTTAGCTTCCCTTTCTTCCCAAACCGCATAACACCTTTCATGGGCGAAACCTTCAGCAAGACCTTCTCACCTACCAAATAGGACACATCCTGAACCTTTCGGTCCGCATAACTCTTCTGACATGACAGTGCTGTATGAAGCCTCTCCTGAATCAGCTTCACCTTCTCTAAGGCATCCTAAACCATCTCTGTCCCCAATAATCTAGCCTCTCTGAGCTCGAACCATCCAACAGAAGATCTACACTGCCTCCCATACAATGCCTCATACGGATCCATCTAAATGCTCGACTAATAGCTATTGTTATAGGCAAACTCTACAAACGGCAAAAAATCATCCCAAGAACCCCAAAATCAATAACACTGGCATGCAACATGTCCTCTAATATTTGAATAGTGCGCTCGGACTACCCGTCTGTCTAAGGATGGAATGTTGTGCTCAACTCTACCTGCGTCCCAACTCCCGCTGAAATGTCCTCCAGAACTGAGAAGTGAACTGAGTACCCCTATCTAAGATAATAGAAACTGGAACCCCATGCAATCGGACAATCTCCTGGATAAAGATCCCTGCCAGCCGCTCTAAAGAATAAGTAGTACATACTGGAATAAAGTGCGTGGACTTGGTCGGCTGATCCACAATCACCCAAATTGAATCGAACTTATTCATAGTATGAGGGTGACCACTCATAAAATCCATAGTAATCCTCTCCCACTTCCACTCGGGAATAATCATCTACTCAAGCACACCGTCTGTCTCTGATGCTCGTACTTAACATGCTGACAGTTGAGACACCAGGCTACAAACCACACTATATCATTCTTCATTCTCCTTCACCAATAGTGCTTCCTCAAATCCTGATACATCTTCGTGGCACCTAAATGGATGGAATACAACGAGTTGTGGTCTCCTCCAATATCAAGTCATAAAGCCCATCCATATTGGGCACGCAAATTCGGCCCTGCATCCTCAACACACAATCACTATCAATAATCACATCCCTAGCATTATCATGTTGAACCATGTCCTTAAGGACAAGCAAATGCGGATCATCATATTGGCGCTCTCTAATGCGGTCATATAAGGAAGACCAAGAAACCATACAAGCCAACACTCGACTAGGCTCTGAAATATCTAATCTCACCATCTGATTGGCCAATGCCTGAACATTAACAGAAAAGGGCCTCTCCCCAACAAGAATGTATGCCAAACTCCCCATGCTAACTGCCTTCCGGCTCAAAGCATCGACCACCATATTGGCCTTCCCGGGTGATACAAAATGGTAATATCATAATCCTTGAGTAACTCCAGCCACCTCCGCTGCCTCAAATTAAGGTCCTTTTGCCTGAAGACTGCGATGATCGGTGAATACCTCACAGGATACACCACACAAGTAGCGCCTCCAAATCTTCGAAGCGTGAACTATAGCATCCAACTCCAAATCATGTACAGGGTAGTTCTTCTTGTGGGGCTTCAACTGGCGAGAAGCATATGCAATAACTCTACCCTCCTGCATTAACACACATCGGATACCAACTTACGAAGCATCACAATATACAGTGTAAGAACCTGAAGCTGATGGCAACACCAACACTGGAGCCATGGCCAAAGTTATCTTGAGCTTCTGAAAGCTCTCTTTGCACTCATCTGACCACACAAATGTGGCACCCTTCTGAGTCAACTTTGTCAAGGGTAATGCAATAGAGGAAAATCCCTTAACAAACCGGCGATAATACCCCACCAACCCAAGGGAACTATGAATCTATGTGGCTGAGGTCAATCTAGGCCAACTCTGCACCGCCTCTATCTCGGGTCGACCTGAATACCCTCGCTAGACACCACGTGTCCTAAGAAATCCACTGACCCAAGCCAAAACTCACACTTGGAGAACTTTACATAAAGTTTCTCCTACCTCAATATCTGTAATACCACTCGCAAATGCTGTGAGTGCTCCTCTTGGCTACGCGAGTACACCAATATATCATCAATAAAAAAAATCATGAATGAATCCAGATATGGCCAAAATATACTGTTCATCAAATGCATGAATCCAGTTGGGGCATTGGTCAGCCCAAAGGACATAACAAGAAATTTATAGTGCTCATATCTAGTCCTGAAAGCAGTTTTATAATATTTGAATCCTTGATCTTCAACTAGTGATAGCCTGAACAGAGATCAATCTTGGAGAATACCCTTGCCCCATGAAGCTGGTTAAATAAATCATCAATACGAGGTAGGGGATACTTGTTCTTCACTGTCACTTTGTTCAGCTGCCTGTAGTCAATACACATTCTCATTGTGCCATTTTTCTTCACAAATAGAACCGATGCACCCTACAATGACACACTAGGATGAATGAACCCATTGTCTAGGAGTTCCTGAAGCTAATCCTTTAGTTCTTTCAACTCTGCCGGTGCCGTACGATATGGAGGAATGGAAATGGGTTGAGTGCCCGGCACCGGGTCAATTCCAAAATCATTGTCCCTATCCGGTGGCATGACTGGCAGGTCCGCAGGAAATACATCGGGAACTCCCTCACAACTAGGACCCAATCAATGTTAGGAGTCTCAGCTCCAACATCCCTCACAAAAGACAAATATGATAGATAACATTTACCAACCATATGTTGGGCCTTTAGGAAAGAAATCACTCTGCTAGGCACATAGTCAGTCATTCCACGCCACTTAATCCTCAAAACACCCGATATAGCCAAAGTGACTATCTTAGCATGATAATCCAGAATAGCATGACACGGAGATAACTAGTCCATGCCCAGAATAACATAAAATCTGCCATGCTCAATAGAAATAGATCAACTCGGGTCTCCAAACCCCCAATAGTCACTAAACACGACCGATATACATGGTCTACAATAATAGTATCACTCACCGGGGTAGATACATGAACATTCAAGGCAAGACACTCCCGGGTCGTACCCAAATGATGAGGAAAATATGAAGACACATAGGAATAGGTGGAACCGGGATCAAATAAGACTAAGGCATCCCTGTGGCAGACTGAAACAATATCTGTGATAACAACATCCGAAGCAATAACATCTGTTCAGTCCTGAAGAGCATAAAAGTGAGCCTGACCACCGCCTGATCGGCCTCCCCCTCTAGGGCGACCCCTGGCTGCCTGCCCCTTACCCCTAGCTGGCAGGGCAGGTGCTGAAGAAACTAGGCCAAAAGATGGGGGTTGACCCCTCTGTTGAGATGAGCTAGAAGCACGGTGAGGACACTCACTCCGCATATGCCCGATCTCTCCACACTCATAGCAACTCCTGGGTGTTGGGAATTAAAACTGAAGGGTACCCCTCGCACTAGAGTGGCTAGTTGATGCATTCGACCTGGAAGAACCCTGAACAAATGGGGCATGAGATGAACTCTAAACTGGAAGAGCGTTGAGAGATGGTTGACTAAGATGAGAACACTGATAACCATGACCAGAATACCTACCTCGATACTCAGGTCTACCTGAGTGACCGGGCCTGAAAGAATGACCTCGACCCTGCTGAAACTAGCCCTTCAAAGGAGCGCTACTGTGACTACCAGAACCTCGATGCCTCTTAGCCTCCCTCTCATCTCGATCCTGGCAACAACCTGACTCAATATCTTGAGCTATATCCACCACCTCCTCAAATGTAGCACCTAGCACTCTCTCTCTAGTCATAAGAATACGAAGAGGGTAGTAGAGACCATCAACAAACCTCTGGATTCGCTCACGATTTGGCGGGACCAACCAAGCTGCATGCCGAGACAACTTAGAAAATCTCATCTCATATTGGGTCACTGTCATATATCCCTATCGTAGTCCCTCAAACTGTCTGCGCAACTCCTCTATGCAGGACTACGGTACATACTTTTCCAAGAAGAGAGTGGATAACTGTTGCCAAGTCTAAGGTGTTGCACCAACCGGCCTACGCCGCTCATACGCCTCCCACCATGTTAAGGCCACTCCAGTAAACTAAAATGTAGTAAAAGCCACACTGCCGGACTCAAGAATCCCCACTGTATGAAGTATCCACTGACATCTGTCGAGAAAACCCTAGGCATCCTTGCCCTTAGCTCCATTAAATGTCGGGGGCTAGAGTCTACCAAACCTCTTAAGGCTATGCTGCTCGTCCTCGGGCATAACTGGAACCCTGAACTCTGGAACTGGTACCACTGGCTGAACAGGAAGTGCCTCTGGAGTCTGTAACCCCTGTAATCCCTGCTCAGGTGTGCGAGCAGCGGGGGTCTGATTGCCTCTCTTGGCTTGTGAAGCAACTGCTGTTGCTGTGGTGGATGAAACCATCTAAGCCAGACCTGTGAAAACTATCAATATCTGGGCCAATGTCTCCTGGAGACTCGGA
Source organism: Nicotiana noctiflora (assembly GCA_032618575.1). NCBI lineage: Eukaryota > Viridiplantae > Streptophyta > Magnoliopsida > Solanales > Solanaceae > Nicotiana > Nicotiana noctiflora. The sequence goes on from JASVEL010011943.1 coordinate 389,282, forward strand.
ATCACAATTGGCACAACTGGTGCATGAACTGGTGCTGCTGAAGCCTAGTCCTGAGCTGGGGCAACCAAAGGATCCACATGTGCTGCCCCTGTTGCTCTGTCTCTACCACAACTATGACTACGACCGCATCCACGGCCGCTAGTAGCCTCATTAGGTGGTACTGGTGGTCATCTACCACGTCCGATAGCTCGTGTTCTCACCATCTATGAGAGAATAGAATAAAGAGAAGTTTAGTATTCAGATCAACAAGTTCGCACGAGTAGTAGATATGGATATGGCTTACAATATGATTCTTGGGAGGCCATGTATCCATGAAATGGATGTTGTACCATCAACCTAGCATCAAGTTATTAAATTTCCATCGCCATGGGGAATATGTTAAATTAGGGGCGATCAACAAACATCTAGGAGCATCAACTCTGTGCCTGATTCAAGTGTTGAGGGTGAAGAAAAATAGCAATTATAGAATTCAGTGGAGGATAACATGACATCAACCTCAACTGAACAAGGTCAAACAGATGTGGATTCAAGACATGATACTATTCAAGAACCAAGAAAATGAAAACATCAAAACAATGATAGAAGAGCTGGAGGCAGTGGTTTTTGTTTGTACATTGGCGGAGAGAAAAGTGTATATAGGAGCCAATCTTAGCCCAAGGTGAAACGTAAGTTGATTGAATTTTTAAAAGCTAATGCAGATTATTTTGCTTGGTCCCATTCTGACATGACAGGGATACCAACGGAGGTGATGAATCATAACTAAATGAAGATCCATCATATCCACCAATCAAGCAAAATAAAAGAAAGTAAGGAACTTTCAAGAATTAGGTGATTCAAGAAGAAGTCAAAAAACTGCTAAAAATTGGTTCAATTCGTGAGGTAAAATATCCTAACTAGTTAGCTAACACTGTTGTAGTTCCAAAGAAAAATGGTAAGTGGCGAATTTGTGTGGATTACACAGATCTTAATAAAGCTTGCCCTAAAGATTCATTTCCACTACGACACATAGATCAATTGATTGATGAAAATGCATGTCATGAATTATTAAGTTTTTTAGATGCATATTCAGGATATAATCAGATTAAAATAGATCCAGGAGATGAAGAAAAAACTTCCTTCATAATAGAGTGGGGGACTTACTGTTATAAAGTAATGCCCTTTGGTCTAAAGAATGCAAGTGCAACATATTAGATTTAGTTACCTAAATGTTTAAAAAACATTTAGGTAAGACTATAGAGGTATACATAGATGATATGCTCGTTAAACTCAGCATTCAGGAGATCATATCATACCTGTCTGAAACCCTGAAAAATGTGCATTTGGTGTTGCATCAGGTAAGTTCTTAGATGTTCTTGTTTCTAACCGTGGTATTGAAGTGAATCTTGCACAGATTAAGGCCATTAAATAAATCCTTGATATACTTTCAAACAAGAAGTAAGTTCAAATATTAACAGGGAGAATTATTGCCTTAGGAAGATTCATTTGTAAATCATTAGAGAAATGTTTTAAATTCTTCTCAGCCCTAAAAAAGCAGGACCATTTTAAATAGAATGAAGAGTGTCAACAAGCACTCAGAAATTTGAAAACATACTTATCAAATCTACCTTTCCTAGCCAAACCAAAGGCTGGGAGAGACTTCTCATTTACCTTGTTATTTCAGAAGTTGCGGTAAGCGCTGTTTTGGTTCGAGAAGAACAAGGTAAACAATCCCATATGTATTATGTTAGTAAATCTTTGTTAGATGCAGAGACACGATATCCTTAGTTGGAAAAACTTTCACTTGCATTAATCATGACATCTGGGAAGTTAACACCTTACTTTCAGTGTCATCCTATTGCTGTAGTGACTGTATATCCTTTACATAATATATTGTATAAGCATGAATTATCAGGAAGGCTGGGCAAATGGGCCATAGAGTTAAGAGAATACGAACCATATACCAACTTAGAACAACAATCAAATCGCAAGTATTAGCCGATTTCGTGACTGATTGTATCTAGGGGATACAGTTAGAAGCAGAAAAAGAACTACAAGTTTTAAATGGTGCTAACCCAGGAACTTGGACTTTATTTATTGATGGCTCATCTAACGTAAAAGGTGAAGGTTTAGGAATTGTCTTGGTACCACCTACGGGTGAAACTGTTAGACAAACAATTAAATGACATTCTATAATAACAATGAAGCTGAGTACGAAGGTGTGATTGCAAGTCTAGAATTGGCACGAGAACATGGCGTAAATCAGATCGTAATCAAGTGTGATTCATAATTCGTGGTCAATCAAATGCTGGGGACTTAGACAGCTAGGGAAGCAAGGATTCAAAAATACTTAGAAAAGGTATGGGAATTGATCAAGCAATTTCAAACCTGGAAAGTCATACAATTACCAAGTGATGAAAATGTTGAAGCAGACGCCCTAGCCAATCTTCCACCAGCGGCTGATGTGGCAAGCGATGCAAACACCTGAGTTATACATTTATTTCATTAAGTTCTCGATCCGAATATGAATGATGCAAATTATAATAATTTAACTTGGGATTGGAGAAACGAGATTATTGCTTTTTTGCAGTATGGTATCGTTCCTGATGAGAAGAAAAAAGCCCACGTGCTATGAAAAAAGGTTGTCTGGTACTGTCTAAAGCAAGTAATTTATATCGAAAAATGTTCGGTGGTCCCTTAGCAAGATTTCTCGGACCTTCGCAAACGGAGTATGTAATGAGAGAAATACATGAGGCGCACTGTGGGAATCATGCATGAGGAAGGTCATTGGTAAGAACCTTGATTAGAGCAAGGTACTATTGTCCTAAAATAGAAGAAGAAACAGAAAGTTTCGTGGCTAAATTTGATAAATGGCAAAGGTAAGGTAACAATGTGCACATATCTGCAGAGTTGTTACATCGATTCATTGCACCATGGCCCTTTATGAAATGAGGAATGGATATAGTAGGACCATTACCTCAAGTGAAAGGACATGTAAATTTCTGCTCGTACTTTCTGATTATTTCACTAAATGGGTGGAGGCACGAGCATTTAAACAAGTGTGAGAAAAAAATTCAAATATTTTGTTTGGCACAATATCATATGTCGATTTGGTGTACCAAAGAAAATTATATGTGACAATGGCCCTCAATTTATCGGAGCTCAAATCATAGAGTTTTTGAAAGTTAACAAATTAAAAGGATTACATATACACCCTATCATCCGATCGGTAATGGACAAGCAGAATCAACAAGCAAGGTTATAATCAACAATTTAAAGAAGCGACTTGAGGAGTCAAAGGGTAACTGGCCTGAAATGTTACCCGGAGTTTTATGGGCATATTGCACAACAACAAAAATGAGCATAGGAGAAACACCCTTTTCTTTGGATTACAGAGCTAAGGAGTTGATTCCAGTTGAGATAGGAGAAACAAGCACAAGATTTGCACAAGCGACACAAGAGTCTAATGAGGAGGAGATGCAGGTCAATTTGGATCTACTGCAAGGTAGGAGAGAAGCTGCATTACTAAAAATGGCAGCTCAAAAACAAGTGATAGAACGATATTACAATAGGAAAGCATGCCTGAGATTCTTCAAAATTAGGGACTTCGTGCTTAAAAAGGGTTTTCAATCTACAAAGGCAACCAACACGGGTAAATTGAGTCCAACATAGGAAGGACCCTACAGAGTTCGTGGTATTGCAGGCAAGGGAGCATATGAATTGGAGACAATGGATGGCAAAATACTACCTTCACATTGGAATGATGTTCATTTGAAGAGCTATTACTTGTAAGGAATACCCACGGTCAGGTATCACCATTTTGCATTTAATTTTTTGAATTGTTAAAATTTTACTAAGGATTTTAGATAATAGGCAAAAAGCTAGCCCGTACTAAATAATGGGTCATGGCCTGTAAGGCACACAGAATAACCTAAAATTCCTGGCCTAGGATTACAATTATTTTGATAGAAAATTAAACGGGTTAAGCAGTCTTCATCTATAATTGTACTTCCGAGTCCTGTATGTGTTTCCTTTTCAGGAAATTGGACCAAATGAGAGAAACTATCAAGTGCTCGAGGCTTCATATTTCAACACTCAAACACTTGGGGGACTACATAATATACACAAGTATATATAAATAAGGCAGATAAGATTGAAGAGAAATCAAGCCTAAAAAAGTCAAGTGCAGAGTAATAAAGATCACACGAAGTCACGAGCCAAGGCTAAAGAAAAACCTTACTGTAGTTAGGGTAAAATCTATGTACTAAATCAGGTTATGAAGAAAAACCTTGCATTTATTGTACTAAAACGGGTTATAAAGAAAAACCTCATATTTATTATTTTTTCTTAAAAATCTGTTACAAGGAAAAATAGTTACGAGAAAGTTATAGATGTAATTCAAATACATGTAAGAAGTATTCAAAACTTGTCAAGGTTCAATAAAAACTTGTCAATGTTATTCCAAAGAAACATGTGTGTTCCTATTTCTTTTATCGTGTGTTAACACCATTATGAAGTTGAGATGTCTTCTTTATTAAGTATCAAAATATAAAAGGGCCCTCTTTTATAACACTCATGTTTAAAACTATTTAGTCAAGAGAATAACAGAAGCATTTTTTAAAGAGCAAAAATGCAAGCTATTCTATAAGTCCTTACAAATTAAGGCAGGAATAGAATAAACAGAAGTCTAAGATAATAACATCAAAAGCTACTTAAATACTTAAGATTAAGTACGAACTTAATAAAAAAATTGTGAAATTGTTTATACAGAATTGCCCCATAAAAGACTTGGGGACTTATGTTCCAAAAACTAACCCTTAAATAAAGCTAAGGGTTTTACTACAAATTTTCTAAAAATAAACCCTTAGATGAAGCCAAAGGGTTCTAACATGACTTTCCAATGAGGTACCTGCAGCAAAAACAAAGAATTCAAGATAACTTTTCTATGAAGATGTGGGAACTAAAGAAGAAGCATCAATAGCAATGTGCTCAACTTGGATAGGAGCATCAGCGGCGGCAATAGGCTCGACATGAGTAAGGACTTCAACAGAGGTAGTTTCAACTTGGCTTGTAGATGGGCTCGATTGGGCTTGAAGAATATGTGATACCCACATGAACCTCAACCACGGGAGCTTCAATCACGGGAGAAGGGAAGTCTTGCGGTTGCTGAGCTTGCTCTATGGTTTCATTGACCTTAGCTAATTCAGCCTCCAGGTCAAAAATTTCTTGCCCAACTTCAAGTAAGGTAGCATGATGGGAACTCCAAAAAGCCCAACTCACCTCAACGTCAAATCTTTCTTCAAGGATCTCATAATCCTTTTCCCAAGCAGCAACCTAACTTTTGAGCTCTTCATTTTCAGCCAAGGCAGAATTACAAGAAGTTTGAAGGGAAGCATAAGAGCTCTCTAAAGAACGTACCTTATCAATAGAAACTTAAAGTTCTTCATGAGCCAGGGTTAGGTTTTACACAAGTTTCCCAGCATAAACCTCTTTTTGAGCCAACAGAGCCTTTACTGCCCTATTCTCCTCGCTAGCCTTGGATGGCTATTCTGAAAAGGAGGATTCAAGACGTTAATTTTCCTTATTATCTTGGCTTGATGAAGCCTTGGTAATAGCCATCTCCAAAGTTTACGCTCGTACTTGCTGTTCTAAGGTACTTCATCTCTTTTGTAAATCCTCCATGTCGATTTGAGCGTTGTCAAACAGTGCCTTCCAATTGTTTGCCTCCAACTGGGAATCACAGGCAGCCTTCTCTGCATCATGAGCAGCCTTGTCCAAATCACGTGCCACCTTCTCCAAGAGGGAGATTCTTTTTTTCAGCTCAGTACCAATAAGATTGGCCTAAATACAAAAAAGAGGAAGTAAGAATCCCAAAGTCAATTTTTTTTTACAAAATGGAGAAAAGTAGGAAAGAAAAATACCTTTAAAGTGGCATGCACTGTGTTATTCATGAGATTCAGGTTTCTATGTCTTTCAAGCTATGCTTTCTCGATGGGACCAATCAAAGGCTCGAGCCAAATATTAGCTTGGTTGTACTTTCTCAAGAGGCTGTTGTTGGCAGGAACCTCAATGGTTACGCTCCTCATAGCAGTACTCCTACTTGAAGAGCCCACCTTCGTATGGTGAACAATAGGTGGAAGAATTTCCAAATGAAAAACAATGGAAGAAGTGAAAATAATGGAAGAAGGAACATAAGCAACAGTTGATGAAGGTAAAGAAGCAATCACAAGTACAGGAGATGAAAAAGAGGATAAGAGAAGCTCGTCCAGAACAAGTCCTAAATTTCCGCTACCAAAACCACTAGCAAAAAATTTGGTTAATAGACTCACGAGTGTCGTGAAGAGATATGTCATCGTCAGAAATGATAACTAGACCAACAACAGGATCGGTAAGAGACATATGAGGAGATCTTTAGCCTCATCATCGGAGACGATACATCTCCTGGCTCGTGGTCTCGTCACCAAAGATCCTTCATCTTCTTCCTCAGAGTCTTCTTCTTCAACAACTTTTTATTGGAAGAAGAACCCAAGACTATTTCTCGGGCCGAAGAGGTATGAGTACCCAAAGAGTCACAAGAAGCCATGATTGCCTCAGCCATGACCTCTCGAACAGCAAATCCTGATAAGAAAGAAGGATAAAAGTTAGAACAATAAATAAATTTATATACGTACAAGAATAAATAAAAACTCTTACCATGAGGTTTCACTTTCCAACCGTAGCGACTGGAAAGGTTTTTCCATGACCTACCCTCCATTGGAGCGGTCCTCAACAATCTTTCTAACCAACCAAGGAATTTGGGTACGGTCTCCACAATACCCATGGTTGCTAAAAACAAAATGGGCGACATTAGAAAAGTTAATAAACTTGAAAGAAAAAGGCACGAGAAAGATGCAATACTTACGTACAAAGTTCCACTTCTCAGGGAAAGGAACATTCTCTTCACCCACTAAACCAGCAGTGGGGGTAGCAATAAATTGAGCATACCATCCATGGTCTTCGTCATCCTCTGGGATTACTAAAATCCTCTTGCTATTGGCTGCTAGGGTAAAAACGCCATTGCAGAAAAGATGATGGGAGTAAAGGTGAATTCAGTGGGGAAAAGTGAATCCAACATCTACCATGTTGGCAAGGTGCCTCAAGCAGGCAATAGCTCTCCAAATAATTGGCCAGTTTGGCCCAGAAAAATATTGAAAAAGTGGCAAATCTATAATGATCGGGTCAATGGCCAGCTTAAACCCTAAAGTGAAAGGGTATGTGTAAAGAAAAGAAAATCCAATCATGTAGGAAGTGATCCTCTGATTGGGATTGGAAATGATAATTGAAAAATCACTACTCCAATGACAGTCCTTACGAACTATAGGATCTAAAATTTCTATAATTTGAGTAGGAAAATATCAGCACGATCTAAAGTGTTTACTTGGTTCCTTAGAGATTCCCTATCATGATTAAAATATAGACCAGTAGGGACTATCTCTTCCACTAGAGGCTCACTTAAGGGTTCAATGGGCTCTTTATTCGTAGAAGAAGCCTTATGAGAAAGGAAACCTATAGTCCTATAAGAGGGACTAGAGCTACAAGAAGGAGTGGATGTCCTGCCACCGCGGGCAGAACCGAAGCTATGGAGTTTACTCCCTCTTATGTACCTAATCGGAGCATTGGGGAAGTTATCTAAAATGGGGGTTATCCTAGGGTTAGGGTTTGGTGAAGCCATGACAAAGAAGATTGAAGTGAAGCAGAAGAGAATAAGAGGTTTTTGGATAATTAAATTGTTTGATACGCTTTATGTAGTAAAAGAAAAGTAAAGAAGTTATATTTATACTAATGGGTAACCAGAAAAAGGGAAAAAAACAATGATGGAAGATTCATAATAATGATAACTGAAACTTCGTGAACAGGAAAGACGAAAAGAAAGCCTAAGAAAGTGCTGCAAAACTATATAGCCAATAAGAGGATGACATGTGTCTAATGCATTAAATGGAAGTGACAATTGAAGCGTCAATTATGTCAAAGTATTAATGTTGAAAAAAAATCTCCTTTAATGAATTTCACTTCCCAAATATTCAAACTGATGAATAAGTGGAAAGTGGGGGGGACTATCTGTATTGGAGAAAATTATATTTATACATATATGGTGATGTGTCAGGACACGTGGATTGGTCAATAAATCATAATTAGTCATGATTTAGGATTTCAAAACAGACACGAGAAATAAAAGAGGAAGAGGCATGGGACATCAGATAAAGTAGCACGGCACCCGTACCTATTTAAATCATTTATATCCGGGCATCAGAAGGAATGAATATGGTTATAGAAAAGATTGTAGATATGGTATTTAATAAGTAATAAATGCTGAGTTCGTTAAGCAATATATATATTCAATGTAATGATTGTGTAATGTAACATTCAATGTCTTTAATTATTCATAATAGCCTCATTATGATTTAGACATAACGTACGTTCTCAAAGGTACCTATAAAAAAGAGATATATGATCAATTGTATGTCATACAAAAGACTATTGAAATATACATTGGTATCATTCGTTTTTCTTGATTATTATACTGCTACTCAGGATTATTTCCTTTTATTCATTTTCTTGATTATCAGTAACCCCGGTTCTTCTAAATTCTAGCTTTGACTAAAATTTCATTTTTTGGTTAAATAACTAAGTTTTCATGGTAAGGTTTTTAATGAGGCAGTATGGAATGCATATTATAAATACCTATGTACATCCCGGTATTTTTTTTGTGAGTTCTTAATGAGGCACATTATCCTACATGTGTTTGGTGGAAAATTATCAAACACTTTCCAAGCAAATCAATCAAAATAATTCAAGGGATAAATCATAGCCAATCGTAGTTAATCACTGAATTAGAAGACAATTGAGACATAGAAGTACTCAATTGTGGAACGATATAAATGGGGTTTTATTCATCGTGGTAGCTTGGCATGCCTCTCCTTGCAGAGGTTCAGGATCTTACATTAATCTTGTTTCTCGCTCCAATTATGGAGCATATCTTTCTATTTTCGGTGTATTCAGGGTTGCGTAGAAGAAGAAGACCCCTTGGGAGGTTCTCTCTCTTGATATTTATAGCCTCATGCTTTTTCTACTGGTCACGAATGGGCCCCTCTTTTGGTCGTGGAGGCATCCCCTCATTCACATTAAGGATAGTTGTCATAAGTCAAAAGTCAAAAGCGTTGACCATTTATTATAAATTGGTTGTGATGGGGTTGACCCCCTGGTCATAGAATGGTCAAATATCTACCAATACAGTTAATCCCTCTGTTCGTCAAGGTCATGCCCGGGTCGACTTCGACGGATGGATAGAGTGATGTGATCGGGAAGTCCACTTCAAAATGAAGTTTCACAACTGAACCATTGGTTGGTGGGAGCGTCATCCCGCAAAATCATTCGTAATGGCACACATTTTCATGAAACTGAATCATTTCGTGCACGGTTATGTATTAATGGCGATCGTTGGGTTCCGTGCAAGCAGAATCTGTTATTTATAACTAGAGAAGATGTGTCATTTTGTTCTTTACATATTCATTGTTCGTCTAAGAGAGTTCTCGAGAAACCTTTTCTTCGGTCAAATTGCATTTTTCCTATTCTTCCGATCATTATCATCATTGATTTCTTCGTTTCCCTCGTTAAAGATCTTCTTTCTCTTGCTCGTGAATCAATTATGTCAGACACTTCTAATCCCAGTAATCGTCCGACTGTGGTCGAACGCTCAGGCAAAGGAAATGGTAGAGTTAGTGGAAGGTGAAGAAATTCCTTTGGTCGATGAAATTCTACCTCGACCAAGCAATCAAGTGATGTATTTCAGTGCACCGGGCAGCGTAGAATAGGGGGAATTGCTTGTCTAATGGGGGAAGTGGGGATAGCCCAAATGAAGGAGCAATGGTGTATCCCACGTTATGTCAAGATTGCTCTTGCGAAGACTGAGGACAAGGTACAGATTGACCATCGAGGGTATTGCTCATTCTATGCTTATCCCTTCCAGGTGGGGTATACACTCCCGCTCTCGATGCTGGTAGTAGACTTCTGCCGCTATTACGAGGTATGTCTGGCCCAACTTTCTCCTTACCTTTACAAGATGCTTCTCATGTTCATCAAGTATGCGAAGCTAGCTAGTAAGGAGGTCATTCTGAGGCATGTGCTCTGTCTCTTTGCTCCCCAAAAAATCTGCAGCACCATGATCTATGCACGTCTACGAGGATCGAAGGGCCTGATGGTTGGGCTGGACAATGAGTACATTCGTTATTCCTTTGAGAAATATTTCTATATTCGGACGAAATACCTCGTGGCAGACCCAAACGGGTTCCCGGAAGTTTGGACCTTTGCACGTGAGACCTCATTCCTGACTGGGCACCTACCCTATTTGAACTTTCCTTATGCTTTGTACTTATGGTTATTGATTTACCTTAATATTTTGTAGCTGAAAAGTTGCCGCCGCCTCCTTCGGGAAGGATCCAAGACTAGGTCAAGGTAGTGTTTCCTCGTACTGCGGGCATTGGCACCTGGGCAGATTTCTAGGGGAGACATAGTCGCAGGCCCATGATCGGTAGAATATCGGCCCTTACTCTTTTCTATTTTGTTTTGACTGAGCTTATTGATTCATTTATTCCTTGCATCTAGATAGAACACGTCATGTCAAAGCTCCTCAATTGGATTTCTATCGGCCGAGTGCAATTGCTAGGCTAGCTGCTGCACCTGTGCCTCGTCGAGTACCGAGGGCAGGATCAGTTGAATCATTAGCGGCTGCGTCCCCAATGCGGGCTACTCCACAAGATGAGAGGTTGTCCAGGCTTATTCGTTCTCGGATGGGCTCACCTTCAAATGAGGAGTAGGATAGGCCTTCACATAAACGGTGAGTGGCATTTGTGGCGGCTCCTCCATCGGTGATCAACTTGGATTCTCCCCTGATGTATTTGGAGGGTGGTATGGCTGTGGCACTTGCTGGCGAGGAGAAAAAGTTAGTTAATTCTAGCCAAGGGAATGTTGATGTCTCGACGATCCTGTCCGAACTTCCTGTTGTTGAGGCGGACGGTCAATCCTTACAGATCACCATCGAGACTTCTGATGTACCATTGTTGGCCATGGCAAGTTGCTCTAGATCAACGACATCAGAGAGGGGGAAGGACGTGATGGAGGACGAGTATGAGTCTGAGTCTGATTTACACCTCGACGATGTTCATATGTTTGATGAGGGTATTACCAATTCTACGGTGCACGTAGGGGGGCCAGCCCATTTTATTGAGGTTCCCTTGAATTTGAACTTATTAAGTAAAGAGAATATTTTGGTGTCACAGTTTGAGTTGTTGTGTATAGAGGCGAAGAACGCATATTTGAGGCGTGTTTCGGACATTGAAGTGGTGGATGAAGTGGCCGTGATGAGCCTGAGGGTACGTAGTACATTCCTAGTTTTTTGTCCCCCTCCCTTTTTAGCCTTTGCCTTAGCTTTGCCTTTCCTTTGGTTTACAGACATACTTGTTGGAGGTGGAGAACATACGCAGAGCCAAGGTTCGCTCGAAGATCTTCTTGCAGATGCTGGGGAAGTATCTCCGTTATCGTGATAAGTGTCGAGGGCTGCACGAGCAATTATGGAATGATCCCTCAACCTACCCTGCTATTGTAGGCACTTGGTAGTAAATGTGCTCTTGAAGAGCAGATTCGTCGGAAGGACGAGGAGCTTGAGGTAGGAAAAGGAATTGAAGTTGAGTGTGCGCACCTGCAGGGCAGGTTGAGGGAGATGGAGTTAGAGGTAGAGCAGAACTGGGTATAGGCTGCGGAGGCGGTTACGGAATGGATTGGGAAACGGGCGACACTGGAAGGCAAGGTTGCTACCTTAAAATTTCTAGAAAGGGGTGCCTTGTTGAGGGTTGTGTCATTGGAGGCATCGATTCGCATACATGAGCCTTGAATTGAGTCGAAGAGGGAGACAACGGCCCTTAAAGAGGCAGGTCTCGAGGAACGGATCGGTGTTCTTGAGCAGGAGTCCCATGTCATGTTGGACCGGACTGCAATTTTGGAGGAGGAGAATCAGCAACTGCAGAGCTAGGATGGTTCGTTGCATTCTGCCGTTTCCCACCAGGCTTATGAACTTTGGGTCTACGCCGAGGCTCAATGCAATATTTACAAGAACTTATAGGAGGCGGGTATTGTGACCGAGGCCGTCTTTGAGGTGGCACGCCAGAAGGCTCGTGAAGCTCGTGCCGATTGTGATTATGATGTGGTGACACTCGAGGCTGATGATGGTGCGAGTACCGGTGATGGTGATAGCGGTGGTGGCACCGAGTAAAGAAAATATTTGTTATCGTTGTTTGTTGTTTTACTTTATATCTCATTCATCGGTTGGCGCTCAGTTGTTTTTGTTGTTTTTATGTATTTTACTTTCTTGTATTGACCGGCCGGGGCCGGGGGTAAGCGGGGAATATCCACGCTTTTAAGTCCGTAGACAATTGTACTCTTTTTTCCATCGTTTGTCTTGTACTTTACTCTATCTTCCGTTCCTTTCTTTTTCTTTTATGAATATTGTGAGCACGTAATTTTTGTCTCGCATGAGAATTACTCCCAAAAATTCAAAATAAAATACTTTTGTGTTTTTTGCAATCTTTGTGGATTTTATGTTATTTTCTTTTTATTGTCTGTATTTGTGCGTTGGTGTTTATATGTCTAAATTAATTAAATAAAAAAAAATATATGTTGCATGCACATTTTGGGATTTAATTGCGCGCTAAGGAATTAACTGAACCATGTTCTGATTTTTAAAAGAGAAAACTGCAAAAAATACGTATTTGTTGTACTTGTGTCATTTAATGTACAATTGTGTAATTTTTGTTTTAATTGATATTTAGTCTAGAGTGCTAATTATTAATTAAAAGTTAATTAATATTTTGGTTTCACAATTTATTTTAGAATTTTTTTTAAAATTTGTTAATTAAAAGAAGAAGAGAATGGGTTGAAAAATTAAGAGAAAACTCGAATTGGGCCCTGTCACACCTCCCTTTTTACAACCTTTTTTGATTTCCCTGAATAAGAGAATAAGGTATACCTCGATATTATAAATACCCCAGGAAGGATATAATAACAACGAGGAAGGAGTTTTTCCAAATAAAGGACAATCGGTTCGTGATTTTATTTAAAGTTTCAGAGTCGCCACTTGGGAAAATAATGGTGTCCCAAGTCACCGGTTAATCCCGAATCCGAGGAAGTTGACACTGTTTTAACAGTCCGCGCAATGAAAAATACGGATAAGGAATTCTGTTAACCCGGGAGAAGGTGTTAGGCACTCCCGGATTCCGTGGTTTTAGCATGGTCGCTCAACTGTCGTTCTTGATTTTATTATATGCTTTTTAACAATATGTACATGTTTCGCTTTGAATATTTTACGAATTGCAACGTCGCGAAAACGTATTTTGAATCACACCGCAACCAGTACGCCTGTGACTTTTAACACGTTTCGGTTTCACCGAGATTTATGATTTGAGTCACATCAAATGTGCACTTGTATTAGGGAAAGTATATTTTAAAAGTAACCTTTACGAGTCTATTATACTTATTTGTTTATACGGGGGCCCCGCTGTTTTGTTTTCAATGCGAGGCTCGTCCCACTTTATTTTCATAGTCCAATCCTATATATATACTATATTATCTATCATTTGGGTTTTCCCTAATTTTAATTTCCAGAATTTAAGTCCATGCCTTATTTTTTATATTACATGGGCCTCGACTCTAGGCTCATATCTAACATATCAACTTACGTATCTGGGTATTAAAACCCAGAAACATGCTAAAAATGTTCAGCAGAAGCCCAGTTTTAAATCTACATAGTTCTGGGCCTTCGCTATTTATTAGGCCCAAATCAGACAAAATCGAACAGGAGAAATAGAAGTCAGAATCCATTAGTTACACAGATGTTCAGATCCAAAAGATAACAAAATTTAAATTGTATTTATTTAGTGAAGAGAAATAATAATACAAAATTACAGTGTCGATTTCAAATCTTAATTGTCTAATGTGAGTGAAGTCTAATTAACAGACTGCTTTTGTCTTTATGTTTCAACAACTATTTTAAACTATTGAATCGAAATACTTATTAGCTAAAACTAATAGAGTTATTACTTGACAATACACTAGTCACAGAGAACTAATCATATCGAATTGTTAAGCTAAATATGTAACAAATTTTATTAACTATGTGATTAACAACTTCCTATTTGATTGTCAGTTAACTGTAACATTTCAATTGCTACGAAAACTGTCTAGATTAAACTAACAATTATTGAGTTAAACTAATTGCCACACACATTAATATCGTTATTAATCTACCTGTTATGCACTTGTTTTTAGACTAAATGTACCAGATTAGTTATTAACCTAGTTTAACTAAGTGATTTTAATTACTACCACTACTCTACTTCTACTTACTATTCTATTACATTGTTTCCAGCCTTCATTCGTGTCTCACATGAACTAATTAAACAATAATTCCCTACTGAATTACAGTTTTAACTAATCATAATCTAAATACAAAATAAATTCAGAAAACAGAGCTATTGAGAATTCAACTTGATTTATTCATCCACTTCAATTCAACTGCAATTACATGTTTGAAGTTTAGTTGTGTACCCGATTCAGCAATGTAAAGTTTATGAGTTTAAGGGAGTGAAGATGATAATAAGCAGGTAGATCACAACAGCAATGCAACAGCAGTGGAGATGAATGAATCACATCTACAAAATTAAATTCCAACATTCAAGTAAGGATTCTAGACTCACCAAAGCAATTCCCAGTGATACAATAGCAGAAGACCAGTAGAAAACCCGATAAACCAGCAGATAAGAGAGGAATTCTACAGAGCTTCAGAGCAAAGCTTCGACTAAACCCAGAAAATTCCCCTTAGTGTGTGTGTTTTCAGTATAATCTCTGATTTCCTAAAAATCCAGCCCTTATTCACGCTTTATTCAATCCTATTTATGGATAGAATTGGTGAATTTTTTTTTTGGGGGGGGGGGGAATTTGAAAAAAGTTATTCCTAATTCCCTCCCCTTAATGTTTTTATTTATTACACTTTAATACCCATTTCAGATTCAAATTTGCCTTCCAGCATGTGCTGGAAGGTTCTATTAGGTTCTATTTGAGGTGTGTTACTAATGTACCCTCACTTGCTAAGGTTATTAACTGATTTTGCTTTTTATTGGGTCTATTATAACCTTTGTTTTGTGCAATATTGCAGAAATACTAGGCCTAAATGTCTGAATTGTCCTCATAGGCTCTATTAAATCCACAATTATGCCATTTTTTATTCCTTTTATACTTTTACTACAAATTATTAATTACCCGACCTTATCCAGGTCTGGGGTATTCTATTTTAACCTTTATTTAACTTTCGGCCATTGTTATATAAGTCTTTAAGACTGTCACGACCCAAACCCTGGTCATGATGGCGCCCAACACAATGCTAGGCAAGCCAGACCATATCATCCCTTAAACCAGCCAATTATTAATTAAATTAAACTTAAACAGTAAATGATCATATCAGGTGATAAACGAAATGTAAAACATACAAAATACGGTCCCAACCATATCGTGGTGTCACGAGACCGAGCCTCTACAGAATAGCATCCTAATACAACCAAGTCTAGGCAAATAGGAAATCAACATGATGATAAAGAAGGAGAAACAAGCTCTGCGGACGCTGGCAGCTACCTCGTAATCTCCGCAAAAGTAGACAAGGATCGGCAGCTACAATGTCTCAACTGCTCTCGGGCACCTGTAGATCTGCACAGAAAGTGCAGGGGAGTGGGGTGAGTATATTTCAACTCAGTGAGTAACAATAATAAATAATAACCGAAGGTAAGAAATCCTGTGCTATCACTTAGCAGTTCTAAGGCAACCCTCACAGGTACGTCATCACTATAGTAGTACTCTAACCTCCAATCTACGTTTATCTCTACAAGATTCCACACTGAACTAACCCTCACTCGTACCCCTACGGTGTACGGCCATCTCAACATATAAAGACACATACTTATGTCTATAATGTATAAGTATTTAAGTAAATAGTAGGGTATGACTAAGTATAATGCTGCGGCGTGCAGCCCGCTCCAATACATATACCGCTGCGGCGCGCAGCTCGCTCCATTTTACGTCGACGGCGCTCACTGGGGGTGTATACAGACTTCGGAGGGGCTCCCTAGGCCCAAGCACTATAATACTGCGGCGTGCAGCACGATCCACACAAATATTACTGCGGCGTGCAGTCCGATCCAATAAATATATGTATATATCTCTATACTGCTGCGGCGTGCAGCCCGATCCCATAATATACACCAGTGCTCACTGAGAATGTGTGCAGACTCAGACTCCGAAGGGGCTCCTACAGCCCAAGCGCAATAATACTGCGGCGTGCAGTCCGTCCCATATGTATGTTACATGTATATCGCATGTATATTACTGCGGCGTGCAGTCCGTTCCAATATATATATTGCTGCGGCGTGCAGCCCGATCCAATGTAGGTATATATATATAATACCTCATAATGGGTCCTCAACCCTATCCCAATCAATATATGCTTGGCCTCTCAGGCCCAATATAATATATCACAGTGGGTCCTAGACCCTGTCTCAGTCAATATAAACTTGGCCTTTCAGGCCCACTCAACTAGAACAGGGAATTCCACCCTAGATAATCTCTCTCAATGTACACATCTAGTACGGGCTCATATTATGTTATACAGCTAGAGCTACGGCTGAGTGTATGTTTCCAATTACGATATAAGGGTCACCTAGCTCTATAGGTTCCCTAATACTCTACAGATCGGCACAAGGCCCCAAACATGGCTATTAGCCCAATTGTACAGTTATAGTCTCAGTAACAGTCATACAACACAGTATTCTATTAGCCGGGAAGGACTAAGTCCGAACCCCTAATCAAAATGTCACCACGCCCGTTATAGAACGTGTGTCTCATCTCAATATAGCACTGTGAAGTGCTAGTACGGGGTTTCAAACCCTCAGTACATTGTTTACTACTACCACTCACCTCGAACCGGTAGAAGCTTCAATCCGCCTTGCGCTTGCCTCGCAAATCAATCTCCTCGGGTGCCAAATCTGCTCAAAATCATAGAGAATGCATCAATATACGCTAATTTCACGAAATTCATTCAAAATAACCCAATTTATATCAAAACCCACAAGTTGTCAAAACCCGACTTTTGGTACACTTGTCGAAAAATTACAAAAATCACATATTCGGAATCCTCATCTCGATACGAGTCTAGGCATATAAAATTTACCAAAATCGGACTCCATTTGCCCACTCAAATCGGTGTTTTTCTTAAATTTAGGCCTAGGGTTCAAACCCACCTTTAATCTTCCATTTACAGAAATTTAACCCATGAATTCATGTTAAAATGATGTAATTAAGCCACAAAACTTACCTCCAACGAATCCCCAATGAATTACCAGCAATTCCCGTGAGTTTCTCTCTCTAGAACTCAAAATTGGCGTCTTTGGGTATTAAACCCGCGACTGGTTCTGTTCTGAACTTAACTTCACTGCCAGCCTCATTTCTTCATCGCGTTCGCGACGCCTCTCACGCGAACGCGATGCCTTCCTCCTATTCTTCATCGCGAACGCGGCACTCTCTCACGCGTCCGCGAAGTTCAAATCCTCAGCCTCCTGACTTTTACTCAACGCGAACGCGACGTGAAGTCACGCGTCCGCGATGCCTTTCCTTTCCCTCTTACGCGAACGCGACCCACCCATCGCGAACGCGATGGCCAACTGGCCTCAACCTTCGCGAACGCGGCATTGACCTCGCGAACGCGAAGGCTTATTTTATGCCCAGTGATCTGCAGATTTCAGCAGACCATTTAATGCTTCCAAATGCCGGATGATGGTCTGGATTCACCCCGAGGCCCCCGGGACCCCAACGAAAACAACCAACATACCCCAAAACACGATACGAACTTGTTCCAATCATAAAAACACCATCCTAAACATCAAAATCACCAATTACACACGGATTCAAGCCTAAATTTCTTAAAACTTTCCGAATTACACATTCGATAAAAAACCCGACCAAACGACGACCGAATGACCTGAAATTTTGCAGGCACATCCAAAATCACCCAACGGAGCTACTGCAACTGTCGGAATTCCATTCCGACCCCCGGATCAAAATCTCACCTACCGTTCGGATTTCGCCAAAATTCAACCTTATCCAATTCAAGCCTATTTCTACACCGGGCCTCCAAATTCAATTCCGATCGCTCCCCTAGCTCACAAATGACCTCCCGGAGCTGACCGAATCATCAGAATTCGATTCCGAGCTCTCTAACTAAATAGTCAACTCCAGGTTGACTTTCCTTATTCAAGTTTCATTCAAAAAGGCTATATGCCTCATTTTTTTTTGAATTGGTTATATGCCTCATTTTCAATCAAATTCACTCCTAACTCCCCCGATAGACTCTAACACTGATATAAAAGCAGGAAATATGAAATTACAACATAACGGGGTGGAAATTCCCGTGACGACGGGCCAGGTCGTCACATTCTCCCCCTCTTAAGCAAACGCTCGTCCTCGAGCGGGTCAAGAAACATACCTGAAGTCTCAAATAGCTGAGGGTATTTGCTCCGCATCTCCTGCTCAACCTCCCAAGTAGCCTCCTCTACGGGTCGACCTCTCCACTGAACCTTAACTGATGCAATCTCCTTCGATCTCAACTTTCTTACTTGGCGACCCAAAATAGCAATAGGCTCCACATCATAGGATAGATCACCATCAAGCTGAATGGTGCTGAAATCTAATACATGAGACGGATCTCCAATGTACTTCCGGAGCATAGACACATGGAATACTCGATGAACGCTGGATAAGCTGGGCGGCAAGGCCAACTCATATGCCACCTCTCCAACTCTCCTAAGTATCTCAAAAGGACCAATGTACCCTGGGACTCAACTTTCCTTTCTTCCCAAACCTCATAACACCCTTCATAGGTGAAACCTTCAACAATACTCTGTCACCAACCATGAAAGACAACTCTCGAACTCTACGGTCCGCATAACTCTTCTGACGAGACTGTGCTGTACGAAGCCTCTCCTGGATCAACTTGGCTCTATCCAGAGCATCCTGAACTAAATCAGTCCCTATCAATCTAACCTCACCAGGCTCAAACCATCCGACTGGAGATCTACACCGTCTCCCATACAATGCCTCATACGGGGCCATCTGAATACTCGACTGGTAGCTGTTGTTGTAGGCAAACTCAGCAAGTGGTAAGAATTCATCCCACGAACCACCAAAGTCAATCACACATGCTCGCAACATATCCTCCGGGATCTGAATAGTACGCTCAGACTGCCCGTCTGTCTGGGGGTGAAATGCTGTACTCAACTCAACCCTCGTACCCATCTCTCGCTGAAATGCTCTCCAAAACTGAGAAGTGAACTGAGTGCCTCTGTCAGATATAATAGACACCGGGACCCCATGCAACCTGACAATCTCCCGAATAAAGATCGATGCCAACCGCTCCGATGAGTAAGTAGTACTAACTGGGATGAAATGTGCGGACTTAGTCAGCCGATCAACAATCACCCATACAGAATCAAACTTCCTCGCTGTCCGAGGTAGCCCGGTAACAAAATCCATGGTGATCCTCTCCCATTTCCACTCGGGAATAACCATACGTTGAAGAACACCGCCCGGTCTCTGATGCTCATATTTGACCTGCTGGCAATTGAGGCACTTAGCTACATGCCTAACAATATCCATCTTCATTCTCCTCCACCAGTAGTGCTGTCTCAAGTCTTGGTACATCTTTGCGGCACCTGGGTGAATAGAGTACCGCGAACTGTGTGCCTCCTCAAGTATCAACTCCCGCAAACCATCAACATTGGGCACGCATATACAGCCCTGCATCCTCAGAACACCATCACTGTCGATAGTCACATCTCTAACATCATTATGCTGCACTTTGTCCTTAAGGACAAGCAAATGTGGGTCATCATACTGTCGCTCCCTGATGCGATCATATAAGGAAGATAGAGAAACAACACAAGCCAACACCCGACTCGGCTCCGAAATATCTAATCTCACTAGCCGATTGGCTAGGGCCTGAACATCATAAGCAAATGGCCTCTCCCCAACCGGGATGAAAGCTAAGCTGCCCATGCTAACCGCCTTCCGACTCAAGGCATCGGCCACCACATTGGCCTTCCCCGGATGATACAAAATAGTGATATCATAGTCCTTAAGCAACTCCAACCACCTCCGCTGTCTCAAATTAAGGTCCTTCTGTCCTGAATAAGTGCTGAAGGCTGCGATGATCCGTGAACACCTCACAGGAGACACCATACAGGTAATGCCTCCAAATCTTCAAAGCATGAACTATGGTTGCTAGCTCCAAATCATGAACAGGGTAGTTCTTCTCGTGGGGCTTCAACTGACGAGAAGCATAAGCAATGACCCTACCCTCCTGCATCAACACACAACCAATGCCAACTCCCGAGGCATCACAATATACAGTATAAGGATCTGAAGCTGTCGGCAGAATCAAGACTGGTGCTGTGGTCAGTGCTGTCTTGAGCTTCTGAAAGCTCTCCTCGCACTCCTTGGACCATACGAAAGGAACACCCTTCTGAGTCAATCTAGTCAAGGGTGAAGCAATAGAAGAGAATCCCTGAACGAATCGGAGATAATACCCTGCCAATCCCAGAAAGCTACGGATCTCAGTAACTGAGGTCGGTCTGGGCAAACTTTGCACTGCCTCGACCTTCCTCGGATATACCTGAATACCATCACGGGACACCACGCGCCCTAAGAATGCCACAGACTCAAGCCAGAACTCACATTTGGAGAACTTGGCATACAGCTTCTTCTCTCTCAATCTCTGCAACACAATACTCAAGTGCCGAGCATGCTCCTCCTGGCTACGAGAGTAGACTAGTATGTCATCAATGAATACGATCACAAATGAACCAATATAGGGCCTGAACACACTGTTCATCAGATGCATAAATGTTGCTGGGGCGTTGATCAGCCCAAAAGACATCACAAGGAAGTCATAGTGACCATATCTGGTCCTGAATGCAGTCTTCATAATGTCGGACTCTCTAATCTTCAGTTGATGGTAGCCCGAACGAAGATCAATCTTCGAGAACACCCTAGCTCCCTGGAGCTGATCAAATAAATCATCAATACGAGGAAGAGGATACTTATTCTTCACTGTTACTTTGTTTAGATGCCTATAGTCAATACACATCCTCATAGACCCGTCCTTCTTCTTAACAAACAGGACCGGTGCACCCCACGGCGACACACTCGGCCGAATGAACCCCTTATCTAGGAGTTCCTGGAGCTGCTCCTTCAATTCCTTCAACTCAGCTGGTGCCATCCGATACGGAGGAATAGAAATAGGCTGAGTGCCTGGCACCAAATCGATACCAAAATCAATATCCCTGTCCGGCGGCATGCCCGGCAGGTCTGAGGGAAACACATCGGGAAAGTCTCGCACAATGGGAACAGAATCAATACTGGGAGTCTGGGCCTCGACCTCCCGCACAAATGCTAAATAAGAGAGACATCCCTTCCCAACCATTTGTTGGGCCTTGAGGAAAGATATTACCCTGCTAGGTACATACTCGGTCGTGCCTCGCCACTCGATCCTCTGAATGCCCGGCATAGCCAAAGTGACTGTCTTAGCATGACAGTCCGGAATAGCATGACATGGAGATAGCCAGTCCATGCCCAATATAACATCAAAATCAATCATGCTGAGGAGCAACAGGTCTACTCGGGTCTCCAGACCTCCAATAGTGACCAAACAGGACCGGTATACGTGGTCCACAACAATAGTATCCCCTACCGGGGTAGATACATGCACTGGCAGCTCAAGACTCCCTCGGGTCGTGCCCAAATGAGGAGCAAAATATGTAGACACATAAGAATAAGTAGAACCGGGATCAAACAATACCGAGGCATCTCCGTGGCAGATTGAAATAATACCTGTAATGACAGCATCAGAAGTAACAGCCTCAGATCGGCCCTGAAAAGCATAGCATCTAGCCTGTCCGCCTGATCGGCCTCCCCCTCGAGAGCGACCCCTAGCTGTCTGACCCTCACCCCTAGCTGGCGGGGCGGGTGCTGAAGTAGAAGGACTAGATGATGAGGGCTGCCCCCTCTGCTGATAAGATCTGGAAACAAGATGGGGACACTCCCTACGGTGGTGCCCAAACTCTCCGCACTCGTAGCAACTCCCCGGTGCTGGGTACTGAGACTGATAAGGACCTCTGGCGCTGGAGTGACCAGCTGATGAACTAGGCCGAGATGAACCCTGAGCAGATGGGGCCTGTGAATAACTCTGAGCTGGCATGGCACCGAGAGATGGCTGGCTCCGGTGCGAACCCTAATAACCCTGTCTAGAAGACCATCTGCGACGATCTGAGCGACCCGACTACGAAGATCTGAAAGAGCGACCTCGGCTCTGCTGACTCTGGCCTCTGGTCTGTGTGCCACTGGAACTAGCTGCTCCTCGAGGCCTCTTGGCCTCCCTCTCATCCCGCTCCCTGCGACGATCCGTCTCAATGTCGCGAGCAATATCCACAGCATCCTCAAATGTACGACTCAAAACCCTCTCCCGAGTCATCGGAATACGAATGGGATAAATGAGGCCGTCCACGAAGCGCCCAATCCTCTCTCTGTCGGAATGAACTAACCACGGTGCATATCTGGACAACTCTGTAAACCTGATCTCATACTTTGACACTGACATGTCCCCCTGACGGAGACCCTCAAACTGCCTACGCATCTCCTCTCTCCTGAGATCGAGGCACCCATTTCTCCAAAAACATAGTGGAGAACTCCGGCCATGATAGTGGTGCTTCTCCGGCTGGCCTGCGGCGCTCATAAGCCTCCCACCAAGCGAAGGCTGGTCCCTGAAACTGAAAGGTAGTGAAAGATACCCCACTGGACTCCAATATCCCTGCCGTACGAAGCATCCAACGGCACTTATCCAGAAAACCTTGGGCGTCCTCGCCCGGAGCACCAGTGAACACTGGAGGAGATAACCTGGTGAACCTCTCGAGACGACGCTGCTCATCGTCTGTCATAGCTGGGACCCTGTCCCCCCGAATCTGATCTGCTGGCTGAACCGGAACCACATGCTGAACTAGAGGAGTCTCTGGTGTCTGTAAGCCCTGCACTGCTGGCTCTGGAGTGCGTACTGCGGGGGTCTGATGACCACCCCAGATCCCCGATGCAGCTGCTGCAGTAGTAACTGAAACCGCCTGTGCTAGGCTAGTGCAGACTGCTAGTATCTGAGCCAGGGTCTCCTGTAGACCCGGAATAACAATGGGCACAGCTGGTGCCTGATCTGGTGCTGCTGGCACCTCTACAACTGGGGGCTGTGGGTCAGCTGGCACTGCCTCAGCTGCCCTAACTCCGCCACGACCACGACCGCGTCCACGGCCTCTAGCAGGTGGTAGTGGTGGTCGTCCTCCACGTCCGGATGATCGGGTTCTCGCCATCTGCGAGAGAATAGAATGTCAAAGTTCGGTTCAAGTCAAAAGTAATCGCACGACAAGAATTCCAAGAATTGAAACTTTTCCTAAAAAGGTTTGCAGCCTCCCGAGGATAAGTACAGGCGTCCCCGCACCGATCCACGAGACTCTACCAACCGGCTCATGACTCGCGAGACCTGTTAACCTAGGCTTTGATACCAACTTGTCACGACCCAAACCCCGGTCGTGATGGCGCCCAACACAATGCTAGGCAAGCCCGACCATATCATCCCTTAAACCAGCCAATTATTAATTAAATTAAACTTAAACAGTAAATGATCATATCAGGTGATGAACGAAATGTAAAACATACAAAATACGGTCCCAACCATATCGTGGTGTCACGAGACCGAGCCTCTACAGAATAGCATCCTAATACAACCAAGTCTAGGCAAATAGGAAATCAACATGATGATAAAGAAGGAGAAACAAGCTCTGCGGACGCTGGCAGCTACCTCGTAATCTCCGCAAAAGTAGACAAGGATCAGCAGCTGCAATGTCTCAACTGCTCTCGGGCACCTGTGGATCTGCACAGAAAGTGCAGGGGAGTGGGGTGAGTATATTTCAACTCAGTGAGTAACAATAATAAATAATAACTGAAGGTAAGAAATCCTGTGCTATCACTTAGCAGTTCTAAGACAACCCTCACAGGTACGTCATCACTATAGTAGTACTCTAACCTCCAATCTACGTTTATCTCTACAAGATTCCACCCCGAACTAACCCTCACTCGTACCCCTACGGTGTACGGCCATCTCAACATATAAAGACACATACTTATGTCTATAATGTATAAGTATTTAAGTAAATAGTAGGGTATGACTAAGTATAATGCTGCGGCGTGCAGCCCGCTCCAATACATATACCGCTGCGGCGCGCAGCCCGCTCCATTTAACGTCGACGGCGCTCACCGGGGGTGTATACAGACTTCGGAGGGGCTCCCTAGGCCCAAGCACTATAATACTGCGGCGTGCAGCACGATCCACACAAATATTACTGCGGCGTGCAGTCCGATCCAATAAATATATGTATATATCTCTATACTGCTGCGGCGTGCAGCCCGATCCCATCATATACACCAGTGCTCACTGAGAATGTGTGCAAACTCAGACTCCGAAGGGGCTCCTACAGCCCAAGCGCAATAATACTGCGGCGTGCAGTCCGTCCCACATGTATGTTACATGTATATCGCATGTATATTACTGCGGCGTGCAGTCCGATCCAATATATATACTGCTGCGGCGTGCAGCCCGATCCAATGTAGGTATATATATATAATACCTCATAATGGGTCCTCGACCCTATCCCAATCAATATATGCTTGGCCTCTCGGGCCCAATATAATATATCACAGTGGGTCCTAGACCCTGTCTCAATCAATATAAACTTGGCCTTTCAGGCCCACTCAGCTAGAACAAGGAATTCCACCCTAGATAATCTCTCTCAATGTACACATCTAGTACGGGCTCATATTATGCTATACAGCTAGAGCTACGGCTGAGTGTATGTTTCCAATCACGATATAAGGGTCACCTAGCTCTATAGGTTCCCTAATACTCTACAGATCGGCACAAGGCCCCAAACATGGCTATTAGCCCAATTGTACAGTTATAGTCTCAGTAACAGTCATACAACACAGTATTCTATTAGCCGGGAAGGACTAAGCCCGAACCCCTAATCACAATGTCACCACGCCCGTTATAGAACGTGTGTCTCATCTCAATATAGCACTTGTGAAGTGCTAGTACGGGGTTTCAAACCCTCGGTACATTGTTTACTACTACCACTCACCTCGAACCGGTAGAAGCTTCAATCCGCCTTGCGCTTGCCTCGCAAATCAATCTCCTCGGGTGCCAAATCTGCTCAAAATCATAGAGAATGCATCAATATACGCTAATTTCACGAAATTCATTCGAAATAACCCAATTTATATCAAAACCCACAAGTTGTCAAAACCCGACTTTTGGTACACTTGTCGAAAAATTACAAAAATCATATTCGGAATCCTCATCTCGATACGAGTCTAGGCATATAAAATTTACCAAAATCGGACTCCATTTGCCCACTCAAATCAGTATTTTTCTTAAATTTAGGCCTAGGGTTCAAACCCACCTTTAGTCTTCCATTTACAGAAATTTAACCCATGAATTCATGTTAAAATGATGTAATTAAGCCACAAAACTTACCTCCAACGAATCCCCAATGAATTTCCAGCAATTCCCGTGAGTTTCTCTCTCTAGAACTCAAAAATGGCGTCTTTGGGTATTAAACCCGCGATTGGTTCTGTTCTGAACTTAACTTCACTGCCAGCCTCATTTCTTCATCGCGTTCGCGACGCCTCTCACGCGAACGCGATGCCTTCCTCCTCTTCTTCATCGCGAACGCGGCACTCTCTCACGCGTCCGCGAAGTTCAAATCCTCAGCCTCCTGACTTTTACTCAACGCGAACGCGACGTGAAGTCACGCGTCCGCGATGCCTTTCCTTTCCCTCTTACGCGAACGCGACCCACCCATCGCGAACGCGATGGCCAACTGGCCTCAACCTTCGCAAACGCGGCATTGACCTCGCGAATGCGAAGGCTTATTTTATGCCCAGTGATCTGCAGATTTAGCAGACCATTTCATGCTTCCAAATGCCGGATGATGGTCCGGATTCACCCCGAGGCCCCGGGACCCCAACGAAAACCACCAACATACCCCAAAACACGATACGAACTTGTTCCAATCATAAAAACACCATCCTAAACATCAAAATCACCAATTACACACGGATTCAAGCCTAAATTTCTTAAAACTTTCCGAATTACACATTCGATGAAAAACCCGACCAAACGACGTCCGAATGACCTAAAATTTTGCAGGCACATCCAAAATCACCCAACGGAGCTACTGCAACTGTCGGAATTCCATTCTGACCCCTGGATCAAAATCTCACCTACCGTTCGGATTTCGCCAAAATTCAACCTTATCCAATTCAAGCCTATTTCTACACCGGGCCTCCAAATTCAATTCCGATCGCTCCCCTAGCTCACAAATGACCTCCCGGAGCTGACCGAATCATCAGAATTCGATTCCGAGCTCTCTAACTAAA
The DNA here is from genome assembly GCA_032618575.1 of Nicotiana noctiflora. NCBI lineage: Eukaryota > Viridiplantae > Streptophyta > Magnoliopsida > Solanales > Solanaceae > Nicotiana > Nicotiana noctiflora. The sequence goes on from JASVEL010011943.1 coordinate 415,916, forward strand.
TAGTCAACTCCAAGTTGACTTTCCTTATTCAAGTTTCATTCAAAAAGGCTATATGCCTCATTTTCAATCCAATTCACTCCTAACTCCCCCGATAGACTCTAACACCGATATAAAAGCAGGAAATATGTAATTACAACATAACGGGGTGGAAATTCCCGTGACGACGGGCCAGGTCGTCACAAAGACTTAGCCAGATTAGGGTCTTAACTTCTTTTCAATTTTAACCTCTTTTAAGAGGTATCCTTTTCATTTCTATGTTAGAGTTAATTTGTAGGACTGACCTACTTATTAATTAAGGATTAAGCCTTTCAATTTTAGCCAGTCCAGTATTTTGGACTTGGCTTTTGTAAAATTAGACACTATTGTTCAATAGCCTCTTAAGGCTAGGTTAAGACTTACAGATTTAGCCATTTTGGGCTTTTATTGTCTATTACTAAGAACTAACTAGTTTTAGAACTAGCCACTTGGATTTAGAATTAGAATTTTACAGAGTTGGCCAGTTTTAATACTGACCACTCTATAGTTATTTCAATTATAGCCACTTTTATGTCATTTTTATTTTTAATCTAATTAAACTACTTTCATGTTTTCAAAGTTAGTCAATTTATCCAATTAATTGTCTAACACAGCTATAACCAATATCACCTAAGAGCATATTAAGCTTAATTGTAGTCTAATAACATGAACCTATTACAAATATAACCTTTCATATCAAATTGCATACATAGCCACAAAATCAGAATCATTTATCATCTAACCAAAACTTAGAGATAAATTTGGATATGGTTGAATTTCAATCAAATAACTTCACAACTCAAATTTTAGGCATAGCATATCAGACTTGACATAAAAGACATATTCGGAATATTTTCATGTTAAAAACTAACAAAAACCCTAAAAGGCTCGAGCATATCTAGTCAAGTGTAATAGACAGTTAATCAAAGATTCTTATAGAGCATGCTTAATAGGAGAAAACAAGTTAAAAAACAAGAAACATAGTCAAATAAGAAGCTAATCTAACATGCAACTAAATATCAGAAGAAATTAAAGAAAAAACAGTATTACTCATAAACCATGCTTGAAAACAGAATTAAAAGGGACGGGGACTTAGCTTAGCAGGATATGTCTTCCGAGCTTCCCCTTATTTTCTTTTGTTCTTTTCTTCTTCTTTTCTTTCTTTTTTCCAGTTTCCTTTTTTCTTTTTCTTTCAGATTTCAGACTTCAAGTTTGAAGTCTTTTACTGGTTTTAATAGAAGAAATAGGTTCATAGATGAAAAATAAGGGATCTTTGGTGTAGGGTTTGGTTTGAGTCGGCCGGAGTTAGGGTTCCGGCGACTCATTTCTGAATATTCGAAAGGTTTAAGAAATATTCGAAGGAAACGGATTACATGGGGTTATAGATCAAGAAAAAGTGATTTTGGGGTATTAATATGGAGACCAATATCAAAAGTGGTGGTCACCGGAGAAGAACTCCGGTGACCGGGTTTCAAGATTTTGGGGCTTTTGGGGTTTTCTTGGTTTTTCATGGTGGTTTTGGGTAGAGAAGTAAGATGAGAGAGGTTTGAGGTAGAGGAGTGGCCGGAGACTGCCATGAACGGCAGGCAGTCTCCATTGCCGGTGAAGGTGAGAAGAGAGGAAGAAGAAGCATAAAGGGCGGCTTGGGTTTAGTGGGAGATGAAAGAATGGCCGGTCTCTGAGAGACCAAGGCCTTTTATACGTGTAACACATGAGTGATTCCTGGCCATTGGATCATCGTTGATCAACGTCCAGGATTAAACTCCCTCAAACGTCATCGTTTAGTTTAAATAGGGAATCAATCTCACCTTCGTTGGATTAAAACGAATGAACGGCCGAGATTCAACATCAAAACTATATTAAACTAATTAATTTTCCGGATTAAATTCAACCGTTGGATTGGATAAACGCACGGCTGAGATCATTTGTCACTTAATCAATTTAGACCGGTCTCTTTAATTGACTGGGCAAATGCATCTGGGCCTGGACAAATGGCCCAGTTGTGTATTTTTTTTGTATTTTCATGTATTTTTATTATTTTTATGTATTTTCTTGTTGTATTTTATTCTCTATTTTTATATTCTTTTTCAATTACTCAAATTCTTTTAATTTCCTATTTTCTCCAATTTTTCTGATATTGTTTGCCATGTTTTGCTATATTTCCTTATTTTCCGGTATATATATGTATTTTTGTTAATTTGTTTCTAAAAATTCTTTTATTTGTGATATTTATACTCAACCTATTTTTTTTAATTTTCTAATTTTCATATTTAATTGTTCACTTACACAAATGCATTTTATTTCAATCAAAACATGTTATTGCACACAAAAATATTATTTATTTAATTTTGGAATTTTATTGCTTATGGCAAAAATCACCTGCTCACAGCTGCCCCTCTTTGCGCGGGAACACGAAGAGTTTCAGTGCAAAGACAAGTGAGAAGTAATGAGGGATTTTTGCCCACTAGCATATTCCGTGAGAAGCATTTTGAAAACTTTTTGACCGCACCCTGCCTGAGAGGTTGGCTACATATCCTGGGCTAAACAAGAATCAGGTCAGTGTAGTTTGGAAAGGTCTGGTAGTTTAAAACTACAAAGACTTTGTTGTTGCATTGCTATTGCTATGACTACTGACTTACTCCATATTACACCAGGGGTGAAAAATGTAAAATGAAATAGCTATTCTAAGCTATAATACTACGAATTACAATAGTTCCTATCTACTTCTTGTCTTCTTATTCTTCCTTGTCTCTTTTCTTGATTGTCTGTGCTACCGTCCTTCTTTTTGTTGATTTTCTTTTCTTGCTTTCTTTCTTTTTGGTGTAATTTCCCAATTGTACTCCTTGCTTTCAAATTGATACCTGCTTAAAACAAAACAAAACAACAAAACTTTTCCTCTGCCCCAGTGTGGGCTTTTTCTCATGTTACGGTGTTACTCATGTTAGCTAACACAAATCAAAATTTGCAGAAATTAAAAATTGCAGAAATGTATTCCCTTGTTATACAGGTGGGCGCCTGATGCATGAAATGCGAATGCAAAAAAATATTCCCTTGTTATCCAGGTGGGCGCCTGATGCATGAAATGCGAATGTAGAAAAATATTCCCTTGTTATCCGGGTGGGCGCCTGATGCATGAAATGCGAATGCAGAAAAATATTCCCTTGTTATCCAGGTGGGCGCCTGATGCATGAAATGCGAATGCAGAAAAATATTCCCTTGTTATCCAGGTGGGCGCCTGATGCATGAAATGCGAATGCAGAAAAATATTCCCTTGTTATCCAGGTGGGCGCCTGATGCATGAAATGCGAATGCAGAAAAATATTCCCTTGTTATCCAGGTGGGCACCTGATTCATGAAATGCGAATGCAGAAAAATATTCCCTTGTTATCCAGGTGGGCGCCTGATGCATGAAATGCGAATGTAGAAAAATATTCCCTTGTTATCCAGGTGGGCGCCTGATGCATGAAATGTGAATGCAGAAAAATATTCCCTCAGTTTGATAACTGGGGTGTGAATTTGAAAATATGATACCTTATTGTTGTTTTTGGTATTTTCTTGCTTGATTGAGTGAGTCCTTCACTACAGATTCCTCCTTTTATTGCTGTACTTCTTTTTGTGTTTTTCTTTCTTTTCACATTGGTCACATTCACTTTAAAGTGATTAGTGACAATTTGTTCCTGTCTAAATCAAAGAACAATCTTATTAGTTGTAAATTGCTGGCAACTAGCATTTGCTGCTTCTGCCTTTTATTGCCTTCCTCTTTTTGCTTTTTCTTCCGTTGTGCGGACTTCAGCTAGATTTCCTTTGTAAGCTCCTTTTGTATTTTCTTTGTTTCTCTCTTCCTTTTTTTTTCTTTGGCTCTGATCGCCGTCTTTATTTATTTCCCTTTTTTTTCTTTTTTCGACCCAGCGTTATTTCACCTCTTATCATGAGAAGCTGGTAGTTAGCTTTCAATGGGAAAATTGGCTTTTCAATCAATGAAATGCAGAAATAAACCAATTTAAAAAGGGTGAGGGTGATTTGGAGTAGTGATAGGACTTATTTGGGTATGTTGGCTGATTTTCTCTGACCATGCCATGTATTTAAACTCCGACCCAGTCTGTCCAAACGAATTGCCATTATCTCAACTCCAACTTTCTTTCAACCCAAACCAATCTTATTTTTTTGTTTTTTTTCAAAATAATCCTCACAGTCGCCTTACGGTGCCATTAAAGGTTTTCACCAATAAGACTCTCTCATTTATTTCTCTCAGAACTCACCATCGCCTTACAGTGCCGGTTAAGGTTTTCACTGATAAGACTCTCTCATTTTTATTCTTTCAACCTCACAACACCTCATAGTGCCGGTTAAGGTTTTCACCGATGAGACTCTCTCATTTTATATATATTTTTTCTTTTGTCTTTTTGTTCACTGAACCATTGATATTGTCCATGGCCTATTCTCCTTTATTCTCATTGTATTGTCATTTTCTTGAAATTGATTAAAAGGTCTTTCTTTGGACCGTAATGTGGCTTTTGGATGGGTTCAGAAAGAAGGGTATAAAGGCTCAAAATTTTACAAGGGTTTTTAAAAAATATTTACAACTCTCGAAATTATAAAACATAACTTCTGCCCCAGTTTTAGTATGTGGGGGATTTTGGATTTTTCCTTTATTGTGACTGAACCTCAGTGAGGCTTCCTTCATACCCTTTCGGGATCAAGTCAAACGTAGTTCAGACTACGCCAATAATTCATGGTTTCGTTCGACTTTTCCCGATTTCTTTTGTCTTTTTTTTCTTTTGTTTGCATTTTACTTTTGTTTGCATTTGCTTTTTTTTTTTCATTTTTCATTTTTCATTTTTCTACTTTTTCTCTTGTATCATGAACAATTCCGAGAGAGGGGTATGAAAGAATGGATCGAACAAGGCTCAAGGGGGATGTCAATGGATAAAGTGTTTGGATAGAGAATAAAATGCCTTCATCATTTCAATTTCCAAAATCACAACAAATACAATTATACAAATGAAAAGGAATCATACATAATATCTCTTGACTACATCTGAATTGATAGCAGTCTCTACGTATTTTCCTTCAACATCTATCAGATATAGGGCTCCATTGGACAACTCCCGTGATACGATGAACGGTCCTTGCCAATTTGGTGCAAAGTTTCCTTTCGCTTCAGCCCAATGCGGCATAATACGCCTCAATACGAATTGTCCTACTTCAAATTTCCAAGGACGTACCTTCTTATTATATTCTCTAGCCATTCTCCATTGATATAACTGCCCATGGCAAACTGCTGCTAACCTCTTCTCATCAATCAGATTCAATTGTTCCAAACGGGCTTTTACCCATTCATCATCGTCGATCTCAGCTTCAGCTATGATTCGGAGGGATGGTATCTCAATTTCTGCGGGTATAACAGCCTCTATTTTGTACACCAATGAATAGGGTGTGGCACCAATCAAAGTACGTACTGTTGTGCGATAACCCATAAGAGCGAAAGGTAACTTCTCATGCCATTGCCTTGACTCTTCTACCATTTTCCTGAGAGTCTTCTTTATATTCTTATTTGCAGTTTCTACTGCTCCATTTGCCTTTGGTGTGTAAGGTGTAGAGTTACGATGCAGGATTTTAAATCTTTGACATGCTTCCGCCATGTGGTGACTGTTCAGATTTGCCCCATTGTTTGTGATAATTACTTTAGGAATTCTGAAGCGGCATATGATATTTTCATGCGCGAAATCCACCACGGCCTTCTTCGCTACCACCTTGAATGTCTTTGCCTCCACCCATTTGGTAAAATAGTCAATCGCGACCAAGATAAATCTGTGTCCATTAGAGGCTGCAGGCTCTATTGGTCTGATGACATCCATGCCCCAGGCAACAAATAGCCAGGGTGCAGATATCGTATGCAATTCATAAGGTGGGGAATGAATCAAATCTCCATGTACTTTACATTGGTGGAATTTCTTCACATATCTAATACAATCCCGTTCCATGGTGAGCCAATAATATCCTACTCTCAGTATCTTCTTTGGTAAAACATACCCACTCCTATGAGGTCCGCAAGCTCCCACATATACCTCAGTCATAATCATGTCATCTTGTTGCGCATCCACACATCTCAGCAATCCCAAATCTGGTGTTCTTTTATATACAATCCCTCCACTGAGGAAAAATCCATTTGCTAATCGTCTTATAGCCCTTTTCTGATCTCCAGTGGCTTGTTCTGGGTACTTTCCTGTCTTCAAGTATTCCTTGATATCATGATACCACAGTTCTCCATCTAGTTCTTCTTCCACAGCAAAACAATAAGCATTTTGGTCATACACCTGTATCTAAAGTGGATCTATATAGGCTTTATATGGATGATGCAACATAGAGGATAATGTGACCAGAGCATCTGCTACTTCATAGTGCATTCTTGGGATGTGTTTGAACTCTATAGATTGAAATCTCTGGGATATTTCATGTAGACAATGTCGATAAGGTATCAATTTTAAATCTCTTGTCTCCCATTCTCCCTGAATCTGATGTATCAAAAGATCCGAGTCACCCATGACCAAAATCTCTTGAACACCTATATCTATTGCCATCCTCAATCCCAATATACACGCTTCATATTTGGCCATATTGTTGGTACAGAAAAATCAAAGTTGAGCGGTAACAGGATAATGCTAACCTGTTTTTGAAATAAGTACTGCTCCAATTCCAACTCCTTTACTGTTGACCGCTCCGTCGAAGTACATTCTCCAACCTGGCTTGTCACTTTGCTCTATTTCTTCAGCATTCATTGCCTCTTCATCCGGAAATTAGCCTTTAATGGCTCATATTCATCATCTACTGGATTCTCAGCTAGATAATCTGCAACTGCTTGCACCTTCATTGCCGTACGTGTTACATAGATGATGTCAAATTCTGTGAGCAGAATCTTCCATTTACCAAGTCTTCCTCATGGGCTTCTGAAATATATACTTCAATGGATCTAACTATGATATCAGATATGTGGTATAAGCTGACAAGTAGTGTTTCAGTTTCTGAGCAACCCAGGTTAATGCACAACACGTTCTTTCCAACTGAGTGTATTTTACCTCACAAGATGTGAACTTTTTATTGAGGTAATATATCGCCTACTTTTTCTTTTCAATCTCATCATGCTGCCCCAATACGCAACCAAAAGAGTTGTCTAGCACTGTCAAATACAAGATCAAAGGTCTTCCCGGTTCCGGAGGAACCAACACTAGAGGATTGGCCAAATATTCTTTAATCTTATCAAAGGCTTCTTGGCATTCATCAGTCCAATTTACCACTGCATCTTTTTTCAAAAACTTGAAAATAGGCTCACATGTTGACGTCAGCTGAGCAATGAACCTGCTAATATAGTTCAGTCTGTCTAGTAAGCTCATTACTTCCTTCTTGTTCTTCGGCGGAGGCAAATTCTTGATTGCTTTTATCTTCGATGGATCTAATTCAATACCATGCCGGCTTACTATAAACCCTAATAACTTTCCTGAAGGCACCCCGACGGCACACTTTGCTGGATTGAGCTTGAGATTACATATTCGGAGCCTCTCAAAAAATTTCCTCAAATGTTTAACATGGTCACATTGCTTTTTGGACTTAATGATGACATCGTCCACATACACTTCTATCTCTTGGTGCATCATATCATGAAACATAGTGGTCATCGCCCTCATGTATGTAGATCCGGAATTCTTCAACCCAAACGACATCACTCTATAACAATATGTTCCCCAAGGCGTGATAAAGGCAGTCTTTTCTGCGTCTTCTTCGTCCATTAGGATCTGATGATAACCCGCATAACAATCTACAAAAGAGCCAATTTCATGCTTGGCGCAATTGTCAATTAGTATATGGATATTTGGTAATGGAAAATCATCCTTTGGACTAGCCCTATTAAGGTCTCTGTAATCAACACACACCCTGGTTTTTCCATCCTTCTTCGGAACTGGCACAACATTTGCTAACCAGGTGAGGTATTTAGTAACTCGTATGACCTTCGCCTCAAACTGATTATTAACCTCTTCTTTTATTTTCACGCTGATGTCCATTTTAAACTTTCTTAGCTTCTGTTTTACCAGCCGGCATTCCGGATAAATGGGAAATTTATGTACCACTAGATCAGTGCCGAGTCTAGGCATGTTATCATAGGACCAAGAAAATATGTCCTTGTATTTGTGTAATAACTTTATTAGATCTTCTCTGAGGGAAGCCTCTAAATGTACACTGATCTTTGTTTCCCCGACATTATCCTCACTCTCCAGATTAATAGATTCTGTCTCATATAAGTTCGGTTTAGGTTTTTCCTCATACTGATTCAAATCTTTACTGATTTCCTCATCTTCATATTCTACTTCACTCTCATTTTCAATTTCTTGTATAACTATTCGATTATCAAGATTGGACAGGGAATCCTTCATGCATGACATATCATTGGAATCAACGAATATTGAACTGTACAAAAAGACGAAAAAATAAAATAAGGCAAAAGTGAAGAAAGAAAAAAGAAATTGCATTTCTATGAATTTTTTCAAAAAGATAACAGTGGTTGGATACATTTGATTTCAGTGGGGTGTGGGATTACAAAAATAAAACAACTTTGGGGAAAAATGAAATATTTTTAAGGCTAACTACCACAACTCCCTCCTGATCGGAAGAGGAGTAACTTCCCAATTATTAAGTGCAGCGCTGGGTCCCACGAACTGGACATCCATCCTACTCGTCCCCTCACCCATCTCCAACATGTTTACATCCTCGAACAACATTTCAAACCTTGCGAGAAGCTCCGTATCCGGCCTTATTTTAGCATAACTTGGCACAGTAGTTGTCAAATGTCTTCGTGTACCAGGCCTAGTAAAGGTGTCGGATAATTTTGGAATTGGTTTCGGGAGGGTCCAAATTTTCTTCTTCATTCTTTTGGCTATTTGGACATTGGCATAAGTAGGCTTAAAACCCAGGCCAAATATGTCATTATTTCCCGGCAAGTGGACAGGTTGTGTTATCTCTTGTAAAGTTATCCCCAAACCTTTTCCCGGTGCGAACCCATTTCTGATCATTTCTTTAGCCACCATTACTGCTGTAGGAGCCACTGTAGGAATTGGCATGCCCTCTCCTTCAGATATTTTGTTAACTACCACATCATCCATCACCTGATATACCCATGGGCCCTTGTCCCTTTCAGTTTCTTCAAATGGCGTTATGGTGTTACAGACATCATCATCTCCATGCACTATGATTTCCTGTTGTTCCCATTTTAATTTTACCATCTGGTGCAGTGAAGATGGTACAGCTTTGGCCGCGTGGATCCATGGACATCCCAATAACAGATTGTAAGAAATAGCGACATCCAACACTTGGAACTCCATGGTGAAGTCCACCAGTCCAATGGTAACTTCCAGCACAATGTCCCCCAAAGTATTCTTGCTTCCTCCGTCCAAGCTCCGTACACACACACACTATTTCGACGGATTCTATCAGGATTAATCTTCAGCTTTCCTAGAGTTAAGAGTGGACAAATGTTGGCACTTGACCCGTTGTCTACTAGAACACGGGTAACCACAGATTCCTCATATTTGACGGTAAGATAAAGTGCTTTGTTGTGCTCCGTCCCTTCAAGTAGTAATTCATTATCCGAGAATGTTATCTTGTTCATCTCAAAGATTTTATTCATGATCTTTTCAAGATGGCAGACTTAGATTTTCTCGGGGACATGTGCTTCATTCAGAATTTTCATTAACGCCTTCCTGTGCTCTTCAGAATGTATTAACAATGAAAGCAATGAAATCTGCGCAGGCGTTTTTCTCAACTGTTCTACTATCGAATAGTCTTGAGCTTTCATCTTTTTCAAAAACTCTTCTGCTTCTTCTTCAGAAACAACTTTCTTCACATGATTAGGATTCTCCTTCACCACTTTTGTTTTCCTCAACTCTTCCGAGGCAAAGCATCGCCCGAAATGAGTTAGGCCATGTCTTTCATTGACTTCTCCTGTAATCTCCTTTCCCCTGTACATTACTGTGACTTTGTTATAGTTCCACGGTATGACTTTAGTTTCTACAACTGGCATCTGTACCACCGGTTTGATGACTACAGGTTCCATGTATGCTCCCTTTACTGTCAACAACGGCTTAGCTCCTGGCACTACTATTTTCATAGCTTCAACCACTGGTGGCTTTTTCATTGGCAACTCGACTGTTTATTTCTCTTTCTCAACCTCTCTTTCCACTTTGCTATTGGCTTTTATCGTTATTGCCGATTGGGATGATTTCTTACTGCTTTCTCCTTGTTCTAGCTCTATCATGTGCGTCTCATGATGGGCTGGCAATGGGTTCTGTGTAATATTAGGAGTTTTTGGAGCCTGCACCTTGATCCTCCTAGTATCAATAAGCTTTTGTATGGCGGATTTCAAGTGCCAACACTTTTCAGTATCGTGTCCCGGCACCCCGGAACAATATTCACATCGGACTGATTGGTCAATGTTTTTGGGTGGTGGATTTGGAAGTTTTGGCTCAATTGGGCTTAGCATCCCCAACTCCTTTAGGCGATGATAAAGACTGGTGTATGACTCCCCCAGTGAAGTGAATGTTTTCTTTGTTTGGGCTCTGTTTCTTACTTCCGGATCTGGGCGGAAGTTGGGTATATTTGGATTTTTATATGTTCTGGAAGGTGGGTAGGTGTTTTGTGTGTGGTAGACGTTTTGTGGGGTTTGGGCTTGCCATACATGTGGAGGTGGTGGGTAATGTTGAGCATGTGGGAAGGAATAATGCGGAGTGACGCATGGATAATATGGTGGAGGTGGGTTGTAGGGTGCTGGTAGGTATGGTTTGTATGGGCGAGGTGGGTGATGGTATGTATTTTGGCCCCGAGACTACGATCTACTTTCAACAACTGCGACCTCCTCCTTCTTCTTTTTACTGATAGATCCCCCATTTCCGGTTTGTATCGCCTGATTCGTGGCCTTAATAGCCGAAAAGCTCATGATCTTATTGGTTTTCAATCCCTCTTCTACGAAACTTCCCATTTTCACCACTTCATTAAAAGTTTTACCAATTGCTGACACCAGTTGACCATAGTAAGTAGGCTCTAAGGCCTGTAGAAAACAGTCCACCATTTCTGTTTCCTTCATAGGTAGGTCCACCCGTTCAGCTTGTTCCCTCCATCTAAACCTGTACTCCCGTAAACTTTCGCCGGGCTTCTTCTCCATTTTTGTTAGCGACAGCCTATCTGGAGTTATCTCCAAATTGTACTGAAAGTGGTTAGCGAATGACTGAGCTAGATCATCCCAGATGAACCATCTGGTGTGATCCTGACGGGTATACCACTCTAGTGTAGAACCGCTCAAGCTCTTGCTAAAATAAGCCATCAATAGTTCATCTCTCCCCCCTGCACCACGCATCTTGCTACAATAACCCCTTAGATGAGCTACCAGTTCCCCATGTCCATCGTACATATCGAACTTAGGTAGCTTGAGTCTAGCCGGGAGCTTCACTTCTGGAAACAAACATAAATATTTATATGCAATGCTCACTTGGCCTCCTAGCCCTTGTATGTTACGGAAAGATTGTTCTAGACTTCTTATCTTCCGTGCCATTTCCTCTTGCTCCAAGTTTCCGACGGGCTTTTCTTCCGTCATATCCATAAGTGGGGTATATGAATCGTGCAACCTGAATATTGGCTCCGGTGGATAATAATGCGTGTCTTGCACATGGAACACTGGTTCACTTGACGATTTATGCAGAGCGGCAGGTGGGGGTGCCACAGATATCGGGGCGACCTGAGGTGGTTGAGGTGGAATCTGTTTGGATAGTGGTGGTGGTGCCTGTAAAGTTGTGGCATAATAGTGTTGGTAATTTTGGTACGTGGAGGATGAGTTCATGGTAGGTGGTTCAGGATTAGGATTTGCGTGAGGGACATATGCTGGATTGGCTGGATATGTGGGCAAAGGTTGACCCCTGGACCAGGCTTGATACATTTTCGACATTTGCTACTTTAGCTTATACATCTCCTCTTTCTTACCCTCAACACCTACAACCTCTTCTTCCTGTACTGGGTCCATGATGGTAGGTTCAATCTCCTAAGTCACAGCCTTAGACATAGCTTTTGATCGTGTATTGTAATGGTGATGTGCCAGAATGCCAGTTGCCAGCTGAAATCTGATTCTCATCAACAACAAAACTCATTAATAGTTAGTTCATAAGGGTTAAAATGTAACGATTAAAAATCACAACTTTTGCCCTTGATCATTATGCATCATTCCGGCATTTATTCCTCTTTGAGCCACCATTTTCTTTTTTCCTCTTTTTTTTCTTTTTTATTCATCTCTCTTTTTTTTCCCTTCTTTTTTATTCTTTTCTTTCTTTTTATTTCTTTCTATTTTTCTTTTTTTCAATTTCATTTTCAATTTTGCTTTTCCGTTCCTACATATTTGCCTATCGCCCGGACATTTGGTATAAAGCGGAAAAAGAATGATAACAACTTCTTTTGAATCTTTCATTGATACTCAAAAACATTGATTACAAAATGATGTTGTGCTACAAATGCAAAAGAAATACAAATACAAAATGCATGCCCTACGAGTACATTAATGCTCCTAGTGCCCGCGAGACGTCGTACGGTCTTGCCGCGGGCCTATATGCTAATCCACTTTGGAGTTTATCTAGGTCAGACATTACTTGCTTTACAAAGAACTTTACTGCTAATGTGAATGTTGCCTGGGACATGTCTTCACACAACTGGCATTTTCTGGTGATGTACTGAGCAATATTGACGGTTCTCTCTCGGATGACCCCTTTTTCTTGAAGCAGTCTGCTGATCTGTTTGGCGCGAGCGTCTAAAGTTTGTTGGTTCTCTTTCTGTAGTTGTTGTAGCTCAAATTCTAACTGAGCCATAGCCATGTAACAATGTTCTCTCTCTACTTCAAACTCTTTGATTATCTTGCTACTTTTGACTTCGGCTGTAATGACTTTCTTTCTCTATCGAGCTACCTCAACCTTATGTTCATCTTGTAATTTCTAAACCATTCTAGCTCTTTCCTCGGTATTCCTGGCCAGCTGTCTCTGAACCCCGACTAACTCCTTTTCTGCTTTATCAAGATCGAAGCTGTATTCATTCACTTTGCACCGAAGATTTTCAATCAATTTCTCATCTCGGGCTAGGCGAACTGGGATCTCGGATGCAATTTTCATTTTTGCAATTTGAGCCTTTAAGATTTCATTCTCTTTTCTCAGCTGCTTCTTTTCTCCTTCGTCAGATGCTTCTTGTAAACCGCTCTTGAATTGGAGATCTCGAAATTGTTTTTCTAGCAAGCTGATCTTGGCTCTATACTCATTTTCTCTGGCCACCCAATTTCTATGTTCCTTAGACTGCTTGGCCCAATCTCGAATGTGAGGCCTTTTCATTGGTCTATCATGCTCGACATCCCAGCGATACCATGCGGCATACCCTGGCGATACTTCTCCCTGAGCTCGGTTTCCCACACAAGTGTCTACCTTCAAGCTTTGACATTCATTCCAAATCTGTCGGATCTTTGCTTCCGGGAATTGTCCATCCAGACTAATCTCTAATGCTTGTAAGCTGAGGGCCCCATCTTTTGGTATAACTTGATATCTCCCAAGCTGTCGTAGTACCCTATATAGTGCATACGGCTGAATGCTTTTAAGACCCATAATCAAGAAATGTGACCCTTCTGTTGGCATGTATATCACCTCATCGAGGGGCAACCATCCGTATGCCCAATCAATTTGGCTAGAGGTCAACGATCGCAAGTATGAAATCCAACCTTTTGCTCCCTCCGGCAGCTTAACTTCTTTTGTCCTCATATAAAACTCTTCAATGCACGTCTTCTCAAACGACCCATAACACGAGAACGGAAGATGACGACACAAATGTTCTATCAACCAAATCTGGAGAATCAAATTGCAACCCTCAAAGAAGTCATGCCCCGCTTTACAGGATGTGAGGGCACGAAAGATATCAGCTATAATCATTGGCGCCAGTGTGCTATTATCTTGCACCAGAAGAGTGCTGGCCACCCCGGCGACCCTTGTATCAATGTTTCCATCTTTTCATGGGAATATGACTAGTCCGAGGAACGGCACTATAAAGGCAAATCACCTATGCTCTTCCCACTTGACTCGGTTGGATTTACTACAGAGATTATTCATAGGGTCGTTGAATCCCTCGATATGTCCATATCTGCTGTAGATGAAATTTAAAGAACAAAACCCATTAGCCAAGTCTTCGTTATGGACGTTCCTGGCAATCTTTAGAGAATCGATGAATCTGTGCACTATTATTGCCCTTGGAGCCACCAGGTATTTCTCTTTCAGGGGAACCTCATTTTTCCTTATATAGTAAGCAATTTCCTCTAAGGTAGGAGTGATCTCAAAGTCTGAGAAGTGTAGAACATTGTGTGCGGGATCCCAACAAGTGACAAGTGCCCGAATTATATCACCACGGGGAATTATGTCCATCAACCCCGTAAGGTCCTTTAGATAACATTTAACCCAATCTTGTCCTTCTTGACCCATATCGTTCCACCATAGTCTCAATTCCAAAGGGATTTTTATTCATTAAGGTGAAGGGTTCATTCTGTACTTTGCTCATCCTGCACATTTATTAAAGGCGATTTTATTCAGAAAAAAGGAAAAATATTTTTCAAAGTCAATTTTCATTTTCTTGAAA